>OX451741.1:305642616-306064897 GCA_948472305.1 Vicia faba
TCTCTCTCAACAACAACAACGGAGGGAGGAAAAGAGAGAGATTCCAAGGTTCTCTCATCGTCCCGCTGAAGTAGTAATCGTCCCAAGGTTCTCTCATCGTCCCGTTGAGGTAGTAATCGTCCAAGGTTCTCTCACCGTCCCGTTGAGGTAGTAATCGTCCCTGATCCATTCATCACCCTGCTGAGGTAGCAATCGTCTCAGATTCCTTCATCACATCATTACCAACAAAAAAACCTTCTGAAGTTCCAGACCCGATTCCCGTATCTTGCCAGGGTGCATCTGAAGAGTTTAAGGATCTGATTCCTGTATCTTTCCAGGGTGCATCTGTTGACGACTATATTCTCCGGACTCGATTCCTGTATCTCGCCAGGGCACGTCTGAAAAATTTAAAGATTCGATTCCTGTAACCAACCAGGGCGCGTCTATATAAAGAATTTTAAGACCAACTCCTGTAACAGGCCAGGTAATTATCTTTCTTTTTCAGGTACGCAAGTTCTCGCTAAGGAAACTCTTACGCGATCGACACCCATATGGCATCTATAAGCCCATCCACCTATCCATCACCTCTCAATTTAGTAGTTGATTTGTAGGTAGAAGGAATGGACGAATGATTAATATCTAGATGGTAGATGTTTCTATATATTTGAAATTATAACTTTAAAATAATAATATGTATGTCTCTATATGAAAATAAACAATCTAAATAATTCACGGACGGCAGGATTCGAACATGTTCGGGGAAAGCCCACATAATTTCTAGTCATGCCCGATAACCACTCCGGCACGTCCACCTCTTGGTTTATGTTTTGGCGTTAGGTCTATAACATAATTTATTTTGTTATAATAATATTATATTACTATTTAACCAAATAAATGATACTAAATTTAAAAGCATGACATTAAGTTTCATACATTTAATTTTAAACAACCCTTTGTTTGAGCAGTCACTAGATAATGTAGGAAAATGAAAAACTTACTTATTTTAAAAATAATTGATTTCAAATAGAAAATTGTCAACAAGTTATATGGATTGTTGATACATGATATTATGTATCCTTAAGTACCAATGTTCAATAATGAAAGAGAAAATCATTACCACTAGTTCCTCATGCGAACAAAAATATGTTATTCTATAAGGAAAGAGTATGAGAAAGACTATAGGCATTCTTGTTGTTTGTTCAGGCTCGTCTGGTTGTTGTTTTACAAAAATCCTCGTAAATGATGGTGATGGTTTATCCGTGCTGCAAATATATTTTCGTGAAGCAAGTTCAAACGCCAAATTCAATATTGACATGTGATTGTAATTTTTTAGAAGTATATATCACAGTTTCTCAGTATGGGGGCAAAACTTATTATGGAATTGAGAAAGTTACATATGATCAACTAATACCTATCAACAATTATTCTCTAGTCATCAAATAAATACATTATGAAAGAAACTATATATCTTAATTTTAGGCTTCTTGACTACTCTAAAGAGTATAATAAGTACAATGTGTGGGAATTTTAAACTAAAAGCAAAAGAAATTCATAAATAAGTTAAGTCAAGAAGATCAAGTGTGAAATATAGCTTTATTTATTCATTGGATATGCCTATTAATTTACATGATATGGTATTTATTGAAAAAATCAACTTAATAGCAATAAAGTAGGGGCCTTCTTAAATGTTGTCTTATTAAGTGTTTTACTGGTATGATGCACGGGTGTTCCCTATACTATGTTTCACATGTTTCCCTGACAATTTGTTTGATGTCATTTTTTCTCTGTATTTTTCATTCACTTTATCCCTTGTGCACATCTTTCCAAAGTCGTAGGTCCATAATATTCACTCTATTCTGTTTGTGGGGATTTTTTCACTTAACATGGTCATAAAGCCCAATATTCCCGTACTAATGTGTTTTGATTGTGTCTACATGATTTGTGAACAAGAGAAACTATAGTAGATTTGGAAACTATTCATTTGACGCATGTTCATAAGAGTGTGTGTCGCTTGGCTAACTATCGGGTGAGAAACATTGTGTTAACCTTTAACTCCCAAGTTTATCGATTTTTGCACACGTATTAATTGTATTTAACTTTACTCAATTATTTAATATAGTTGCAATAGTAGTTTTGTAATAGTATCATTAAACTTTTCTCCCTCACTTCTAGTAAAAATATATGTTTTTGGATGTGATTTTTATGATTATGTAACATTGATGTGAAACAATAGAGTTAAAGATCAAAAATTGAAACTATGACGCCCTTGCGAAACAGAGCTCTCCAAGATCATTGATCATGGTATCCTTAATTATTTTTAAGGGAAAAACATGAAAATCGAATCGTTATAAGAGTGTATGGAAATTATAGGTGTTTGGTTATTTTACAACATTTTGCTCACATAAATAGTGATTATGCCATATAATTAAAAAAAAAACATATGATCAATAAAAATATATAAGATTGTAAAATAGGGGGACCAAAAACCTAAGTTTAAAAACACAAATATTACAAATTAAGTTATGTCAAAATAGATTAAAGTAAATGCACTTAAACTTTTTTATTAAATTTTAAAATCATAAATTTTTCAAGATAATTGAGTGATCATTAGACTTCCAAAAAAATTAATGTATTACTTATCTTCCTTAATCAATTTAGTAGTTGTATTGTAGGTAGAAGGAATGGACGAACAATGAATATATAGATGGTTGTTGTTTTACAAAAATCCTTGTAAATGATGGTGATGGTTTATCCATGCTGCTCGATAAAACTTGTTGTGCTTTGACATGGGCTACTAATCGACTAAGACAGGATATGCTGACTCATATTACCTTGTTGATCTCTAAGATGGATCCAATCAAATACATATTCGAGAAGCCAACTCTCTCCGGAAGAATAGCTAGATGGATTATGGTCTTGACATAATATGACATTCAGTACACCACTCAAAAAGAAATCAAAGGAAGTGTACTCGCAGACCATTTGGCTTATCAAGCAGTACACGACTATCAATCTATGATTTTTGAGTTCCCTGACGAGAACATTATACTAGTTACAGATTGTGAAGAACATGGACCATATGAAGGACCTGAGCCAGGATCCCGATGGATTATGGTTTTTGAAGGAGCTTCTAACACACTTGGAAACGAATTGGTGTTGTAATCATCTCCTCCAAGGGTTTCCATACGCCCTACACCACCAGACTTTGCTTTGACTGCACCATCAACATGGCCGAATATGAAGCGTGCATCATGGGTATCAAAGTCGCTATTGATATGAGAATCAAGTTTCTGAACGTATATGGGGACGCAACCTTAGTAATCAGTCAAGTTAAGGGAGAATGGGACACGAAGCATTTGAATCTCATTCCTTACTGAGAGCATGTGATGGCTTTAATTCCATACTTCGAGGTAATTACTTTTGAGCATATTCCACGAGAAGAGAATCAGCTGGAAGACACATTAGCTACCATGTCATCTATGTTCAAAGTCAGATGGGACAATGATGCTCCTCGAATTACTATTGAAAAACTAGACGAACCGGCACACTGCTATGAAGTTGACACTGACGGAGTATAAGAGAAGCCTTGGTTTCATGAAGTGAAGAGATACCTCAAGGCCCAAGAGTACCCTGGGGGAGCATCTATCAATTACAAGAAATTCCTATGGAGTTTCTCTGCTAAGTTCTTCCTAAGAAACATAATTTTGTACAAGCGCAACACGAAGGAAGCTCAAGAATACCATGATTCGACTTTGCTTCGTTGTATGGACAAGAAGGAAGCTGAGAAAATTATGGAGGACATACACAAAGGTGTCTTTGGTACTCACTCCAGCCGACATACAATGGCTAAGAATATTCTGAGAGCGATTTACTGTTGGTCATCTATGGAAACTGTTTGCCATCATCACTCCAGAACTTGTCACAAATGCCAAATCTATGCTGACAAAGTACATATGCCGCCGGTTCCTCAGAATGCCTTGACTGCTCCTTGGCCATTTGCAATGTGGGGCATTGATATGATTTGAAAAATTAAGCCTACTGCCTCTTACGGACATCGTTTCATCCTTGTCGCCATTGATTACTTCACGAAGTTGGTTGAAGCCGCCTCATTTTCCTCTATCACCAAGAATGTTGTGGCCCGATTCATTAAGCATAACTTAATCTATCGTTATGGCATCCCCGAAAGGATTATCATATACAATGGTACTAATCTGAACAATATTATGATCACACAACTCTGCATGCAGTTCAAGATCAAGCACCGCAACTCTTCTCTGTATCGACCAAAGATGAATGGCGCAGTGGAAGCCGCCAATAAGAACATTAAAAAGATTATATAAAAGATAATAATGTCATATAAAGATTACCATGAGATGTTACCATTTTATCTTCATGGCTATCGTTACTCAATCCGTACATCAATTGGGGAAACCCCATTCTCCCTGGTCTATGGTATGGAAGTCGTCTTACCAGTCAAAGTATAGATTCCTTCCCTAATGATTATGAAAGATGCAGGTTTAGACAAAGACGAGTGGATTCAGACTAAGCTGGACCAGTTGAATTTGATTGATGAGAAGAGGCTTGCGACTATTTGTCATGGTCAGATGTACCAGAAATGTATGATCAAAGCTTTCAACAAGAAGGACAAGGATCAAGCATATCAGGCTGGTGACTTGGTAATAAAACGCATCATCTTACCACAGGGTAATCCCAGGGGTAAATGGACCCCCACCTATGAAAGGCCATTTGTAATCAAGAAGATACTTTCGGTGGCGCTATGATACTTACCACCATGGACGGTGAAGACTTTCTGCACCCTGTGAACAAGGACATAGTCAAAAGATACTACGCATGAAAGAGACCCGCTAGGTTGACTGGCCTAGGAAAAAATAAGGGCATCCCGCGAACCAAAAGGGTTCGGGAAAAACTATATATATATATATATATATATATATATATATATATATATATATATATATATATATATATATATATATATATATATATATATATATATATATATATATATATATATATATATATATATATATATATATATATATTATACACCGGACAAGTCGAAAATCCAAAAAGGCGGCTTGGGAAAAAAAGGGTATCCCGGTGGACTGAAAACCCGAAAGGGAAGTCTAAGCAAACGTTAAGGATTAAAGCGTATGACTATGTCCCGTTGGATCATCTACTTATAGCAAGCATTGTTACTGATGTCAAGTTAAAACGGTATTGATCAATTCAATCAACTTCTTCCAACAGTGAGGAATGAGATTCTTGAAGACATAAAGGAAATAGCCGAATTGAAACTCGATGGGATCATTTACACATAGCTATATGTTTTGCTTTACTTTTCATTTTTACGATGATTTCCTATTTCTAGGATTTTTGTCTCTTTGTACAAAATCGCCTGTTTATAGGAAAATTATCAATACAAATCAATTTCAAAATTCAAATTTGTTTCACTTTTCTGTTTTGTTTGCAAAAAACATCCAATGACTAAATTGAATAAACATATGCATATTAATATGAATACTATTAACAAATATATGCATAAAAATAGGAATAAGAATTTATTCAAGACTCTAGGAATTGGGATAATGTCCAGGTCGTCCATAAGTCCCCACAGGGAAATCCCCACAGAATAACCTCCATGGGATTGTCCCCACAGAGTTACCTTAACAAGCTCATCCCCAACAGAGATACATTCCCCCTGCAAGCCTAAGATGCCTCTAGGAAGGAATTGGGGCATCTTTCAGTAGTTCACATAATCATACTCCCCCAGCAAATCCCCCTAGTAGATAAAGGAATTTGATCATTGCTATAGCATACAACGAAAACTTCCTCAGCATAGTTCATCGGAATTCAATTCCCCAGCTGAGTTATTTCTCCAACATTGCAAAATCCCCTGCAAAATTCTCTTCTCCGGTAAGGCTTACTTCTCCAGCGGGGTTTATTTCCCCAGCAGGGTTTATTTCCCCAACAGAATTTAATTTCCCAAGCAAAGTTCATTTCTCCGACTACTGCAAGTCACCGGCAAAATTCCCTTCTCCAGCAAAGTGTAGTCAAGGCTTCTATCCCTAGAGATTTGATATGGAATCTGAAACTGGGCCAAATATCATTTAACTTTGGAGGTTATTCATCTCTTTTATCCCTAGTCAGGGTATATAGGAACTAAATTCCCTAGTAGAGCGATGAACGACCAATGTTCTTGAACTCTTATATCCCAAAGAAAAAGTCAAACATTCCCAGCGGAGTATCCTCAAAATAGAAAGCAGGAATCCCCAGCGGAGATATTCTAAACAAGATTGAAGATTCACACTCTTCATCCCCAACGGCAATCAGGGATTTATTTTCCCCAGTGAGGATATTACACGGAGCTACCAATATGTCTCAATGACATCTCACATCCATACATCGTTTAATAGTATCATAGAATATGCATCCTGTGATACAATGGGAAGAGAACTGACTGTTTTGGAATGCTGGTTCGCGTTTTGCGTTTGTTTTTGCAAAATGTCGCGGTAAGCAAGAGTCGCCACCGTCTTTTATTTTATCCAACAAGGAAAGGAAAAAAGCACAGAAAAATTCCTTTTTCGAGATGTTTCTCGAGTTTGGAAGGTAGATTATAGAAAGGGAAGGTGTTAGCACCCTTTCTATCCGTGGTTATCCACAGGCTCTTAGGTACTTGCTCAAAGTGTTTTCAAAATTTGCTTTTCTTTGTGTTTGTGGGTTTGAAAGAAGTTTTTGTTTGAAAGGAGTGTAAGTGCGAAAAGTTTGTTTTGTTTTGGAAAGAGCAAGTACTTAAGAACCATCTACCTACTCGAAAAAGGAATTAATCTGTACAAATTTCCTTTAGACAATGTTATCCCACTATTGATGAGTAGGTAGCATCGTCGTTGGAGTTTTAAGGGTCAATTCGATTAAGGGACGCGTGGTCACTAAAGCAATGTTAGGATGCCTTAGCGGTAACCCTAATGTCTTAGATCATTTTTCCGAGGCAACCGTTTCGAGGAAACTATGATCTTTGGACAAGAGGACGACCTCTAAAACTTCC
Source organism: Vicia faba (assembly GCA_948472305.1). Classification (NCBI taxonomy): domain Eukaryota; kingdom Viridiplantae; phylum Streptophyta; class Magnoliopsida; order Fabales; family Fabaceae; genus Vicia; species Vicia faba. The sequence goes on from OX451741.1 coordinate 305,649,662, forward strand.
TATACTCAATGACCACGTTCGAAGGCAACCAAGTGAGGTGTACCCTAAGAGTGTGCATGTGCGAGTGTGTTATTTCGGTTAATTTTATCTTTGTACATGTCATGGGTGAGCTATGTTGATTTTAAGTTCATACATTCGATCTTGTCATGCATTCCCTATTATCAAACATCTAACAGTGTATAGTTGTGGAATTTAAATTGCGGAAATTAAATCTAAACTATTACAAGGCGTCGGGTATTTACATCGCCAAAAACAAACCCTTGAAATTAAAATGCCAAAAGTAAAATAAAGCGATAAATAAAGTCCTAATTAAAAGCTATTACATACCGGAAACATTTACATCAATATGAAATAAATATGGATCGCGTGCGAGAAAATTAAATCAAGCGCATTTTTTAGGGTTTTGACCCTTTTTGTGAAAGAAAGCATTTTTTGGTTGGTTTTGAATTAAATGGAATTAAATCTAAGTTAATAATTAAATTAATTAATTAATTAAAATATTTTTGGATTTTTGGATATTTAAAGAAATAAAAATAAATTGTTTAAAGTTAGTAAAAACCTAATATTCTACATTAATTTTAATTGTTTGCAAAAATATTAAAGTTAAACCTAATTAACACTAAATTAATTAAATTAATGTATTTACAAAAATAAAGTCATGAATTTAATTTTAATAAATAAAAATATTTTTGCGTTTTTGATTTTATCAGAAAAATTTCAATTGGTTAGTGATTTAAATAATAATTAACAAAACAATTAAATAAAAGAAAATATAAAAAAGAAAAGAAATAAACCAATGGGGGGTTTGGGCCCAGATATGGTTGTGTGTTAGCAATTTCCAAGCCCAATTATGCTAGCCTGCTTTGACTTTCCAGATTATCCATGGCACGTTGACTGGGCAATAGGATGCACCTTCAATCCTGACCATCAGATTTTGCCTGAAGGGCATTTGGCATCTGGAGATCTGAAGTCCATGGTAGTCCACATGCTTGAGTATGTACTGGAACAGCTGTGGAAAAATAATACAAAGCAAATTGGTGGACCTGGGATTCGAACCCAGGTCCCAATGGATTTCACACTAGCGCGCTTGCCAACTCAACCATCATGCTTAATTGTTAGTATAATAAGAAAAGAATATAATATGTGAAAACAACTATTATGCCTGAAAATAAATAAAAAACAAACGCAAAATTATGAAACAGCCAATGGGAAGAGGACGCATCATCGTCTTCTTCGTTGTAAACTGGTTATTTACCTGCGGATTTTATCCGCAGCTAAATTCATGGCTCATTCCTAAAATCAACTGTAGGCCATATAAATTGACCCTAAGACCATGGTTCGCTTTGTCTCTTCCTCCTGAATTCATCCATGTCCATGATTTGCCTCAATTTTGCCTGAAACTCAAACGCCTAAAAACAAGAAGCATGAACCCTAGTTTCGGGTAGGGAATTACAGGCCATGAAAACTCAATTGGTTAATGCAGAAAGTCTCTAAATGGACCGATTAGCATGATTGTGCAAAGATTTTGGCAAAAAAACACATGAATATGAGAATACGATTTCATGTACAGGGGTGTTTTTCAGGAGACTTACAGTGTGTTTTAGGTGACGAATGGCTTGGCTTTTGATTGCAATAGACTCAGTGGATGTCTAGCAAGAGAACCACGTTGAGTTTTTGCTTTGAATCGACCTCTAGATGTGTTTTCAGTTTCCAACTTTTTCAAGCTTTTTCAAGTTTTTGCTTTTGTGATTTGGCAGCCTCTTCGTTCTGATTTCGTATGCTTTGTGTTGTATATGTATCCAGCATTGCATTAGGTCAAATTTTGGGCTTTCAATCCTTGTGTATTGATGATTTTGGATTTGATATGATCTTCCATTACAAAGCTTCCAAAAATGTCCCAAATCCAATATTTTGTGCATGTTATGGCTTGATACGAGTTTGATCTTGTCCATGATGATAATTGAAACCTGTATCAATCAAAAAGATCCTATTCCATCAATATTTGGATTTTATTTGGATTTAAATTGATTTAAAATGAATTAATTCAATAAAAATCAAATAAAATAGAAAAATCAATGAATGGACATAAAACTGAAGATAGGATACGTGTGTAGTGTGACAAGATCAAATCAAGTTGAAAAAAGTGGGCCCATTTGACAAAATTTTAAGTTTTGGGGATAGTTGACTTTTGGCAATTTTGGGAAAATACCCAACTTTAACAATGCATAACTTCTTCAATTTTTAACTTTTGGGAGTGTTCTTGGACTTTTTAGAAACCTTGAGATGTCCTATAACCAAAACTTTTGGTCTCATTTAATTTGGATATTCCATTCTCAAGTTATAAGCTTTGGAAAAAAAGGTGTTTTTGTTGACTTCCAAAAATGACCTATAATGTCCAAATTTGTAACTTTTTGTGAGTGCATTTCTTGATCTTGGGGTGTGAAGATGGATTGTATGAAATTGCATCCTATTTAAAATTAGCTTTGGATGGGTCATTTCTCATAAAGTATGAGAAAATTATGCTTGGTCAAAGTTGAGTTGACTTTTCTTGCAAAACCCTAATTTAGCAACTTTTGAATCTTGATGAATTTTGAGCAATCCTTGATGAATCATGATCAACCCTTGATTAAATGATGAATTATACTTCAAAATGAGAATGTTGACAAAATATCTTGAGGTTTGACTATTTGTAGATCACAGTTGACTTTTGCCCTACCACAGTTGATTTTTGGACCTCTTGAGCAATTGATTGACCAAACATCCTCTACAAGGCTTGAAATTTGACATGGATGAACTTGAGAACATATTAGGACATTGGGGAGAACTTGAGGTCATATGGATTCAAGGACCTTGATGAAACACAAAACCCTAATTTTGAACTAACTGCCTTAGGAGATGATTTGATTGTCCAACTCTTAAGCAATCTTGAGCAACTTGGAGATTATTCTTGCAATATCTTGAGAAATATGGGAGGGCAAATTTTTTGGTACAACACATATAAAACACATATAGCACACTCTCGTTTACTTTGAGAACATCATTTCGCAATGCATTACATACATCATGACATTGCATAAAGACTAATTTTATCTTTTCAGGTAAAGTTCACAAATAGACGAATATCATCAACAACTCTCAAACAGGTCAGAGATTAACTCCCGAAGCAGGACGGGGAAACTATCTATATGACTAGGTCCATGATTAATTCCCGAAATAAGATGGGGCAGCTATCTGTACGACCAGGCGGTATGAATTCCCGAAACAGGACGAGTTCGCCAACAGAAAGAAAGTCAAAGATTAATTCCTGAAACAGGTTGGGGAAACTATCTATATGTCTAGGCAAAGATTAACTCCTGAAACAGGACAGGGAAATTATCTTTATAACCAAGAAAAAAGATTAATTCCCGAAATAGGACGGGGAAACTATCAATATGTCCAGGTGGTAAGAATTCCCGAAAAAGGACGGATTTACCAACAAAAATAGATTGTGAATCAATTCTCGAAACAGGACGGGGCAGCTATCTATATGACAAGCATTTACCTCAGAGACTGAATTCTGACAAGAATTTCCCTCATAGACTAAATCTTACAAGCAGCTACTTAAGCACCTTCCCTAGAGGTTCATTCTGGAAAGCATTCCTCATATGAAGTCAAGTGTAGACTCATTCTGATACGTTTATCAATAGTTACCTTGGATGGAATCTATAAGCCCATATCCGATGGAATTCCATAATTTCTCAAAATGGTATCTTTAAGCCCATTCAAGAAATACAATCAACCAACAGTGTTACTTCGTGCACATGCGAGTGCAAATTTCTAGGCACTTAAGCATTCAATCCTCTTTTACCTTCAGATCTCGAATGGCGGACATTCTAATCTAACTCCTCAAGTTTAATAAGATTGAATAAGGGTAGTTGTTGTACCCCAAAATTTTCCCTCCCTTTTCTCCAAGACATTCATCTAGGGTTCTCAAATGCTCAAAGATGCTCAAGAATTGATCAGACAAATTCTCCTCCTAAGCAATGGGTCCACAACTAGGGTTTCATGTTTCAGAAGGAAATTTGGGTTTATAAGGTCTCAAATATAATTCATGGTCTCTTATAGGTCTCCAAGAGTTCACATACCAAGTTTCACGCCTTGCATCACAAGGTTGCCCAGTCAATTGCTCAGATGATTGAAAATCAACTATATTGGATAAAAAGTCAACGGTGGTCAACATACAGTCAAACTTCAAGATTTTTGGTCAACATAAATATTTTGAAGTCATACTCATCATGTGATCAAGGCTTAATCACAACTCGTCAAGGAGACTCTCAAATCATCCAAAGTTGCCAAATTAGGGTTTTCCTTAGGAGAAGTCAACTGAACTTTGACCAAGCATAACTTTCACATGCTTCATCATATCTTACCCAACCAAAGCTCATTTTAAAGGAAATTCAATTCTCTAAAAATTTGTATCTCTAATCTCAAGTCCAAAAAGTGCTTCATTTGAGAGATATGAGCCAATACATTATAGGTCATTTCAAAAGTCAACAAAAATATACCTTTTTTCAAGGCAACTTACATAAAGATAAATTCTCCAAATGCAAAAATGGTCAACAGAGAGATTGTACAGGACATCTTGAGCTTTCCAAAAATTCAAAGATCACCTTCAAAAGATGAAAATTGAGAGAGTTATGACCAGTGCAAATTGGAAATTTTTGAGCAAATGCATAAAGTTCAAATTGAGCAAACTTGATATTTTGGGCTATTGGGCTATTATTTCAGAGTCTAAACGTATTTGATACTTCATATACACCTCAAATCTTACTCATGTCTCCCTTGATCTATTTTATTTTAATTATTTTGATTTTATTCATTATTAATTCAAAATAAATAAAATAAAATACAAGGCTTATTAACAAAGGTCCAAGCCCATCATATTGTGACCTAATTCATGTTATATATTCTCCTCAAATCATACGTGAAGGTCACGAAAAACCTTGTGCAAGAGAGTCTCCAAAAAGTCACAAAATTGTCAAACTAGGGCAACCTTTAAACCCTAACTTGCAGCCAATTTTAAGGCCTCCTAACCAGTCCATTCACTCCTAGGGACGCAAGAGGGTAAGGATGTAGTGATTTCCATGATCAAAAGGATGTAAAAGCATAAATACATGCCACATCGGTTTTAACACTACATGTACTTCATATATTTGTTTTCCGTACAATTCAGTGTGTACTAACTCGTTTAACATGTTCACGAGGTTCAACAATGCAGGAATGATCTACTATGAGATTCCCATAATGGTCGGATAGTGCAAAGCCATATTAGCATTGATCCATGCAATTTTCTTTATAGCTCTTAAACCCTTGAGATTCAGACCAAAACAATCATCTCATGGAATTTGCAGACCCTGATTTAGGGGCATAGGGTCCCCCTGGATTGTTGATATTGGTTGTTTTGCAGGTTTGAGGAAAAGAGGTTACTGGAGAAGACAACCAGAACTAGGGCTCTGATGTCTCTCTGGTTCATGTAGCATTTTCATATTATATGTATTTTGTTTCAGTTAATACAAAGGATGTACAACCACCCCAGTGGCAAGCGAGCATGCATTAAGGCATACCTGTCCCAGGGCGTGGGTTCGATCCTGGAGCTCAACAATATTTTTTCACATATTTTCTCTTCTACAGATCTAGTACATGTCGTCCAGCTTTCACCATGCACCATCAACTTATTCTATCATCGGATCTGGTCATCATAGTTGACCAGAATATCCAATGCTCTAGATCTATGCGCCTATGGTAAACCCTCCCTAGAGTAAAGCACAGGAGCACAAAGACTCCAGCCATTGTATTGGGCCTCTCCTCTTTGGGGCCCAACGAATTGCTTTGCAACACCCCCATGGTTGCTACTTCAGGCCCAATTTCTATCCTTTTTATTTACTTTTTTTATAATATAATTAGTTTAATTAATTAAAATTGATTTAGACTTTTAGGTTTTTTTTAATCATTTTGTAATTAATTTAACTAATCAACTTTTTTTATATAATCAAATTAATTTCTTTTTTAATCAAAATTAATTAAGGGCTTTTTAGGTTTTATTTTAATTAATAATTTCTTTCTTAATCAACATTAATTAGGGTTTTAATTAATTAATCATAAATATCTTTTTTTTCATAAAAAACAACAAAAATATTCATGTTTCCTCCGATTCAAATTTTTAGGTTAAATGTGCTATTGCGAATGTTTTTTCTATTTCTTGCATTTTTGTTCATCACTATTTGTAACTGCCAATGGTTTGTAATAGTAATTAGGGTTTACTATTCCGCATCTCTATTATGCATCTTTCCCGAAGCCGTGTAATAGTCTTAGGTTTACTTTCCGTCTTTTATTTTCCGTATCTAATTTCTGCACTATTTTACTGTTACTGTTAGTAATTAGGATTGTATGGCAAGATTAAAGCAAACGATAGCAAACCCTAATACAAGATAAATAATTGAAACACAAATCACTTTGCACATCCGCACCTCTAGGGTAACCTCCCTTGTTGCCTTTCAGAAAACAGTCATGTCCCTCCAAAGTGGGGACGCTTTAGAACTGTCCCTCGAAAACAAAGATCGTAGTCCCTCGATGACCCTTTCGATGTTGCCTTCGGTAAATGATCTAGTCCCTTACGAAATTGCTAAAGAGTCCTCATAAGTTGCCTTTAATGATTGTACGATAACCCCACACCCGTCCCTTCACATCCAACGATAGGGCTTCCTACTAACTATTGGTAGGGTAGAACTATCTAAAGGAGGAGGAAAAGTATAATAAAGACCCTGACTGGGTAAACCACTGTTAATCGCTTGCTCACAAATCTCTTCAAAACAAAAACATTTCACAAATTATCTTCAAAACTATTTTCCAAAACAGTTTATACGCATCCTCGAGGATAAATACTTGAATCATTACAAAGTTTGCCTTAAATTGGCAAATTTCAAAATATTTTTCAAACACACAAAAAGCAAATTTTCAAAGTGAGCTAAGAGATTAAGAGCCCATAGATAACTACGGATGAAAAGAGTTCTAACACCTCCCTTTTGATAACCTACCCCCCGAACTCAATAATCTCAAGGTCTTTCATGTTCTTTTCACCCTTTCCTTATTGGATAAAAGAAAAGTCGGTGGCGGCTCTTGCTATCCAAAACATTTGCGATAAAACACAAAACCAAGTAAGTTCTCCCACCATATTGTAATCATACATGCTAGTCTAACTCCGTAATACGGGTTTTCAAAATTAATCATGACATATGCCTTATCAATGTTTCACATACTTACAGCAGAATCATAGTTCAAATAAGTTTCATTAAAAACACTTCATAGTGCCCCATAATTCATGGTTCACAATTCAACATAATTTAAACTCCATGGAAATAATTTAAATGTCATAACAAATCGTTTTCAAAACAAAGTGTTCCCATCCCCGATGTTACATATCAGAGCAGGACCTCCTAGACTCAACGGAAATAAATCACACTCCAGAGTTATTCTTCCAAGCCTTTAGGTACTACTCTTGATTACCTGCACGTTACCCACGTAGAGGCAACATTCAAGTAGAAAGGGTGAGTTTATCACAATCGTTATATAAGATATAAGTAATAGACATAGCAGAATAAACCAAAAGTGTCACCATAATCGATTCAACAAATTCATCTTCCAAGCTCATTCAAAACAATTTAACATCATCAAATTAAGAACCACACAATGCCATATAAGATGTAGTGCAAGGACAAAGAATCATGCATGTTGTACCAATTATTCTTGATGGACATTGGGCTATCACCCTCCAAAGACCCTAATCATAGGATCGATTTCCACTTAGAACCGGAGAAAATCACCGGCATCCCAAATCCACACAATGGGATTGAGACCAAATCACTGGACCAATATCCTAAATCATCACAACGAACAAAAGATGTCTAATGAGTGCATGATGTGCAACAACATATAAAAAAAATAAGCACAACGCATCATCATTCATGTATTAATCAACATTATACATAAACATCATCATCTATACTCATATAATCATCATACATATTCATATAATCAAAACATCATCATAAAAACAACATATCATCATGATCAAACACATAGTCATTGCGATTCAACACGGGGAACCTATTATTATTCTATATAAGGTCATATAAAATATTACTAAGTCTCCATTTTATTTCACCTAATTATAGTATTCTACGTTATCTATGTATAGCTTCAAACAAAACTTCATTATGAGCTCTAGAACTAAAGTTATGCTCATTTCAAGATTTCAATCCAACATTCCAGCTCTGCCTCCCATCGCCCGACGAAACCTCATCATTGCCCGGTGACCCTTACCTGATACCAGCACTCTATTTCTCCTCCTTCTCACCTCTTCATTCGCCCAATGGAGCATCATCACCCGATGACATAGGGACCATCGCCCGACAATTTACTGCGAACAGGGTTTTCCTATTTGCGATTCTGCACTATTTCAGGCCTCTTTTCCTGTGATTTCAGTATGTTATAGGCCATAAAAAACTATCTAATCATGGGGAATCATCACCTAACAAGAATTTGATAAAATACCTCAGTTATACAACAATTATGGGTCATCCATCATCATAATTCCATCAAATCTTAACCCAACAACATCAAATCACCATTGTCAATACTAAGGGTGAATCCTACATCTATCTACAACTTAGATCAAACATAATAACTAGATAAAAACCCCTTACTTTATTGTCTCGAGTGATTGATTATGTTCTCCGTGTCTCTTACGGTGATTCTCTAACCCTCTTTCCCCTACCTTCACTTTTCTCCACGACGTCAATTCTCTTTCTCAACTTTTCACGATCGATTGTGAGAGTACGATTACCTTTTCCTCTGTTATCACAACGACCCCTAACTTCTTCCTCAATTGCCCTCACTTAGTCATCCTCTATTTACCATCACGTCCTCACTCTTCCTACTAATTACCAACATAATACTATAACTAAAATAATTCTATTTAAATAATTATTCTTGTTATTCTATTCTAAAAAATAATCCAAATAATTACTAAATAACCATCTAATTATTCCACTACATCTAATCCCTTCATTCACATCACATGTTCCACATCATAAGCAACCACATGCCAACACATCACACATATAATCATATAAAACATCAATTATTCGTAAATACTACTAATAATTCATTAAATAAATAATTTCTAAAAGTTGGGGTGTTACAATATCACTGAACTTTTATCCCTCTCATTTAGTAAAAATAAAAGTGTTTTCATGTGATTTTATGATTATGTAACATTGATGTGAAACAATAGAGTTAAAGCTCCTAAATTGAAACTATGATGCCCTTGCGAAACAAAGCTCTCCAAGATCATGGATCATGGTATCCTTAAGCATTTTCAAAGGAAAAACATTGAGATCAAATCTTTATAAGAGTGTATAGAAATTGTAGGTGTTTGAAGATTGTACAACATTTTTCTCACATTAATAATAATTATGCCATTAATTAAAAAACACAGATATTGCAAATTGAGTTAGGTCAAAATAGACTAAAAATATGCACTTAAAATTTTTTTATTTAATTTTAAATTCATATATTTTTAAAGATAATGGAGTGATTCATTGGATTTGCAAAAAAATGATGTGTTACTTATCGTCTTTATTATAGAATTTGTATATTGAATCTAATCAATTTTGTAGATGATTTGTAGGTAGAAGGAATGGACAAATAATGAATATCTAGATGGGAGATGTTTCAATATATTTGAAATTATTACTTTAAAATAATAATTTCTATGTCCTGTATGAAAAGAAACTGTTGTACCCAAAAATTTTCCCTCTCATTTTACTCAAAACATACTCCTAGAGATCCTCAATTTGCTCAAGGTTGCCCAATATTTGACCAGACAAACTCTCTCCTAAGACAATGTATCTTAAACTAGGGTTTCCATTTTCATCAAGATGGGTGGACTCCAAAGACTTACTATGCTCTCCATGGTCTTAATATGTTCTCAAGACCCTCCATGTCAAATTTCAAGCGTTGCACAAGAAGTTTGCTCAGTCAACTGCTTAGATTCTTTAGAATCGAATGTATTAGGTCAAAAGTCAATTGTGGCCCACATACAGTCAAACTTCAATATGTTTGCTCAACATCAACATTTTTAAGTTATATCCATCATTTGATCAATGGTTGATCATGATTCCTCAAGGATTGCCCCAAATTCCTCAAAACCCAAAAAGTTGTTAAATTAGGGTTTCTTAGGAAAAGTCAACCAAACTTTGACCAAACATAACTTCCACATACTTTATCACAAATTTTCCATCCAAGGCTCATTTTAAAGAGGATGTAATTCCCTATAACTCATCTTCATCCTACAAGTTCAAAATATACACTCATAAAAATATATGAATTTCTACATTATAGGTCCTTTTGAAAAGTCAACAAAAAACACATTTTGGGTCAAAGCTTCTTACATGAACATGGAAGACCAAATTTAAATGAGACAAAAAGGGTTGCTTAGGGGACATCCTAAGATTTCTAAAAAGTCCAAGAACACCTCTCTAGGATTAAAATTGGAGGAGATATGCCTTGTCAAATTTGACCTTTTTTTGCAAAATTGCCAAAAGTCAAATATGCTCAAAAGTGCATTTTTTTACCAAATGGGCTTAGCATTTCATGATTGCACCTCACTTGTAGCGTGGTTCACGACCCAAATGTTCACTCACATATTATTTGCTTCATTATTTATTTTATTTTGATTTTTTATTTATTAAAAATTTAATAAAATCAAACAATTGGTAAATAATATCAAAGATATGTTTTGATATGATTTTTGGACAGGATCTCAATCAAATTATGCTGAGATATCAAGACCAAATCGAATCAAGCATGATTGGTACAAAAATGGGATAATTTGGCTCAATTTAGAAAGTTTGCATATGGCTAAATAACCAAATCAAATCTTCTCAAAACTTCAAGATTCAATCTATTTTGCAACCCTAATTCACTCAAGGGTATATAATGAACAAGAACAACGCATAAAATCAGGTTTGGGCAGTCGTGGAAATAGAAAACAAAAACTCGATTTTTTTGTCAAAAAGTAAGGATCAGATTTCACTCCACAGAACCTTTCAGAGCAATTTAAGGCCAGCAATCTCTTCCTGGGCGTGCACTGAAGCTATCCCAATCATTTGCAAACCATAACACGCGCAGAAACCCAAGCTACAGCTCTCACGGTTTGCTTATTTTTTCCAAATCGATTACTAAATTTCCTGCATCATTAGCATATTTAAGTGATATATTTGTGATCATTGACATGTTTGCAACCTGACTGGATGATTTAATTGAGTTTTTGACACCTATATATGCAACTTTCATTATTAGGGTTTTCATGTGCATTTTAGGGGTTTGTCACACAGGTTAAATTGGGCCAAGAGAAGAACACCATGATGTTCATGAGATCAAGATGAATTGATCCATATAGTTGGAAGTAATTTATCATGTGTCTTGTGCATTTTGGAAATTTGTAGGGGCCATGGCTATGAACATGTGACTGTAGGTAAAGGGTCTTTATCTAAGGCGACTGACAGAGGAAGAAGATGGTGGCGTTGCTGTCAACCATTGGATCATTCAAACTAGTGCGCGTTTTTATTCTGAGTCACTAATCCACTTATTTTTTCTATATTATATTTTATTTCCATTGTTTGTACAACGAAGCAGATTGGTCCATTGGTGAAGCGCGTTGGTGGTAAGCATAAGGACCTGGGTTCGATCCCAGGTCCAAGCAATTTTCATTATTTTCTCAATTTCTATTCATATATCTAGTGCATCAATCCCTCAAGCGTCTATCATGTGCCATCAACATTCAGCCATTGGATCGTTATAGCATCAGATCCAACGCTTCCAGCCAGGAAGGACCATGGTGTGCTCTCAAGGCAGCACTACATGGAATCAAACGTAAGCTTGGGCCATCAACCTTGGGCCCAAGAGCAATTTCATAATCACACCCCCCCTTGGGATGTTCAGCAAGCAGGCCCATTCTCTTTTTTCTAATTCTTTTTATTTATTTCTTAATTATTTTTCTTTTTAAAATAACCTCAAAATAATTTCTTTTAATTATTAAATCAAAAAATCATAAAACACCAAAAATCATTTTTTCATCAAATATTTATTTTCTTTAATTAATTAATTTAATTAGAAATTAGGTTAATTCAATTTTTTTTGCTAATAAAACCAATTATAAATTAGGGTTTAATTTGTATATAATTTAATTGATTTCTCAAAAAAAATGCACTAAAAACATGTTTCTCTCAATTAGGGTTTTTAGGTTATTTTTAACCGTCCTCGCATTTAATTCGCCGCGCGCATTTTAATTATGTTTTCATCATTTATGTAACGGCCAATGGTTTGTAATAGCTTTAAAAATTAGCATTTTTATTTATTGTTTAATCCCCGATTTTTGGTTATGTAATTAATCCCCCTCCCCGAAGCCTTGTAATAGCTAGGTTTATTTTCTCGCACTTTAAATTCCTGCAAATCTTTAATTGTCTAGATGCATGGCTAATAGGATTGCATGGAAATATTGTTTGAAAATTAAAACGGTAGATCACCTAATGTGCAAAGACTAAAATAACTGAAAAAATTCACATGCACATATTCACTCCTAGGGTTTGCCTCACTTTGGTTGCCTTCGATAAAACAGTCATTAAGCATAGGAGATTTTAGTGGTTTCCCTCCAGTCTAAAAGATCAAAATGACCCATTCGAATGTTGCCTCGGAAATGTTTCCTCGGAAAGATCTTAAGACTCTAGGGTTACTACTAAGGTTTCCTACCCATTGCTCTGGTGACTATACTTGTCCCTTTCATACGTCCCTTACAAACTCCAACGACGGGGCTACCTACTCCTTAATAGTGGGATAGCGCTGTCTAAAGGAAATGAGAACAAACAACCTTTTTTCGAGTAGGTAGAATCTTAAGTAAGTACTTGCTCAACAAAAATTTTCACACAAACACCTTTCAAACCAACTTTTCAAAACAAACTTCGTCACACCCTTGAGGACTGATACAAGGGTTATCACGAAGTAAACTTTTTTTTCAAAACAAGCACACACAAGCAATTTTAAAAAGATGAGCAAGTACTTAAGAGCCCATGGAAAACCATGGATAGAAAGGGTGCTAACACCTTCCCTTTCTATAATCTACCCCCCCGTACTCAGAAATATTCTCGAAAAAGGTTTTTTCCGTTCTTTTTCCTTTTCCTGATTGGATGAAATAAAAGTCGATGGCGACTCTTGCTTACTGCGACATTTTGCAAACAAAAAACGCAAAACACAAACCAGTATTAACAGTCGGTTCTGCCACCGTATCACAGAAACAATTAAAACACTTCGTGGACATCATGATTCGAACCTGCACGGACAAAACCCACATGATTTCTAGTCATGCCCAATAACCACTCTAACACGTCCACCTCTTTGTTTATTTTTTGTTGTTAGGTGTATCACATAATTTATTTTGTAATAATAATAATATATTACTATTTAGCCAAATATATGATACTAAATATATGATAATGGAATTAAGTGCCACGCATTTAATTTTAAACATTCCTTTATTCGAGCAATCACTAGATAATGTAAGAAAATAAAAAATGACATATTTTAAAAATAATTGATTTTGTAATATAAAATTGTCAACAAGTTATATGGATTCTTGATACATGATATAGTGTATCCTTAAGTACCAATGTTCATTAATGAAAGACAAAGTCATTACCACTAGTTCATCATGTGAATCAAACAATGTTATTCTAGAAGCAAAGAGTATGAGAAAGACTGTTGGCATTCTCGTTGTTTGTTTAGGCCCGTTTGGTTATTGTTTTACAAAAATCATTATAGATGATGGTGATGGTTTATCCGTGAAGCATGTTCAAACGCCAAATTCAATATTGACATGTGATTATAATTTTTTAGAAGTATATATCATAATTTCTCAGTAGGAGTGCAAAATTTATTCTGGAACGGCGAAAAATACTTGTGATCAACTAATACCTATCAACAATGATTCTTTAGTCATCAAACAAATACATTATAGAAGAAACTATATATCTTAATTTTAGGCTTCTTGACTATTGTACAAAGTATATTAAGTACAATGTGTGGGAATTTTGAACTACTAGCAAAAAAAGCATAAAGAAGTTAAGGCAATAAGATAAAATGTGAAATATAGCTTTATTTATTGATTAGTTACGTGTATTAATTTACATGACATGGTATTTATTTAAAAACCATCTTAATAGCAATAGAGAAGGGACTTATTGAAATGTTGTCTTATTATGTATTTTACTGGTACGATGCACGAGTGTTTCCTATACTATGATGCACATGTTTCCCGTACAATTGGTTTGGTGTTATTTTTTTCTCAACATTTTTCATTCACTTTATCCCTTGTGCACATACTTCCAAAGTCGTGGGTCCATAACATTCACTCTATTTGATTTGTGGGGCTTTTTTCACTTAACATGGTCATAAAGCCCAATATTCCCGTACTAATGTGTTTTGATAGTCTCTACAGTCTTCGTGAACAAGTTAAACTCTAGTAGATTTGGAAACTATTCATTTGAAGCATGTTCAGAAGAGTGTATGTCGCTTGGCTAAATATCGGGTGAGAAACATTGTGTTAACCTTTATCTCCTAAGTTGTCGATTTTTGCAGACATATTAATTGTATTTAACTTTACTCACTTATTTAATATAATTGTAATATTAGTTTTGTTATGGTATCACTGAACTTTTCTCCCTCTCTTCTAGTAAAAATAAAAGTTTTTGCATGTGATTTTATGTTTATGTAACATTGATGTGATACAATAGAGTTAAAGATCTAAAATTGAAACTATGATGCCCTTGCGAAACAAAGCTCTCCAAGATCATTTATCATGGTAACCTTAAGCATTTTCAAGTGAAAAACAATGAAATCAAATCGTTAGAAAAGTGAATGGAAATTTTAGGTGTTTGACGATGGTACAACATTTTTCTCACATCAATAATGATTATGCCATATAGTTAAAAAAACATAGGGTCGAGAAAAATATATTAGATTTTAAAATTAGGGGACCAAAAACATGATTTTAAAAACAGAAATATTGCAAATGGAATTATGTCAAAATAGATTAAAAAATATGCACCTAAACTTTTTTCCTTAATTTTAAAATTATAATTTTTTCAAGATAATGGAGTGATTCATTAGATTTCCATAAAAATGATGTGTTACTTATCGTCCTTAATCAATTTAGTAGATGATTTATAGGTAGAAGGAATGGAGTCTTTGCAAGCTAAATAAAATAAGAACACAAAGAATTGGGCAAACGCTCAAATTTCATTAATAGAATGGTAGTCTGCGAATGGCGAGACTCTACGGATGATTACAAAGTTTGAGAAATGGTAATACATAATGGAAAAGATACATTGAGATACAATGACCACTATCCTCCCTAACAACTTTTGAAATCCTGAGCTGCAGCTTTTGTTGAAGTATGGTGAGGATCCGAGAAGATTGTTGCTTCATCGATCAAGTCTTGTCTGACGTAGTTACTTGCCAAGAAAATCCCTAACTTTTGCCTAAGCTGCCCTTGCGGGTTTTCAACTTAGCGGGAAATTTATTCTGTTTATGTCTCTAATTTTTGCCTAGACCGCCCTTTTGGGTTTTCGGTCTACCGAGACGCTCCTTTTTGCCTAAGCCGCCCTTTCGGGTTTTCAACTTAGCGAGTTGTTCTTTTATTTCTTTAGGCGAAGTATTTCTTGACTGCGTCAGCATTCATGGGATGTGGGAACTCCTCGCCATCCATAGTTTCAAGAATTAATGCACCACCAGAGAAGGCTTTCTTGACAACATACGGGCCTTCAAAATTGGGAGTCCACTTGCCCCTAGAATCAGTGTTGAAAGACATGATCTTCCTGAGCACGAGGTCGCCTTCTCTGAATTCACGAGGTTTGACCTTTTTGTCAAATGCTTTCTTCATTCTTTTCTGATATAACTACCCATGACACAAAGTTGTCATTATCTTTTCTTCAATCAAATTCAATTGGTCAAACCTGTTCTGAACCAATTCAGCCTCTGTCAATTTAGCTTCCATTATCACACGCAACGAGGGAATCTCCACCTCGACAGGGAGTACAGCTTCCATTCCATACACTAGGGAAAACGGGGTTGCTCCTGTTGAAGTGCGAACAGATGTTCGATATCCATGCAAAGCAAAAGGGAGCATTTCATGCCAATCCTTATAAGTGACAACCATTTTCTAGATAATTTTCTTGATATTCTTATTAGCAGCTTCAACAGCCTCATTCATCTTTGGCCTGTATGGAGATGAATTGTGATGGACAATCTTGAATTCTTCGCATAGTTTTTTCATCATCTTGTTGTTCAAATTCGAGCCATTGTCAGTGATGATTCTGCTCGGCACACCATACCGGCATATAAGATTGTTTTTTATGAAACGCACAACCACCTATTTGGTAACACTGGCATATGAAGCAGCCTCTACCCACTTGGTAAAGTAGTCAATTGCTACCCAGATGAAATGGTGTCTGTTGTACCCCAAAATTTGCCCTCCCATATTCTTCAAGGTTTGTCAAGAATCATCTTCAAATGGTTCTAGATTGCTCAAGGGATTGCACAGTCCAAATGCCTTCTAAGGCAATCAAAATTAGGGTTTTGGTTCTCTCAAGGAATTTGGGGTTTTCAGTGGTCCAATCAAGTCCCATAAGCCTATATACATTGTCAAGCATCTACATGTCAAGTTTCAAGACTCACAGTCCCAAGTTGCACAGTCAAAAGCTTCATTTACTTCACAATCAACTGCAGGGGTAAAATGGTCATTTTACAGTCAAAAGTCGGAATTTTTGGTCAACATCTTATTTTGAGTACACAATCATCATTTGATCAAGTCTTGATCATGATTCCTCAAGCATGGCTCAAAAATCATCAAGATGCAAAAGTTTCTATTTTTGGACAGTAGAAAAGTCAACTGTAACTTGACCAGGGCATAACTTTTTCATGGTTCATCATAAAAATCCCATCCAATGCTCATTTTTAAGGGGATGACATTTCCTACAACTCATCTTCACATTCCAAGTCCAAGAAATGCTCTCACAAAAAGTTATCAATTTCTACATTATAGGTCAATTTCAAAAGTCAACAAAAAGGCACTTTAAGTCAAAGACCATAACTTGAGATTGGTAAATCCAAATGACATGGTACCAAAGGAATTGTTTAGAGGACTTCAAGACCTTTCCAAAATGTCCAAGAACATGTTCATATGATCAAAATTGAGCAAGATATGCATTGGAGAAGTTGGGAAATTTTCATGAATTTGCAAAAGTCAACTATCCTTAAAACTTCAATTTTTGACAAAAGGGCCCACTTTCTTCCACTTGATTCAGCCTTGTCATGCCACACACGTGTCCCATGATTAATTTCAAGATCAAACATTTATTTTTCCATTTTATTTAATTTTTATTGATTTAATTCATTTTAAATCCATAATAATTCAAATAAAATCTAAAAATTAATGGAATAGCATCTTTGTGATTTGAATAGCTTTTATATGTCATATGCCAGCTAACCAATTCGTGCTAAGCCTTTTTTGTGCATAAAATCCTAGATTTGAACCAAATATGGAAAAGTCTTCAATGGTGGTCAACCAAATCTCCAAACTTAAATAAACAAGGATACAAGCCCAAATTTGGACCTAGACTGCTTGCCTTATACATATGCAAGTAACCTAAACCTAATTCACGACCTAAGCATTGCTAAAACGGCCAAAGCAAAACTCAAAAATTGTTGGAAAAGTGGGAGATCAAGAACAGGGTTGCAGGCGTTTTCAGACCAAAATAAGAACGTGACCTTCTTCCTTGCCGTCCACTGAAGCTAACACAATCAACACCACGCCCTAAGACCCCCTATACAGCACTGTAAGTCATCACAAACTCGCCTCTGAACACGAAACTTGAATTCTCTATTCTTGCATTTTTTTCTCAAAAACGTTAGCATATTCATACTCCTTGCTTGATTTCTAATGTGACTGCATTAGCCAATTTTATTTTTAGACCCTGAATCGTGATGCCCGATTCTAGGGTTCATGTTCTTGCGTTTTAGGTATTCTTGTTTAAGGGAAAATCAAAGCCAATCAAGGGCATAAATGTGATCAGGGGACCAAGACGAATATGCCCATGGTCTCAGGTGTCGTTTTCATGGCCTGAGGACAATTCTAGGAAGGACCTACGGAGTTTCCTGCGGATAGAATTCCGTAGGTAAAAAACCAGGGATCAGCAAAGAAGACGCTGTCGCGTCTCCCTCTCATTCGTTCGTTCAAAAAATGCGCGTTTTATATTTTTTTCAGGCATTGTTAAGGATCCCTAATATATTATTTGTTGTGCATATCAATATCAACTAAAGCAAGTTGGCGTAGTGGCAAGGGAGAACAGGCATTGAGCGTTGGGACCTGGGTTCGATTCCCAGGCCCCCCATATAATTGTTTCTATTTTTTTCTTGTGTAATCTCATGCAGGCTTCAAAGAATAGTCCATCATACACCTCATAAATCAGTGCGCCAAGTGGCCTCAAACCCAGATCCAATGGCTTAGAGTGGATGATCACCATGTACCCAGTCAACACGTGCCATGGAGAAGTCAGAAAGTCAAACCAGGCTTGAGGAATTGGGCCACAAAATTACTTCTTCACCTCCTTCTGGGCCCAGAACCCCCTTGGTTCATTCCTTTTTCTTTTTGTTTTATATTTTCTAGTTTAGTTATTAATTATTTTTCTAATTATTATTATTATCACTAAAATTAACATAATTAATTTTTCACAATAAAAATTCAGAAAACTAAAAAATGTAAATATTTTATTTATTATTATTAATTTCACTTTAGTTTAATTATTTTGTAAATAAATACTAATAAATTGATTTAGTTTAATTAGGTTTAATTTTAATTTTCTTTTGCAATAAATAAAATAAATTAGACTTAGGTTTTTTTACTAACTTTTAACCATATTTTCCTTTTTATTTATTTTCATTAAAATATAAAAACACAAAAAAATACTTTTTCTTTTAATTATTTAATTAATTAGGTTTAGGTTTAATATTTAATTAATTCCAAAAAAGGACAAATTACTTTCTTTTCTCAAAAAGGGTCAAAACCCTAAGACGTTCCCGATTTAATTTCTTTCGCGCTTTAATTCCTTTTGATTATATTGATGTAACTGTTTCCGAGGATGTAATAGTTAATTAGGTCTTTTACCGCTTTCTTTACTTTTCTCGCATTTATTTTCCAAACGGGTTATGTTTTTGGCGATGTATATACCCGCGCCTTGTAATAGCGTAGATTTACCTTTTCGCACTTTATTTCCCGCAAACTATTAAACTGTTAATTATGCCTGCAAGACTTGTATGACAAATAAAATCAACCCGTAGCTCACAATGATGCATGTTCAAAGATAAATATAAACATGAAACCTGACACACGTGCACATGCCACTCCTAGGGTACGCCCCACTTGGTTGCCTCGACGTGGTCATCAAGTATAGGGTGTTTTAGAGGTCGCCCTCCTGTCTAAAGATCCAGTTGCCTCGAAACAGTTGCCTCGGATAAAAAGGATCTAGGACATTAGGGTTACCGCTAAGGCGTCCTACCATTGCTTTGGTGACCACATTGTCCCTATAACCGAATTGACCCGAATAACTCCAACGACTGTGCTACCTACTTCTCAATAGTGGGATAGCATTGTCTAAAGGACTCTTACACAACTTAATTCCTTAGGGTAGGTAGATTTCTCATGGGTACTTGCTCTTTCAAAAAACAAAAAAACAGCTTTTCGCACCTACACTTTCAAAAAGTTTTCAAACAAATACTTCATACACTCTTGAGGACTGATACAAGAGTTACCTAGAAGTTTTTTCAAACTAAACTTTTTCAAAACCACATACACTTGAAAAGCAAACAATTTTTGAAAACATAGTGAGCAAGTACCTAAGAGCCCGTGGATAACCACGGATAGAAAGGGTGCTAACACCTTCCCTTTCTATAAATCTACCTCCCGAACCGAGAAACATTCTCGAAAAGGAATTTTGCTGTGCTTTTGTCCTTTCCATGTTGGATAATATAAAAGACGGTGGCGACTCTTGCTTACCGCGACATTTCGCGAACCAGCTTAAAAAAACAGTCAGTTCTATTTCCACCGATCACAGAACTGGCGACTCTGCTGGGGATAATTAATAAGTGAGGTGTACCTTAGGATTATACCACTCTTATGTTTTCAATTGCTTGTTTTGTTTTCTTTAAAATGGTGGGCTTGTCTGGGAGTTTAATAGATCCTAACCCGGATCTGGGGGATACCTTTTAGAAGTAGCAACAAACTGTGAGGGAACTGTGCGGGGTATACCGACACGGTTGAAGCAGTTGCTACGTTGATGTGGCACTTTGGTGAGTACCGGTAACCCTTGAGTCAAGTCAAGGAGAGTACGGGGCCGCCGCGTGGTGTTGTGAAGCATCAACTGACCTTAGGAACCTTACTTGACCATCCTGGCCTCTTTAGGGGTAGTGCGATGACCGACTTTGGTGCAGTCCGAAGTTGGTAGATACTCGATACTACACTCATTGAGGGTTGTTTTCTTGGAATATTTTGATCGCCAGTTCAGTGGCTAAATCAAAACAATGAAAATAGAAAACAACCCAATGATATTGAGCTCCTTAGAACCCGGTTACTTTTGATAGGACAGGTTTAAGCCCACCAACTTCAAGAGGGTAATACCTAGACCTCATGCCGGCCTAAACTATAAGGGCTGTCTGGTGTGACTTGTGTGCCTTATCATGTTTGCTTTTGTGAATACTTGTGGTGTGTTTTTATCATAACATCATAACATCATACAACATCATATGCATCTACTAACCATTTCGAGGGTTCGAATCTTCATCTTTGTTCTTGTTTTGTAGGACATGGAAACCATCCGCAGAAAGACAATTCAGATCAACCTTGTAAGGATCCCTCCTCATCTTAAGGAGCTTACATCCAGGATTCCCGAGAACTCTTCATTCAGTGAAAGGCATGGTAGACTCATCAGCTTGGTCAACACCAACATTGAAGAAGATATGATAAAAGTTCTCTTCCAGTTCTTTGACCCTTTGCACCACTGTTTTACTTTCCCAGATTATCAATTAGTACCTACTTTGGAAGAGTTTTCTCAGCTTCTGAAGGTTCCCATTCTCAGTCAACTACCCTACAACGGTACGGAAAGGGAACCAAAGCTTGAAGAGGTTGCTAAAGCATTACGCCTACAACCATCTGACATCAAGGGGCATTGGGAAGTTAGAAGTGCTATCAAAGGATTCTTGGCAAAGTTCCTGTTTGAGAAAGCACAAGAATGTTGGAATTCCCTTGACCTACAAGCCTTTGAAGAAGTTGTGGCACTCCTTGTCTATGGGTTGGTGTTGTTCCCGAATCC
Organism: Vicia faba; assembly: GCA_948472305.1. NCBI lineage: Eukaryota > Viridiplantae > Streptophyta > Magnoliopsida > Fabales > Fabaceae > Vicia > Vicia faba. Next base: position 305,671,177 of record OX451741.1, read on the forward strand.
GGATCAGCTTATAGATATCAATGCTGTCAAGATTTTCATGTCCAGGAATCCCATACCTACGTTGCTTGGGGACAGCCTCCACTCATGTTACACTCGAACCATGAGAAAAAGAGGTGTTCTCATGTGCTGCACTCCTCTCCTGGCAAGGTGGTTTATTTCGCACCTTCCACAATCAGTTTTGAAGAAAGAGCGGGGTTTGAGATGGTCACAATGATTAATGACTCTTACACATGCTGATATACATTGGTGTTCTCGGTCCAGAGAAAATGTCACTATCATTGATCGTTGCAGAGAGTTTTATAATGTTCCTTTACTTGGAATTAGAGGGGGCATTACTTACAACCCATGTCTGGCTTTGAGACAGTTTGGATATGCTCAGAGGGATGGCCCTCATGACATGTTGATTCCTGACATAGTTTTTGACTTCGACAACGATGCACAAGGACTTCGCCAGAGATTCATCAGAGCTTGGAGGATGCCTAACAAGGTGGATAGCAAGACACTGGGGCACAAGAATTCCATCCCCCTTGAGCCTTATCTCAAGTGGGTACGAGCCCGCTCCCAGAAGCTGGTGATGTCATATCCTCATGTTCTCCCCGTGATCAAAGAGCCAGTTTTGGAAGGAGAGGTGCCATACACCATTCAACATCCTGACATGCCGACATCTTGGGAAGAAATGCAAAAAAGCTGGATCCAACTCAAGGAAGAACGGAATTCTCTTGAAACCAGTCTACATGCCAGTGAGAAGAAGGTCTTGGAGCTCACCCGTATACTTCACGAGGAAAAGACCCTTAACACCTACATCGCTCCAAAGAGGATGCGCAGTGTTGTACCCCAAAATTTGCCCTCCCATATTCTTCAAGAAATTGCCAAGTCAAGCTTCAAAATCCCCCAAGGGTTGCACAGTGCAAAGGTCTCCTAAGCAGTCAAAATTAGGGTTTTTTATTCTGATCAAGAAAATGAAGTTTCCAAGGGTCCAATCAAGTCCCACATGCCTATAAATATGGTCAAGCATCCTCATATCAAGTTTCAAGACTTTCAACACAAAATTGCACAGTCAAAACCCTAATTGCACTACAGTCAACTGTAGGGGAAAAATGGTCATTTGACAGTCAAAAGTTCAAATTTTTGATTAACATCTCATTTTGAAGCCACAAACATCATTTGATCAATGCTTGATCATGATTCTCAAAGCTTGGCTCAAAAATCATCAAGATGCAAAAGTTTCCTTATTTGGACAGTTGGAAAAGTCAACTGTAAATTGACCAGGGCATAACTTTCACATGGATTATCAGAAAAATTCCATCCAAAGCTCATTTTGAAGAGAAAGACATTTCCTACAACTCATCTTCATACTTCAAGTCCAAGAAATGCTCTCACAAAAAGTTATCAATTTCAACATTATAGGTCATTTTCAAAAGTCAATAAAAAGGGACTTTAAGTCAAAGGCCATAACTTGAGATTGGTAAATCAAAACGACATGGGACCAAAGGCATTGGTTAGAGGACTCAAATACCTTTCCAAAATGTCAAAGAACATGAGCAAAGCTTAAAAATTGAGCAAGTTATGCCTTGTGGAAGTTGGGAAATTTTTGGATATTTTGAAAAGTCAACATTGATTCAAATGACCTAAAATTGCTAATGGGCCTACTTTTCTTCCACAATTCATCATCCCAAGCATGTGCACGACCATTTGGCCCAAAGGGAAGTTTTTATTCATTTTTTATTTATTTATTTGGATTTTTATTAATAATAATTCATTTAAATTAAAATAAATACATGAAAAATGCTAAACCTAGTTTTTCAATCTTTTTGTGCACATTATACCCTCAAGATTTCGTGCCTAGCTAAATATGGAAAGAACCAATGCAATTGGATGTGATTTTTATCAAAAAGCATGTGAAAAAGATTTGAAAATCATGGTTAAAAAATCAAATATTGCATTCATCAATTCATGGATTGTGGACCAATTTTCTTTGACCTAATTCATTCTATACATAAGCCTGATCACAACCCTCATGCTGATTGACAAAAATCTGCGCAGAAAAGCATACATTGAACTTGAAAATTTTTGCCAAAAACTCAAAACTGAAAACCTAGTTCTAGGACGATTCAAGGCGAGATTCCTATCCCATTAGCTTGCTGAGGCTTCATAGAAGGATTTTGCATCAAAAACCACAAGCTTTCGTGCCCAGAAACGTGAGAACAATCTCATCTGTACCGGAAATTTTTCATACTCGTGCATCTCAATTCATGCGCTTTTTGCACTTTTTAACATATGATTTATATTCCTTATGCAATTCTGATGCTAACCGTGTGGTTTAATTTTGTTTTCATGCCCTATATGAGGATTTTCCATTAGAGATATCTAGGGTTCCAAGGTTTTTAATTTAGGCGTTTTCCATTCCTGTAAAATTGAGACATGACAATGCCATAAACGAAATCAGCAGGTTGGGACGAATTAGAAGAGACCATCGCGCCAAATTTCTGAGGCCACATGGCCTAATCGCTATTATCAAAATACGCATGCTTTGAGGGGGTTCAAAACCCCCGTTAATGTTTGTTGTTTTTTTTCAGGAAATCACCAACGAGGAAGATGATTATGTGGAAGGCTCTGATTGGAACGTTCAAATTCTGCGCGCGTTTTTAAGCCACTGACCATTTTTCTTTTATAATATTTGTTAGTTGTTATATGTTAAACGCGCGTGGATTGGTTCAGTGGTAAACACAGTTGTTGGTAACGTTCATGACCTGGGTTCGAGCCCCAGGTCTTCACTTTTTCAATATTATTTTTCATTTAGTATTCACATGCAGTTTCAACATGGTGGACCACTATGCACCTTCAAAATCAAGCCATCCACGTGTTCCCCACTATCAATCTCAGGAACACAATTTGAAGAGCACTGTATACTGCAGTCAACCACTCCACACGTTGCATGAAAAAGTCAATGAGGCCATGCTGTAATGGGCCAGAATAATTGGGTTTTCACCTCCACTTTGGGGACAGATACCCCCCTAGGTTTGCCAATTTTACTTTTTTTTTTAGTATTATTTATACTTTCTATTAATTATTGTTATTAATTAATTTCATATTTTTATAATACAAAAAACACAAAAAAGTCAGAAAAGAGAAAAAACATAATAAATATTTTATTTTAGTATTTTCATAAATAAATTGCATTAATTCATTTCGTTATCAAATTAGGTTTAATAATAATATTTTCATAATAAAAATCTAAAAAATATAGAATTAGGGTTTAATTAATTTTTATCTTTTTTTTATTTTTATTTCATAAATAATTAAATATTTCCTCTTATTTATTTTGTAATTAAAATTGCATGTAAATTAATTAGGGTTAATTTTAGGGTAAAACTTTAATCTTCTTTTTAACAAATAAAAATTGTGGAATTAGGGTTAGCATATCATTTTAATTAATTCTTTTTCATTAAAACCAAAAAAAAATATCAAAAAAAAAACACTTTCTTTTCCTTTTAATTTTAATTAATTCACTGTTTAATTTAATTTTGCAAAAAGGGTCCAACGCCCTCGTTTTTAATTCTTATTTAATTCGCATGTTTATTTCTTTTCCGTATAATTTTTATGTACCTCTCCCAAGGCCATGTAACATTTTAATTTCTCGCACTTTACTTTTCTTTAAGTCTTTATTTTTCTGTCAAATCGGGTTCTGGAAATTTTGGCGATGTGGACCCGCGCCTTTTGTAATAGCTTTAGAATTTTTACTTCTCGCAAATATTTTAACTGTTAATCAAGGCATGAAAGGATGTATGGACAAAAATAAAAACCAACGCTAGATCACCAATAACATGACAAAAGACAAAAATACTTGAAAACGACACACGAATCGCACACACCACCCCTAGGGTACGCCTCACTGTTGCCTTGCCTCGAAAGGTGATCGTCGAGTAGAGGATGTCTTAGTAAGTCCTCATGATCCGGGAACCTGGCATGAGGGTAGCTTCTAAGGTGTCTTCCCATTGCTCTGGTGATCACCATGTCCCGAACCTCGAATTGACCCGAACACCTCCAACGGTGGTGCTACCTACCTCTCAATGGTGGGATGGCACTACTTTAAAGGACATTTACACAGACGAATTCCTTAGGGTAGGTAGAGAACTCGTAGATACTTGCTCTAATTTCAAAACAAAATCAAAAAACTCTTTTCACACCGACACTTTTCAAAAAGCTTTCGAAAGCAATTTTTCAAACACTCTTGAGGACCGATACAAGAGTCGAACTAAAATTTTCAAAGAAACTTTTTAAAACCCACAGTTGAAAAGCAAACAAACCATTTTTGAAAACACAAGTGAGCAAGTATCTAAGAGCCCATGGATAACCATGGATAGAAAGGGTGCTAACACCTTCCCTTTCTATAATCTACCTCCCGAACCGAGAGCAATCTCTATAAGGAATTTTTCTGTGCTTTTGTCCTTTCCAATTGGAGAAAATAAAATACGGTGGCGACTCTTGCTTCCGCGACATTTAGCGAACCAGCGTTAAACAGTCAGTTCCAGATCCACCGATCACAGAACTGGCGACTCTGCTGGGGACATCTTATAAAGTGAGGTGTACCTTAGGGCTAGTTCATAACTGTGTTTTCAATTGTTTTCCTTGTGTGCTTTAAATTGTGGGTTGCTTGGGAGTTCTATAGATCCTAACCCGGATCTGGGGGATACCTTTCTTAGAAAGTAGCAACAAGACTGTGGGGGAACTGTGTGGGGTATACCGACATGGTTGAAACAGTCTGCTACGTTGATGTGGCACTTTGGTGTGTACCGGTAACCCTTGAGTTCAGTCAAGGAGAGTACGGGGCCTCCGCGTGGTGTCGTGAAGCATCAACAGACCTTAGGAACCTTAATTGAACTATCTTGGCCTCTTTAGGGTAGTGAGATAACTGACTTTGGTGCAGTCCGAGGTTGGTTGATACTCGATACTACACTCAATTGAGGGTTGCTTTCTTGGAATATTTCGGTCGCCAGTTCAGTGGCTAAATCGAAACGATGAACAATGAAAGCAATCCCATGATATTGGGACCCTTAGAACCCGGTTACTTCTAATAGGACAGGATGAACCCACCAACTTCAAGAGGGTACTACCCAGACCCCATGCTGGCCTTAAACCTTAAGGGCTTATCTTGTGTGCCTTGTGTGCCTTACATGTTTGTCTTTGTAAATATTTGTTGTGTGTTTAATCATAGCATCATGACATCATCCAGCATCATATGCATTGACTAACCATTTCAGGGGTTCGAATCTTCATCTTTGTTATTGTTTTGTAGGACATGGAAACTGTTCGTAGAAAGACAATTCAAATCAGTCTTGTAAGGGTCCCTCCTCAGCTTAAGGAGCTTATATCCAGGATTCCCGAGAACTCTTCATTCAGTGAAAGACATGGAAGTCTCATCAGCTTGGTCAATACCAACATTGAGGAAGATATGATAAAGGTCCTGTTCCAGTTCTTTGACCCTCTGCATCACTGTTTCACCTTCTTGGACTATCAGTTGGTACCTACATTGGAGGAGTTCTCCCGGCTCCTGAAGATCCCTATCCTTGATCAACTACCCTACAACGGTACGGAGAAGGAACCCAAGCTTGAAGAGATTGCTAAAGCCTTGCACCTACAGTCATCTGACCTCAAGGGACATTGGGAAGTTAGAAGTGGTATCAAAGGGTTCTTAGCCAGGTTTCTGCTTGAAAAGGCCCATGAATGTTGGAACTCCCTTGACCTATAAGCTTTTGAAGAAGTTGTGGCCCTCCTTGTCTATGGTTTGGTGTTGTTCCCTAACCCAGATCAGCTTATAGATATCAGTGCTGTCCAGATCTTTATGTCCAGGAATCCTATACCTACGTTGCTGGGAGACATCCTTCGCTCATGTTACACTCAAACCATGAGAAAAAGAGGTGTCCTTATGTGTTGCACTCCCCTCCTGGGAAGGTGGTTTATTTCGCACCTTCCACAATCAGTCTTGAAGAATGAGCGGGGTTTGAGATGGTCACAACGGTTGATGACTCTTACACATGCGGATATACATTGGTGCCCTCGGTCCAGAGAAGATGTCACTATCATTGATCGTTGCGGGGAGTACCCTAATGTTCCTTTACTTGGAATCAGAGGAGGTATTACTTACAGCCCATGCCTGGCTTGGAGACAGTTTGGTTACGCTCGGAGGGATGGCCCTCATGACATGTTAATTCCTGACATAGTTTTTGACTTCGACAACGATACTCAAGGACTTCGCCAGAGATTTATCAGAGCCTGGAGGATGCCAAGTAGGATAGACAGCAAGACACTGGGGCACAGGAACTCCATCCCGTTGGAACCTTATCTCAAGTGGGTACGAGCCCGCTCCCAGAAGTTGGTAATGCCTTATCCTCATATGCTCCCAGTAATCAAAGAGCCAGTCTTGGAAGGAGAAGTGTCCTACACTATTCAGCACCCTGATATGCCCACATCCTGGGAAGAGATGCAGAAGAGCTGGATCCAGCTTAAGGAAGAACGGAATTCTCTTGAGACCAGTCTACATGCCAGTGAAAAGAAGGTCTTGGAGCTCACCCGCCTGTTGCATGAGGAGAGGAATCTCAACACTTACATAGCTCCAAAGAAGATGCGCAGTGTATTTTGGGATTGAGTTTGCTCTTGTATTATTTTGCCCATGAGGCCTTGATGTACTGAACAATTTTCCTTAATGATAACGTGTGTTCTTTTTTTTGTCTACAACAAATTTGAACTTTCGAACCCTTGAATGCATTGCATGAACACATATCATTCATCATGTGCATAGCAGGTTTTTCCTCTTTTCAGGTTGCTTACAGTTCTTCGCTGTTTATTTCTGCATCATGAATCCTGACTCGTCATCAACTGAGACATCCATCAAAGCTCTTCAGGCGCAGAATGCGCAATTTCAGGAATTAATCAAGGGTTTGGCTCAAGGCCAAGAGGAGCTGAAGGCTCTACTCCTGAAGAAGGAGAAGAAGAAGAAGAAGAGAAGAACTGTTCTGTTCAGCTCGGGCCGAAGGTTTGGCAATACCTTGCAGAATGAAGAGGCTGGTTCTTCTATTGGCAAGGGCACTCCTCAAGAGGCAAGGGTTCCTAGTCCGGTAGTCTCCGGCAACGAGACTGATTTTGATGAAGAGCAGTATCCTCCGGCAGAAGACCGTTACAAACAGCTGGAAGACAGGCTGAATGCTATGGAGATCCAACAGGTACCTGGGCTGGATTTTGGAGATCTGGGTTTGTCTACTGGTGTGATCATCCCTCGGAAGTTCAAAGCACCATCGTTCACTAAATATGACGGGGCATCTTGTCCCAAGCTACATCTCAGGTCCTATGTTCGGAAAATTCAACCGTACTCCGCGGATAAAAATTTGTGGATCCACTTCTTCCAGGAGAGTCTTTCAGGGACTCATCTCGAATGGTTCTATCAGCTGGATGGGACCAAGGTTCGTAACTGGGAGGAGTTGGCTACTGCTTTCTATAAGCAGTATCAATATAATGCCGACCTTGCCCCTACACGTACCCAACTCCAGGGTATGTCGTTAGGTTCAAGCGAAGGTTTTAAGGAGTACGCTCAGAAGTGGAGGGATCTGGCTGGCAGGGTGCATCCTCCGTTGACTGATCGAGAGTTGGTAGACATGTTCTTGGGGACCCTATCTGGGCCATTTTTCAACCATCTCATCGGGAATTCGTCTGCCGGGTTCACTGATTTGATTATGACTGGAGAAAGAATTGAGGCTGGGTTAAAGTCTGGTAAGATTCCGAAGGGTGCATCGTCTAGCTCTGAGAAGAAACCCTTCAAGAAGGAGGCCAGTGCAGTGTATGGGCCTAGAAGGCAGGATAAACCAGAGCGTCGTCAATCTGTCAGTGCATTAATGATTGCCAAGCCTGCAGCCGCTCCTCGGCAAGCTAACCAACCAAGGGCTGAGAGACCCAGAAGGGAATTCACCCGTTTGAGTATGACTTTGTCGCAGATCTTACCACAGTTGCTCTCAACCAACTTGGTAACCGTCAGAGAGGCTCCGAGGGTTGCAAATACTACATCTCCTAAGTACAACCCGAATGCTCGTTGTGCTTATCATTCTGATAGCCCGGGGCATGCCACTGACGACTGTTGGGCATTAAGGAACAAGCTGCAAGATCTTATTGATGCCAAGGAGGTACAGTTTGAGGCATCTGAGAAGCCTAATGTAGTGACAGCTCCCCTGCCTGCTCATGGAGTAAATGCTATTAGGGACGAAGAGGAAGTTGATGAAGCTGAGTTTGATAGCTGGATCTACCCGGCAACCGACAGTGGACTTAACAATTGTAGTGCAAAGGACAATCTACCTGTTTCTCTTGTTACTAAGTAATGAATTCCTATGTTTTGGGTATCTGTAATAAACAATAAATTGAACTTTATGGCCCGGTGTCTTACCCGGGGCACCGTGGTTCTATTTGTGAGGGCATATAAATTGTCATTTCATATATCATGAATGAAAATCTTGGACGTTTTCTCGCATTGCAAATCTTATGCTCCTTTTCTGTCTTTCTTTCCTTTACATATATTTCAAAACAGCTGTATTTACACACACACTCACTCATACAGGTTTCAATCCACTCTGGATCTCACTGGTAACGACTCTGCTACTGCCAATTATGACTTCGAAAATCCGATCAACTTAGCCGAAGACGAAGGTGAAGATGATTGCGAAGTGCCTGGAGAGCTTGCAAGACTGTTGCTTCAGGAAGAGAGGGCAATTCAACCCCATGAAGAGCCAGTGGAAACAATAAACTTGGGTACTGAGGTAGACAGGAAAGAGGTAAAGATTGGTGCCAACCTAGAGCTCAGCGTGAAGCAACGGTTGACTAAGATGCTACATGATTATATGGAGATCTTTGCTTGGTCCTACGAAGACATGCCCGGGTTGGATACCGATATTGTGGTCCATCACTTGCCTACTAAGGAAGACTGCCCTCCAGTTAAGCAAAAGGTCCGCCGTATGCGTCCAGAGATGTCTGAGAAGATCAAAGCCGAGGTTATGAAACAGTTTGATGCTGGGTTCCTTGCAGTGACTTCTTACCCTCAGTGGGTTGCTAATGTGGTGCCGGTACCAAAGAAGGACGGTAAGGTCAGAATGTGTGTCGACTACAGGGATCTGAACAGGGCCAGCCCCAAAGATAACTTCCCTCTACCTCACATTGATGTCCTCGTTGACAATACAGCTCAACATAAGGTGTTTTCTTTCATGGATGGTTTTTCAGGTTATAATCAGATCAAGATGGCACCTGAAGACATGGAAAAGACTACCTTTGTTACTCAGTGGGGCACCTTCTGCTACAAGGTCATGCCTTTTGGATTAAAGAACGCTGGGGCAACCTACCAACGTGCCATGGTTGCTCTATTTCATGACATGATCCATCATGAGATAGAAGTGTATGTTGACGACATGATTGCAAGGTCCCAGACTGAGGAAGAGCACCTAGATCATCTTCAAAAGTTGTTTGACCGGTTGAAACTGTACAAGCTGAGGTTGAACCCGAACAAGTGCACCTTCGGGGTAAGATCTGGAAAGTTGCTAGGCTTCGTGGTAAGTGATAAGGGCATTCAAGTGGACCCTGCTAAGGTTAAAGCTATTCAAGAGATGCCAGTTCCTAGGACAGAGAAGGAAGTCAGAGGCTTTTTAGGACGCCTGAATTACATTGCTCGGTTCATCTCGCATCTGACTGCTACCTGTGAGCCAATCTTCAAGCTGCTGAAGAAAGATCAGGTAGTACATTAGAATGATGAATGTCAGGCTGCTTTTGACAAAATCAGAGAGTATCTCCAAGAACCACCCATCCTTATGCCACCGTTTGAAGGGAGACCTCTGATATTATACCTGACAGTGCTTGACAACTCAATGGGGTGTGTGCTGGGGCAGCATGACGAGTCTGGCCGAAAAGAGCATGCCATTTATTACCTTAGCAAAAAGTTTACCGAATGTGAGACCCGATACTCACTGCTCGAGAAAACTTGTTGCGCTTTGGTATGGGCTGCTCGCCGGCTGAGACAGTATATGCTGACTCACACTACCTTGTTGATCTCAAAGATGGATCCTATAAAGTATATATTCGAAAAGCCTGCTCTGTCTGGGAGAATAGCAAGATGGAAAATGATCTTGACGGAATACGACATTCAGTACACGACCCAGAAAGCCATCAAGGGAAGTGTATTGGCAGACCACTTGGCACATCAGGCCGTAGATGACTATCAGTCAATGAACTTCGAGTTTCCGGATGAAAGCATCATGATAGTAACTGATTGTGAAGTACCTGGACCGGATGAAGGACCTGAGGAAGGATCCCGATGGTCTATGCACTTTGACGGAGCCTCCAACGCTTTGGGTAACGGTATCGGCGCCATAATCATATCACCTCAAGGTACTCATACTCCACTCACTGCCCCACTGTGTTTCAATTGTACCAACAACATGGCGGAGTATGAGGCGTGCATCATGGGTCTTCAAGCTGCGATCGACCTAAGGATCAAGTTTCTGAGTGTCTTCAGAGATTCCGCTCTCGTGATCAATCAGATCAAAGGAGAGTGGGATACGAAACATCCGAATCTTATTCCTTACAAGGAATGTGTGTTGACCTTGATCCCCCACTTCACGAAGATAACCATTGAACACTTTCCAAGAGAAGAGAATCAGCTGGCGGACGCGTTAGCTACAATGTCTTCTATGTTCAAAGTTAAATGGGATAATGAGGCTTCCCAGATCATCATCTGGAAACTGGACGAACCGGCATACTGTTGCGATCTCGAGACTGAATTGGTGATTGAGAAGCCTTGGTACCATGAGGTGAAGAGATATCTGGAAGCTCAGGAATACCCTGAAGGTGCCTCTATCAATGATAAGAAGTTTCTGAGAAGGTTCGCAACCAAGTTCTTCCTGAGCAACGGCATCTTGTACAAGCGGAACCATGATTCAACCCTACTGCGTTGTGTGGATAAAACTGAAGCAGAAAGGATCATGGAAGAACTACATGAAGGGACCTTTGGTACACATTCCAGTGGACACACTATGGCTAAGAAGATCCTTCGGGCAGGATATTACTGGTCCACAATGGAAGCTGACTGCTACCAACATTCTAGGACGTGCCATAAGTGCCAGATTTACGCAGACAAGGTGCATGTTCCTCCAGTTCCTCTGAATGTTCTGACTGCGCCTTGGCCGTTTGCAATGTGGGGCATAGACATGATTGGTGGGATTAAACCTACGGCATCTAATGGGCATCGCTTCATCCTAGTGGCGATTGATTATTTTACAAAGTGGGTCGAAGCAGCATCCTATGCTACGGTAACCAAGACTGTTGTGGCACGGTTCATTCGGCATAACCTGATCTGTCGGTACGGCGTCCCAGAGAGAATTATTACAGACAATGGTACCAATCTGAATAATAAGATGATCGCTGAGCTCTGCGGGCAGTTCAAAATACAGCACCACAATTCTTCTCCTTACAGACCGAAGATGAATGGGGCTGTAGAAGCAGCAAATAAAAACATCAAGAAGATCGTGCAGAAGATGACAGTGACTTATAAAGATTGGCACGAGATGTTACCGTTTGCTCTACATGGGTACCGTACCTCAGCTATGACGTCAACCGGGGCAACTCCTTTCTCCTTGGTCTATGGTATGGAGGCAGTCTTACCGATCGAGGTGCAAATACCCTCTCTCCGGATAATGAAGGATGCAAATCTGAACGAGGATGATTGGATCCAGACACGACTTGATCAGTTAAACCTTATTGATGAAAAAAGACTTGCTGCTATCTGTCATGGTCAGACGTATCAGAAATGGATGATCAGGGCATTTAACAAAAAGGTCAGACCACAGGAATATCAAGTTGGGGATCTGGTAATCAAGAGAATCATCCTTCCTCAGAGTGATCCAAGGGGCAAGTGGACCCCTACGTACGAAGGGCCATTTGTGGTTAAACATGTGTTCTCAGGAGGAGCCATGATTCTAACCAATATGGATGGTGACGACCTTCCTCACCCCGCCAATGCAGACATAGTAAAAAGATACTACGCATGAAAAAAGACCCGCTAGGATGACATGCCTAGGCAAAAATTAGGGCTTCCCGTCGAACCAAAAGGGTTCGGGCAAAATGAAGGGATGAAATGAAAAAATCTGTACACCCGGCAAGTCGAAAACCTGAAAAGGCGACTTGGGCAAAAATGGGTATCCCGGTGGACTGAAAACCCGAAAGGGCGGTCCAGGCAAAAATTAGGGATAAAAGCGTAATATATGTCTCATTGGATCACCTTGCATCCAGAATCCGGTATCTATATCAAGTTCAGACGACATCGATCAGTCAACTTCATCTTCGTTTAGGTCATCAAGTGATGAGACGCTCGGGGATATAAAGGCAATAGCAGAGTTGAAACCCAGCGGGATCATTCATTTCACACAGCTGTTTTATTTTCTTTTGTACAAAACTTGTATAAACTCTTTTGTTCGGCGGCGTTCGCTTACTAGGACGTCAGCCTCTTGTACACAAACGCCTATTTTCAGGCCATTCAAAAATCAATACAAATATATTTTTCAGTTAAAAATGCCAATTGTTTTTCTTTTTCTGTTTTGTTTTACGAAGAACGTCCAAGGTTCAATTTGTGATATATGCATTGACAATAAATTGCTAACTCATGAATATTTGCATACAAAACAAAGGATTAATTACAAGTAACATTAGAAACAGGGGCAATAAAGAGTTGTCTAAGCAATCTAATTGTTCTGTCCTCCAAGGTACCAAGGTGGGTTCAACTAAAGAACATAACCAGATATCCTAACCCCCCAGAGAGTAAGTCAGCAAGTCAGTACACTCCCCTCGAGAAAAGTTATCAAATCTTAAAGAAGATGGGTATCCTCCCGCGGATCTCAACATCTCCCCAGCAGCATATGTATTCTTAACAAGCATCCCCGGCAGTCTTGGTCTAAAGATTGTTCCTCGGCGGCATATCAACATTCAAAGGAATCGCTTCCCCAACATATCATAACTTCCCCAAGAGAGTCCAATCCAGTTTCCCCAGGAAAGTGGGAATTTATCTCCCCAAGCAGTAAGCTTATCCCCAGTAGATTCTGGAAGCTTATCCTCGCAGAGTACGAACGCGTCGTCCGGCTTTATTCAAAGAGTTATTTCCCTACCAGGATATAACTGGGTTATCCTCAGCCAAAAGCCACGGAAAGGTCGCCGTCAACGCAGTCTTCTTATCCCCAGCGAAGTCTATCAGCACTTCCAATACAACAAAGGTATCTCCAGCAAGTTATTTTCGACACTCAACAAAGTCTCCCTCCCCACAGAGTATTTCTTCCCAGCAAGATCGTTAGAATACTTCTCTCACCGCAGAGTAATCCATTCGCCAAGTTTATTCCCCAACGGAGTCATCTTCTCCTACCGGTATTCTTGCAACTATTATCCCCAACGGAAGCAAAAATCCATTCTTCAACATTAGCCCAGGAGTGACTTCCCGGCACCCGTCAAGGATTTACTTTCCTAGACGAAAAATACATTCATAAACATCTTCATACATTATAGCATGCATATACGCATCATGAACATACGATATCACTTATTCAGAGGGCATCCCGCATGTCATACAACATGACATCGCATACGACTAACGCTTGTCTTTTCAGGACAAAAGTACAAAAATGATTGCCATCAATGGTCACAACTAAAGATCCGATTCCTGAATCTTGCCAGGGTGTATCTGTTGATGACCAATTACCAGATCCGATTCCTGTATCTTGCCAGGGTGTGTCTGAAGAGTTCGAGGATCCGATACCTGAATCTTGCCAGGGTGTATCCGTTGAAGACTAACAATACCAGATCCGATTCCTGTATCTTGCCAGGGTGTGTCTGAAGAGTTCGAGGATCCGATACCTGAATCTTGCCAGGGTGTATCCGTTGAAGACTAACATTACCAGATCCGATTCCTGTATCTTGCCAGGGTGTGTCTGAAGAGTTCGAGGATCCGATACCTGAATCTTGCCAGGGTGTATCCGTTGAAGACTAACATTACCAGATCCGATTCATGTATCTTGCCAGGGTGTGTCTGAAGAGTTCGAGGATCCGATACCTGAATCTTGCCAGGGTGTATCCGTTGAAGACTAGCATTACCAGATCCGATTCATGTATCTTGCCAGGGTGTGTCTGAAGAGTTCGAGGGTCCAATACCTGTATCTTGCCAGGGTGTATCCATTGAAGACTAGCATTACCAGATCTGATTCCTGTATCTTGCCAGGGTGTGTCTGAAGAGTTCGAGGATCCGATACCTGAATCTTGCCAGGGTGTATCCGTTGAAGACTAGCATTACCAGATCCGATTCCTGTATCTTGCCAGGGTGTGTCTGAAGAGTTCGAGGATCCGATACCTGAATCTTGCCAGGGTGTATCTGTTGAAGACTAACATTACCAGATCCGATTCCTGTATCTTGCCAGGGTGTGTCTGAAGAGTTCGAGGATCCGATACCTGAATCTTGCCAGGGTGTATCCGTTGAAGACAAGCATTACCAGATCCGATTCCTGTATCTTGCCAGGGTGTGTCTGAAGAGTTCGAGGATCCGATGCCTGAATCTTGCCAGGGTGTATCCGTTGAAGACTAGCATTACCAGATCCGATTCCTGTATCTTGCCAGGGTGTGTCTGAAGAGTTCGAGGATCCGATGCCTGAATCTTGCCAGGGTGTATCAGTTGAAGACTAGCATTACCAGATCCGATTCATGTATCTTGCCAGGGTGTGTCTGAAGAGTTCGAGGATCTGATGCCTGAATCTTGCCAGGGTGTATCCGTTGAAGACTAACATTACCAGACTCGATTCCTGTATCTCGCCAGGGCACGTCTGAAGAGTTCGAAGATCCAGCTCCTGTAACCAGTCAGGACACATCTATACAAAGCATCTGAAGACCAGCTTCTGTAACATGTCAGGTACTCATTTTTTCTTTTGCAGGTACGCAAGTTCTCGCTAAGGAATATCTTACGCGATCAACATCCAGATGGCATCTATAAGCCCATCATCCTATCCATCAATCTCTAAATGGCATCTATAAGCCCATTTCCATCACACTGCTACTATGTGAGCGCAAATTTCTGGGCACTCTAGTGTTCAATCATTTTCTACCCTCGGATTACGAAAGGCACGTCAGCCAATCTGCATCCTCAGGTCTAAGAAGATTTAATAGGGGCAACTGTTGTACCCCAAAATTTTCCCTCCCATATTCTTCAAGAAATTGCCAAGTCAAGCTTCAAAATCCCCCAAGGGTTGCACAGTGCAAAGGTCTCCTAAGCAGTCAAAATTAGGGTTTTTTATTCTGATCAAGAAAATGAAGTTTCCAAGGGTCCAATCAAGTCCCACATGCCTATAAATATGGTCAAGCATCCTCATATCAAGTTTCAAGACTTTCAACACAAAATTGCACAGTCAAAACCCTAATTGCACTACAGTCAACTGTAGGGGCAAAATGGTCATTTGACAGTCAAAAGTTCAAATTTTTGATCAACATCTCATTTTGAAGCCACAAACATCATTTGATCAATGCTTGATCATGATTCTCAAAGCTTGGCTCAAAAATCATCAAGATGCAAAAGTTTCCTTATTTGGACAGCTGGAAAAGTCAACTATAAATTGACCAGGGCATAACATTCACATGGATTATCATAAAAATTCCATCCAAAGCTCATTTTGAAGAGAAAGACATTTCCTACAACTCATCTTCATACTTCAAGTCCAAGAAATGCTCTCACAAAAAGTTATCAATTTCAACATTATAGGTCATTTTCAAAAGTCAATAAAAAGGGACTTTAAGTCAAAGGCCATAACTTGAGATTGGTAAATCCAAACGACATGGGACCAAAGGCATTGGTTAGAGGACTCAAAGACCTTTCCAAAATGTCAAAGAACATGAGCAAAGCTTAAAAATTGAGCAAGTTATGCCTTGTGGAAGTTGGGAAATTTTTGGATATTTTGAAAAGTCAACATTGATTCAAATGACCTAAAATTGCTAATGGGCCTACTTTTCTTCCACAATTCATCATCCCAAGCATGTGCACGACCATTTGGCCCAAAGGGGAGTTTTTATTCATTTTTTATTTATTTATTTGGATTTTTATTAATAATAATTCATTTAAATTAAAATAAATACATGAAAAATGCTAAACCTAGTTTTTCAATCTTTTTGTGCACATTATACCCTCAAGATTTCGTGCCTAGCTAAATATGGAAAGAACCAATGCAATTGGATGTGATTTGTATCAAAAAGCATGTGAAAAAGATTTGAAAATCATGGTTAAAAAATCAAATATTGCATTCATCAATTCATGGATTGTGGACCAATTTTCTTTGACCTAATTCATTCTATACATAAGCCTGATCACAACCCTCATGCTGATTGACAAAAAGCTGCGCAGAAAAGCATACATTGAACTTGAAATTTTTTGCCAAAAACTCAAAACTGAAAACCTAGTTCTAGGACGATTCAAGGCGAGATTCCTATCCCATTAGCTTGCTGAGGCTTCATAGAAGGATTTTGCATCAAAAACCACAAGCTTTCGTGCCCAGAAACGTGAGAACAATCTCATCTGTACTGGAAATTTTTCATACTCGTGCATCTCAATCCATGCGCTTTTTGCACTTTTTAACATATGATTTATATTCCTTATGCAATTCTGATGCTAACCGTGTGGTTTAATTTTGTTTTCATGCCCTATATGAGGATTTGCCATTAGAGATATCTAGGGTTCCAAGGTTTTTAATTTAGGCGTTTTCCATTCCTGTAAAATTGAGACATGACAATGCCATAAACGAAATCAGCAGGTTGGGACGAATTAGAAGAGACCATCGCGCCAAATTTCTGAGGCCACATGGCCTAATCGCTATTATCAAAATACGCATGCTTTGAGGGGGTTCAACACCCCCGTTAAATGTTTGTTGTTTTTTTCCAGGAAATCACCAACGAGGAAGATGATTATGTGGAAGGCTCTGATTGGAACGTTCAAATTCTGTGCGCGTTTTTAAGCCACTGACCATTTTTCTTTTATAATATTTGTTAGTTGTTATATGTTAAACGCGCGTGGATTGGTTCAGTGGTAAACACAGTTGTTGGTAACGTTCATGACCTGGGTTCGAGCCCCAGGTCTTCACT
Source organism: Vicia faba (assembly GCA_948472305.1). NCBI lineage: Eukaryota > Viridiplantae > Streptophyta > Magnoliopsida > Fabales > Fabaceae > Vicia > Vicia faba. The sequence goes on from OX451741.1 coordinate 305,688,352, forward strand.
CTTTCAATATTATTTTTCATTTAGTATTCACATGCAGTTTCAACATGGTGGACCACTATGCACCTTCAAAATCAAGCCATCCACGTGTTCCCCACTATCAATCTCAGGAACACAATTTGAAGAGCACGGTATACTGCAGTCAACCACTCCACACGTTGCATGAAAAAGTCAATGAGGCCATGCTGTAATGCGCCATAATAATTGGGTTTTCACCTCCACTTTGGGGACAGATACCCCCCTAGGTTTGCCAATTTTACTTTTTTTTTTTAGTATTATTTATACTTTCTATTAATTATTGTTATTAATTAATTTCATATTTTTATAACACAAAAAACACATAAAAAAGTCAGAAAAGAGAAAAAACATAATAAATATTTTATTTTAGTATTTTCATAAATAAATTGCATTAATTCATTTAGTTATCAAATTAGGTTTAATAATAATATTTTCATAATAAAAATCTAAAAAATATAGAATTAGGGTTTAATTAATTTTTATCTTTTTTTTATTTTTATTTCATAAATAATTAAATATTTCCTCTTATTTATTTTGTAATTAAAATTGCATGTAAATTAATTAGGGTTAATTTTAGGGTAAAACTTTAATCTTCTTTTTAACAAATAAAAATTGTGGAATTAGGGTTAGCATATCATTTTAATTAATTCTTTTTCATTAAAACCAAAAAAAAATATCAAAAAAAAAACACTTTCTTTTCCTTTTAATTTTAATTAATTCACTGTTTAATTTAATTTTGCAAAAAGGGTCCAACGCCCTCGTTTTTAATTCTTATTTAATTCGCATGTTTATTTCTTTTCCGTATAATTTTTATGTACCTCTCCCAAGGCCATGTAACATTTTAATTTCTCGCACTTTACTTTTCTTTAAGTCTTTATTTTTCTGTCAAATCGGGTTCTGGAAATTTTGGCGATGTGGACCCGCGCCTTTTGTAATAGCTTTAGAATTTTTACTTCTCGCAAATATTTTAACTGTTAATCAAGGAATGAAAGGATGTATGGACAAAAATAAAAACCAACGCTAGATCACCAATAACATGACAAAAGACAAAAATACTTGAAAACGACACACGAATCGCACACACCACCCCTAGGGTACGCCTCACTGTTGCCTTGCCTCGAAAGGTGATCGTCGAGTAGAGGATGTCTTAGTAAGTCCTCATGATCCGGGAACCTGGCATGAGGGTAGCTTCTAAGGTGTCTTCCCATTGCTCTGGTGATCACCATGTCCCGAACCTCGAATTGACCCGAACACCTCCAACGGTGGTGCTACCTACCTCTCAATGGTGGGATGGCACTACTTTAAAGGACATTTACACAGACGAATTCCTTAGGGTAGGTAGAGAACTCGTAGATACTTGCTCTAATTTCAAAACAAAATCAAAAAACTCTTTTCACACCGACACTTTTCAAAAAGCTTTCGAAAGCAATTTTTCAAACACTCTTGAGGACCGATACAAGAGTCGAACTGGAATTTTCAAAGAAACTTTTTAAAACCCACAGTTGAAAAGCAAACAAACCATTTTTGAAAACACAAGTGAGCAAGTATCTAAGAGCCCATGGATAACCATGGATAGAAAGGGTGCTAACACCTTCCCTTTCTATAATCTACCTCCCGAACCGAGAGCAATCTCTATAAGGAATTTTTCTGTGCTTTTGTCCTTTCCATTTGGAGAAAATAAAAGACGGTGGCGACTCTTGCTTCCGCGACATTTCGCGAACCAGTGTTAAACAGTCAGTTCCAGATCCACCGATCACACGCAGTGTATTTTGGGATTAAGTATTTTGTAATATTTCGCCCATGAGGCATTGATGTACTGAACAGATTATTTCTTAATATAACGTGTGTTCCCTTTTTGTCTACAACGAATTTGAACTTTCGAACCCTTGAATGCATCGCATAAATAGCATATCATGCATCATATGTATAACAGGTACCCTTTTTCTACAGGTTGCTTAATCTTCTTCGCTGTTTATTTCAGCAATCATCATGAATTCTGAACCCACTACTGAACAAGCTATCAAGGCCCTCCAGGCCCAGAACGCCCAGTTCCAAGAGCTGGTCATGATCTTAGCCCAGGGACAACAGGAGTTGAAGACTCTGCTCTTGAAGAAGAAGAAGAAGAAGAAGAGGACTGTGCTGTTCAATATCGGACACAGATACGGGAATACACTGCAGAATGAAGCTGAGCTGACTACCCCATCTGTTGGGAAAGACAGCCCCCAAGGGAGGGAGGTTCCTAGTCCTGTGGTCTCTGACAACGAGACAGATTACAATGATGAACAGTACCCTCCTGCTGAGGACAGGTACAAACAGCTGGAGGACCGGTTAAGTGCTATGGAGATCCAACGCGTGCCTGGGCTGGATTTTGGAGATCTAGGCTTATCTTCTGGGGTGGTGATCCCACACAAGTTCAAGGCACCTGCCTTTGTGAAGTACGACGGGGCTTCCTGTCCTAAGCTGCATCTCAGATCATATGTAAGGAAGATCCAACCTTACACTGCAGACAAGAATCTATGGATCCATTTCTTCCAGGATAGTCTTTCAGGGACTCAACTCGAATGGTTCTATCAGCTGGATGGAACCAGTATTCGTAACTGGGAGGACTTGGCTACTGCATTCTATAAGCAGTATCAGTACAATTCCGACCTCGCTCCTACGCGTACCCAACTCCAGGGTATGTCGCTAGGGACGGGTGAAGGATTTAAGGAGTACGCGCAAAAGTGGAGAGACCTGGCTGGCAGGGTGCTGCCACCGTTGACTGACCGTGAACTCGTGGACATGTTCTTGGGGACCCTGTCTGGTCCGTTCTTCAACCATTTGATTGGTAATTCTTCTGCAGGGTTTATAGACCTCATTCTGACTGGTGAAAGGATAGAAGCTGGTATCAAGTCTGGGAAGATACAAAAGGGTGCCTCCTCGAGTACTGAAAAGAAGCCCTTCAAGAGGGAAGCTAGTGCTGTTTATGGTCCAAGGAGATAGAACAAACCGGAACGCCGCCAAGCTGTCAACGCGGTGGTAATTTCAAAGCCTGCTGCTGCTCCTCAGCAGTATAACCAACCAAGGGGTGAGAGACCCAAAAGGCAGTACACTCGGCTCAGTATGACCCTATCTCAGATATTTCCGCAACTACTGTCAACCAATCTGGTAACTGTCAAAGAAGCTCCGAAGGTAGTAAACACCACATCCCCGAAGTACAATCCCAACGCCTGCTGTGCTTATCACTCTGACAGCCCGGGGCATCTACGGATGATTGTTGGGCTCTGAAGAATAAGGTTCAAGACCTTATTGATGCTAAAGAAGTACAGTTCGAGGCGCCCGAAAGGCCCAATGTTGTGACTGCTCCCATGCCCCAGCATGGAGTGAATGTTGTGGAAGAAGACCGGTATGTAGCCTCTGTGGATGAGATTGTTACTCTGTTATTGGCCGTCAAAAGGAACCTGTTGCTAGCCGGTTTATTTCTTGGATGTAGTAAAGGTTGCCATCTATGTGCTGTTTCACCTGCTGGTTGTCCTTTGTTGAAGTCAGACGTCCAAAACCTGATGTATAACAAAGAGATCTTGTTCGAGAAGATTGTCGTTCCTGCTATCCCTACCGAAGAAGTTTCTATTGTCACTATTTTCAACAACCCTCCTAAGGCTCCCTTAAAGAAGCCTATCAAAATCATGTCTACTCAGAAGATTGCTCCTATCATCATCACTGTTCCGGGGCCCATCCCCTATAAATCTGACAAAGCTGTCCCTTGGCACTATGGGGCAGATGTTTATGTGCTTGGAGTTAAACAAGAGTTTGATACTAGTATCGGCGTCAGTAACATCATCGGGCCTGCCAAAGTCACTCGCAGTGGTAGGCTGTTCTCACCAGATATTGCGCCACCAGCTATCCAGAGACCTCTTGTCATCACACCTGCAAGTGTGCCTACTTCCCTGCCTGACCAAGTTCCTATTTCTACCCCTGCTGCCGAGTCATCTGACGCTCGGGGCAAAGGGATTGCTACTAATGTGCCTGCCCAGACGGAGGCACCGAAGACCGTCAATGTTGAAGCTTCCAAGAAAGAGATGGAAGAGATTCTTAAAATTATCAAGAAGAGTGATTTCAATGTAGTTGAGCAGCTGGGGCACACCCCCTCTAAAATTTCTATGCTATCACTGTTGTTGTGTTCAGAGGCCCATGCCAAGGCCCTGATTTCCTTCCTGAAGACGGCCCATGTGCCACAAGAAACGTCTGTTGATCAATTTACCGATTGTGTGGCCAACTTGACTGCTGATAATGGGTTGGGTTTCTCTGACGCCGATCTGACTGCCAAAGGAAAGAACCATAACGACGCCCTGCATGTCTCCATTGAATGCAGGGGCACTACTCTTGCCCATGTGTTGGTAGACACCGGTTCTTCGTTGAACGTATTACCCAAGAAGGCCCTAGACAGGTTGGGTTGTGAGGGTTTAGAGCTCAAGCCTAGTAACATTGTTGTCCGGGCCTTTGACGGGTCGAAGAGGATGGTACATGGGGAAATTGACATTCCAATCATGGTTGGTTCTCAAGTTTTTTATTCTACTTTCTATGTGATGGACATCCAACCATCCTATTCTTGTTTTATGGGTCGTCCATGGATCCACAAGGCTGGAGTTGTGACCTCCACACTACATCAGAAGCTTAAGTACCCGGTCAGAGGGAAGATCGTAACAGTTCAAGGGGAAGAAGAATATATGGTCAGCCACCTCAACTCGTTCCGGTATGTAGAGATGGATGGGGAGTTCATTGAGACCCCTTTTCAACACTTTGAAGAGGTGCCTCAGACACTGGCGTCAGCAGAGACTGTGACTGAAGAAGATTCTCCGTTAAAGATGGCCTCCTTAAAGGATGCTCGGGCTGTTATCTAGAAGGGTGAGTGCGCAAACTGGGGCCGACTTCCTGATTTCACTCCGAAGACTGACAAATTTGGTTTGGGTTTCACTGCAGAAGCTCAGAGGGATGTTCGTAAAGCAAGGATTGGAAGACCTCCTGTATTCATCACCAACCCGGGAGTAAATGCTATTGAAGACGACGTGGAGGAATCTGAATTCAACAGCTGGATCTACCCAACGACCGACGGTAGACCAAACAACTGGACTGCGAAAGACTTCATACCTATTACTTTTGTCACTCAGTAATGAACTCCTTTGTTTTAAATTTGTAACGAACAATAATTTGAAACTTTATGGCCCGGTGTCTTACCCAGGGCACTGTGGCTTCATTTGTGAGGGCTTTTGTGTGTCACTTTCATATATCATTAATAAAAGCATTGGACGTTTTTTGCATTTCAAATCTTGCGCTCCTTTTCTTTATTCATTATATATTGCAAAACAGCTATATTTACACACACTCATCTATACAGGTTCCAATCCACTCTGGATCCCACTGGTAACGACTCTGCTACTTCCAGTTATGACTTCGAAAATCCGATCAACTTAGTCAAAGACGAAGGTGAAGATGATTGCGAAGTGCCTGGTGAGCTTGCAAGACTGCTACTCCAGGAAGAGAGGGCCATTCAGCCATATGAAGAGCCAGTGAAAACGGTAATTCTGGGTACTGAGTCAGACAGAAAGGAAGTCAAGATTGGTGCCAATCTGGAGGCTAGTGTGAAACAGCAGTTGATTCAGATGCTTCATGATTATGTGGAAATCTTTGCCTGGTCCTACGAAGACATGCCTGGGTTGGATACTGACATCGTGGTTCATCATTTGCCTACCAAGGAAGACTGCCCTCCGATAAAACAAAAGGTCCTCCGTATGCGTCCAGAGATGTCCGAGAAAATCAAAGCTGAGGTTATGAAACAATTCGACGTCGGTTTTCTAGCAGTGACTTCTTACCCTCAGTGGGTTTCCAACGTGGTTCCAGTGCCGAAGAAAGATGGTAAGGTCCGAATGTGTGTTGATTACAGGGATTTGAATAGGGCGAGCCCCAAGGATGACTTCCCTCTGCCTCACATCGACGTTCTGGTTGACAACACTGCTCAGCATAAGGTATTCTCCTTCATGGACGGGTTCTCCGGTTATAATCAGATCAAGATGGCTCCTGAAGACATGGAGAAGACCACTTTTGTTACTTAGTGGGGCACCTTTTATTACAAGGTCATGCCTTTTGGGTTGAAAAATGCTGGGGCAACCTACCAACGTGCCATGGTTGCTTTATTTCATGACATGATCCATCATGAGATTGAAGTATGTGTCGACGATATGATTGCAAGGTCCCAAACTGAGGAGGAACACCTTGGACATTTACAGAAGCTGTTTGACCGTCTAAAGTTGTACAAGCTGAGGTTGAACCCGAACAAGTGCACCTTCGGGGTGAGATCTGGAAAACTGCTAGGTTTCGTCGTGAGCGACAAAGTTATTCAAGTGGACCCTGCCAAAGTGAAAGCCATACAAGAGATGCCAGTTCCCAAGACAGAGAAAGAAGTCAGAGGCTTTCTAGGATGGCTGAACTATATTTCCCGATTCATCTCACATCTAACTGCTACCTGTGAACCAATCTTCAAGCTACTGAAGAAAGATCAAGTAGTACGTTGGAACGATGAATGTCAGGCCGCTTTCGAAAAAATCAAAGAGTATCTCCAAGAACCACCCATTCTTATGCCGCCGATTGAAGGGAGACCTCTAATCTTATACTTGATAGTACTAGACAACTCAATGGGGTGTGTGCTGGGGCAGCATGACGAGTCTGGCCGAAAAGAGCATGCCATTTATTACCTTAGCAAAAAGTTTACCGACTGTGAGACCCGATACTCACTGCTCGAGAAAACTTGATGCGCTTTAGTATGGGCTGCTCGCCGGCTGAGACAGTATATGTTGACTCACACTACTCTGTTGATTTCAAAAATGGATCCAATAAAGTATATCTTCGAAAAGCCCGCCTTGTCCGGAAGAATAGCAAGATGGCAGATGATCTTGACGGAATATGACATCCAGTACACGACTCAAAAAGCAATCAAGGGAAGTGTATTGGCAGACCATTTGGCACACCAAGCAGTGAACAATTACCAGTCGATGAACTTTGAATTTCCAGACGAGAATATCATGGTGGTGACTGATTGTGAAGTACCTGGACCGGATGAAGGACCTGAGGAAGGATCCCGATGGTCTATGCACTTTTTCGGAGCCTCAAACGCTTTGGGTAACGGTATTGGCTCCGTGATCATATCCCCTAAAGGCACTCATACTCCACTCACTGCCCGACTATGTTTCAACTGCACCAACAACATGGCAAAGTATGAAGCATGTATCATGGGTCTTCAAGCTGCAATTGACTTAAGGATCAAGTTTCTAAGTGTCTTCGGAGATTCCGCTCTCGTGATCAATCAGATCAAAGGCGAGTGGGATACGAAACACCCAAATCTTATTCCTTACAAAGAGTATGTGTTGAAGTTGATCCCCCATTTCGAAGAGATAACTTTTGAACACTTCCCAAGAGAGGAGAATCAGTTGGCGGACGCGCTAGCTACAATGTCTTCTATGTTCAAAGTCAAATGGGACAACGAGGCTCCCCGGATCATTATCTGGAAATTGGATGAACCTGCACATTGCTGCAATCTTGAGACTGAAGAGGTAACATAAAAACCTTGGTATCATGAAGTAAAGAGGTACCTTGAAGCTCAAGAATACCCCGAGGGTGCATCTGTTAATGACAAAAAGTTTCAGAGAAGGTTCACGGCAAAGTTCTTCCTCAACAATGGCATTCTATACAAACGAAACCATGATTCAACCTTACTGCGTTGTGTGGATAAGACTGAAGCAGAAAGAATCATGGCAGAGCTGCATGAGGGTACCTTCGGAACACACTCCAGCGGACATACCATGGCAAAGAAAATCCTTCGGGCAGGATATTTCTGGTCCACAATGGAAGCTGACTGTTACCAACATTCTCGGACGTGTTACAAATGCCAGATATATGCAGATAAGGTGCACATTCCTCCAGTACCTCTGAACGTCTTCACAGCACCTTGGCCTTTTGCAATGTGGGGCATTGATATGATCGGAGAAATCAGACCTACAGCATCCAACGGGCATCGCTTCATCCTGGTAGCAATTGATTACTTTACAAAGTGGGTTGAAGCAGCTTCCTATGCCACCGTAACCAAGAACATCGTGGCACGGTTCATTCGGCATAATCTGATCTGTCGATACGGTGTACCTGAGAGGACCATTACGGATAATGGTACCAATCTTAACAACAAGATGATCACTGAGCTCTGCGAGCAATTCAAGATACAGCACCACAACTCTTCTCCTTACCGGCCAAAGATGAATGGGGCTGTCGAAGCGGAAAATAAGAATATTAAGAAGATTGTGCAGAAGATGATAGTGACCTACAAAGATTGGCACGAGATGTTATCGTTTGCTCTTCATGGGTACCGTACCTCAGCAAGGACGTCAACAGGGGAAACACCCTTTTCCTTGGTCTATGGCATAGAGGCAGTCTTGCCTATTGAAGTCCAGATACCCTCTCTCCGGATAATGAAGGATGTAGGTTTGAGCGAAGATGGCTGGATCCAGACCCAGCTCGATCAGCTGAACCTGATTGACGAAAAGAGACTCACTGCTATTTGTCATGGTCAGATGTACCAAAAATGGATGATCAGGGCATTTAACAAGAAAGTCAGACGACAAGAGTATCAAGTCAGAGACATGGTAATCAAGCGCATCATTCTTCCTCAAAGTGATCCCAGGGGCAAATGGACCCCTACGTACGAAGGGCCATTTGTGGTTAAACATATCTTCTCAGGAGGAGCTATGATTCTAACCACCATGGATGGTGACGACCTTCCTCACCCCGCCAATGCAGACATAGTAAAAAGATACTACGCATGAATTAAAGACCCACTAGGTTGACACACCTAGGCAAAAATAAGGGCTTCCCGGCGAACCAAAAGGGTTCGAGCAAAAATAAGGGATGAAAAATGAAAAAATCTATACACCCGGCAAGTCGAAAACCTGAAAAGGCGGCTTGGGCAAAAATGGGTATCCCGGTGGACTGAAAACCCGAAAGGGAGGTCCAAGCAAAAGTTAGGGATAAGGGTAATACTATGTCTCATTGGACCACCTTGCATCCAGAATTCGGTATCAACTATCAGGTTCAGACGGCATCGATCAGTCAGCTTCATCTTCAACTAAGCAGCGAAGTGATGAGACGCTCGAAGACATAAAGGCGATAGCAGAGTTGGAAACCAGTGGGATTACCTCTTTCACATAGTTGTTTTGTTTTCCTTCACAAAATTGTATAAACTCTATGTTATTCGGCGGCGTTCTCTTACTAGGACGTCAGCCTCCTGTACACAAAAACGCCTATTTACAGGCAAATTCAAAATCAATACAAATCCACTTTTCCAGACAAATTGCCAACTGTTTTTCTTTTTCTGTTTTGTTTTGCAAAGAACGTCCAATGTTCATTTTTGATATATGCATTTGACATTAATTGCTAACTCATAAATATTTGCATGCGAAACAAAGGACTAATTACAGGTGACACAGGGGCAATAATGAGTTGTCTAAGCGATCTAGTTGCTCTGTCCACCAAGGTACCACGGTAAGTTCAAGTGAAGAATGTAACCAGGATACCTTCACTCCCCGCAGAGTAAGACAAGATTCAGCAAATACTCCATCCAAGCATAGTTGGTCTCCCGTCAGCCCTAAAAAGGCATAGTATCCCTAGCAAGTCAGCGATACTCTCCCCAAGCAGAGTTAGTCTACTGTCCGCCTTAAGGAAGTTGGATATCCCCAGAAGATCTCAATATTCCCCAGCGGAGTATACAGATGTTCCTAAGCAAGCATCCCCGGCAGTCTTAATATAAGATTGTTCCCTGGCGGAATACAGACACCCTAGTGGAGCCACTTCCCCAGTACAGTCCAAAAGTTTCCCCATGAGAGTTGAATCATCCTCCCCAGTAGATTCTGGAAGCTTATCCCCAGTAGATTCTGGAAGCTTATCCCCAGTAGATTCTGGAAGCCTGTCTCCCGCAGAGTGCAAAAGCCTCTCCCCAACTTTATTCAGAAGGTTATCCCCCACCAGAGCCTATAACTGGGTTATCCTCAGCTAATTACCACGTAAAGATCGTCCTCGGCGAAGTTCTTCCTATCCCCCAGCAGAGTTCATCAAATCCCCAACAAAACTTATCAACATGAATCCCCAGCGGTGTTATCATCAAATCTCAGCGAAGTATCTCTTCCCACAGAGTAATTCCCCGCAGAGTAATCTCTCCAACAAGTTTATTCCCCAACGGAGTCATCTTCTCCTACCGGTTTATTCTTGCAACCGTCATCCCCAGCGGAAATGAAGAACTCTACTCTTCAAACATCAGCCCAGGATTCAACAAGCTCCCGGCATTCGTCAAGGATTTATTTTCCTAGTCGAAAACACATTTATAGACATTTCACATTTCATACATCCTGCTTACATACATGATAAAGTGCATACGACACAATCTCATTTATTTTGGAGAGCATCATGACATCATGCATTTCATACATCATAACATTGCATACAACTAATGTTTTTCCTTTTCAGGAAAAGGTCAATCCAAAGATGATTACCATCAACCTTTAGTTCCAGATTCGATACCTGTATCTAGCCAAGGCATATCTGTGAGCGACTGATTAGAGGTCTACGCCTGTATCCAGCCAGGAAAGCTATCTCGATCAACCTTTTGAAGTTCCAGATTCGATACCTGTATCTAGCCAGGGCATATCTGTGAGTGATTGATTGTAGATTCGATACCTGTATCCAGCCAGGGCATATCTGCATGAAGAGTTTAGAGATTCGATACATGTATCCAGCCAGGGCATATCTGTAGACGATTAATTCCAGATTCGATACCTGTATCTAGCCAGGGCATATCTGTGAGTGATTGATTGTAGATTCGATACCTGTATCCAGCCAGGGCATGTCTGCATGAAGAGTTTAGAGATTCGATACCTGTATCCATCCAGGGCATATCTGTAGACGACTAATTCCATATTCGATACCTGTATCTAGCCAGGGCATATCTGTGAGTGGTTGATTGTAGATTCGATACCTGTATCTAGCCAGGGCATATCTGCATGAAGAGTTTAGAGATTCGATACCTGTATCCAGCCAGGGCATATCTGTAGGTGACCAGTTCCAGATTCGATACCTGTATCTAGCCAGGGCATATCTGTGAGCGGTTGATTATGGATTCGATACCTGTATCTAGCCAGGGCATATCTGCATGAAGAGTTTAGGGATTCGATACCTGTATCCAGCTAGGGCATATCTGTGAGTAATTGATTGTAGATTCTATACCTGTATCTAGCCAGGGCATATCTGCATGAAGAGTTTAGAGATTTGATACCTGTATCTAGCCAGGGCATATCTGTGAGCGATTGATTGTGGATTCGATACCTGTATCTAGCCAGGGCATATCTGAATGAAGAGTTTAGAGATTCGATACATGTATCCAGCCAGGGCATATTTGTAGACGACTGTTGTACCCCAAAATTTTCCCTCCCATATTCTTCAAGATTTGTCAAGGTCAATCTCCAAATGGTTCAAAATCTCTCAAGGGTTGCACAGTCCAATTGCCTCCTAACACAGTCAAAATTAGGGTTTTGGTTCTTGCAAAGAAATTGAGGTTTTCAAGGGTCCAATCAAGTCTCATATGCCTATATACATTGTCAAGCACCTATATGTCAAGTTTCAAGACTCACAGCATCAAGTTGCACAGTCAAAAGTCCTAATTGCTCCACAGTCAACTACAGGGGTAAAATGGTCATTTGACAGTCAAAAGTCAAAAATTTTGGTCAACATCTTATTTTGAAGCCACAATTATCATTTGATCAATTCTTGATCATGATTCCACAAGCATGGCTCAAAAAGTCTCAAGATGTCAAAAGTTACTATTTTTGGACAGCTGAAAGGTCAACTGCAAATTGACCAAGGCATAACTTTTTCATGGTTCATCAGAAAAATCCCATCCAATTCTCATTTTTAAGGGGATGACATTTCCTACAACTCATCTTCACACTCCAAGTCCAATAAATGCTCTCACAAAAAGTTATCAATTTCTACATTATAGGTCATTTTCAAAAGTCAACAAAAAGGAACTTTAAGTCAAAGACCATAACTTGAGACTGGTAAATCAAAATGACATGGGACCAAAGGCATTGGTTAGAGGACTTCAAGACCTTTCCAAAATGTCCAAGAACATGTTCATAGCTTCAAAATTGAGCAAGATATGCATTCATGAAGTTGGGAAATTTTTGGGAACTTTCAAAAGTCAACTTTGCCTAAAACATTTCATTTTTGCTAATGGGCCTCAAATTCCTTCTTGAATCTTTACCCAAAGCCTATGCACGACCCATTGAACTTAATTTGATTTATTTTCTTATTTTTAATTAATTAATTGAATTTATATTAATATTAATTCATTTAATTGGTTTTAATTGTAGGAAAATTCAAAAGATATGCTTTTTAAATCTTTTTGTGAAGAAAATAAGGCTAGGGCAAGCTGGAAATTCGTGTGCACCTCAAGGACCTCAAAATATCCATGATTGGAAAGGTGTTATGAAAGAAAAAGATTGAAAAAGATTTGATTGGCAATCACATATTCAAACTTGAATACAATGGATTTATGGGCTTAATTTTAACCTAATTCTCTTCACATAAAGATGCTGAAGCCAACCCTATTCCAAAGAACGTGAAAGCTGCCATAGAACTCCATAACCAAATTGCAGAAATTCAAGAAATACTTGAAAACTGAAATCAATATTGCAGGTGAATTCAAAGCCTAAAAGTGGTTCCAACGTGTTGCTGACATTGCCAGGAATCCATTGCCATCAAGAACAAGCTCTAATACACAAAGAAACGGCCAAACAGAATCACGGTTTGAACAAAAATGTCCATAATCGAAATCCAATTTTTATGCATCATTGACATGTTTTGATTATTGATTTGTATTGCTGACATCTTCCTGAAGCTTTTGGTATGGATTAATTGTGTTGAAACATCCTGAATCAAAATATACCATAGACGAATGCTAGGGTTTCAGAGCTTCCATATTGGGGTTTTTCATATACTGTAAAATTAGACCTCAAGACCTATATGGATAAGTTCTTCAAGACAAGATGAAATCATTGACACTATCGCGCCCTTTTTATATTGCTTGAATGCCTAATCGCTATTTTTGATGTTTCTAGTTTGTGGGGGTTTAAAACCCCCCGCTATTTGATTGCTTTTTGTTTCAGGCCAGATGAAGAAGACAATACGTGGATGGACATGATTGGCGTATTCAAATATGATGCGCGCTTTTTTTAATTCCCAGCATAATTGTTGCTTTTGCATATTATTTTCACTGTCCATTATTGTTACAAATACAATGCAGTGGCTGAGTGGTTGTGGACGTGTCTTGCAAGCGTTGAGACCTGGGTTCGATTCCCAGGTCCCCCATATGATTCTTAATATTTTTCTTAACACATTCCAGTGCAGCGTGTGATTCAATGTTCCACCATAAGCCTCATGCGTCAGTTTGCCAAGTGGCTTTGATCAACAATTTGAAGGCCAGGAGATGAAGTCCATGATACTCCCTAGTCAGCCAGCAAGCGCATGATTGTGAAAGTCAAACGTGGCTTGGTCTTCTTGGGCCAGAATTTCTCAATTTTACCTCCCTTGGGCCATCACACCCCCTTTGGTTTGCATAATTAATTTTATTTTCTTTTCTTTTAAATTTCTTTTAATTGTTTTAATTATTATTATTAATTCACCACAAATTAATTTTTTCCTAATAAGAATCAGAAAATTAAAATTGTAAATATATTTTAATTATTTATTAATTTCACCATTAACTTATTATTGTAAATAAATACTAACAATTAACTTAGTTTAATTTAGGTTTAAATTTTAATCCTTTTCTTAATAAATAAAAATTGCATAGAATTAGGTTTTGACCTTTTTTTTTAATCATTTAATTATTATTATCATTATTAATTATTATTATTTTTGTAAATAACATGTAAATTAATTGATTAGTTTAAATTAGTTTAACTTTAACATTTTCGTTAATAATTAAAATAAACTTGGAACTAGGGTTTTCTTTTGATTTTAATTTATTTTATTTTCATTAAATACAAAAAACACAAAAATATATCTTTCTTTAAATAATTAAATTAATAATTAGGTTTAATGTTAATTCAATGCAAAAGGACAAAAAGCTCGTTATTTCTCAAAAGGGTCCAAAACCCTAAGGACGTACAGTTTAATTCTATTCGCGCGTTATTTTCTTATTTGATTATTATGTAACTGCTTCCAAGGATGTAATAGTAATTAGGTTTATTGCTTTCTTTACTTTCCGCATCTTTATCAAAAACGGGTCTTTGTTTTTTGGCGATGTATAGACCCGCGCCTTGTAATAGCGTAGCTTTTACCTTTCCGTATTTTATTTTCTGCACTCCTAACTGCTAAATTGCATGAAAGAATGTATGATAATTAAAAACAACTCGTAGCTCACAATTGCATGATCAAAGATAAATGTTAACCTGAAAACAACACACAATGCACATGCCACTTCTAGGGTACGCCTCACTCGTTGCCTCGAAAGTGGTCGTCAAGTATAGGGTGTTTTAGCGGTCGCCCTTATGTCTAAGATCCAGTTTCCTCGAAACGGTTGCCTCGGATTAAAAAGGATCTAGGACATTAGGGTTACTTCTAAGGTGTCCTACTATTGCTTCGGTGACCACACTGTCCCTACAATCAAATTAACCCGAACACCTCCAACGGTGGTGCTACCTACCTCTCAATGGTGGGATGGCACTACCTTAAGGACTCTTACACAGCCTAATTCCTTAGGGTAGGTGGATGACTCATGGGTACTTGCTCTCTAAAAAACAAACCAAACATCTTTTCACACTGACACTTTCAAAAGTTTTCAAAACGAATTTTTCAAACACTCTTGAGGACAGATACAAGAGTCACTTAGAAATCTTTCAAAAACGAAACTTTTTCAAACCCACTCACATTTGAAAAGCAAACATATTTTGAAAACATAAGAGCAAGTACCTAAGAGCCCATGGATAACCATGGATAGAAAGGGTGCTAACACCTTCCCTTTCTATAAATCTACCTCCCGGACCGAGAGACATTCTCAATAAGGAATTTTGTTGTGCTTTTGTCCTTTCCATGTTGGAGAACATAAAAGACGGTGGCGACTCTTGCTTACCGCGACATTTCGCGAACCAGCTTTAAACAGTCAGTTCTATTTCCACCGATCACAGAACTGGCGACTCTGCTGGGGAATACTTTAAAGTGAGGTGTACCTTAGGATAGATCATACTTATGTTTTCAATTGAATGTTTTGTTTGCTTTATTATTGTGGGCATTGTCTTGGAGTTTCATAGATCCTAACCCGGATCTGGGGATACCCTTTTAGGTAGCATAAGCTGTGAGGGACCTGTCCGGTGTAGACCGACACGGGTGAAACAGTGGCTACGTTGGTGTGGCACCTTGGTCTGTACTGATATCCCTTGTGTTGCAACGAGGAGAATATGGGTCTTCTGAGGAGTCATTAAGCACCAACCGACCTTAGAACCCTAATTTGACCCAACTTGGCCATAGAACAGTAGCAGTATGCTACACCCATTGAGGCTAAACTCTCGCGATGGTTCTGGCTACAAGAAAAGATTGCGACGCTTGAGTTATGACCGGTTGAGGGTAGTCAGTGATATTGGGATCCTCTAGAACCCGGTTACTTTTGATAGGACAGGTCTTAACCAACGAACTGAAAGAGGGTAGTACTTGAACTTCATGCTGGCCTAAACTCTAAGGGTTGTCTTGTGTGACTTGTGTGCCTTATCATGTTTGCCTTTGTGAATATTTGTGGTGTGCTTTATCATGACATCATACCATCATAGACATTGCATGCATCCTGCATAAGGACTGACCTATTTCAAAGACAAGAGGGTTTCACCTTTGCTCTGTTTTGTAGGACATCGTGATGCCTGTGCGAAGGAACACTATCCGGCTTAATTTTGTTCACCCACCTGAGTTGCTGGAAGAATTGGTTAGCAGAATTCCAAACACCACTTCCTTCATCCAGAGGCATGGTTCTCTTCTCGGTTTAGTCACTGAAAAGTGGGACCAACAATTGATGAGTGTCTTGACCCAGTTTTATGATCCCTTGTATAATTGCTTCACCTTTCAAGACTTCCAGCTGGTCCCTACCCTGGAAGAATTCTCTGATTTGCTTGGTATACCTATCTTGGGTCAGACTCCCTTCACTGGTTGGGAAAAGACTCTTAGGCTTGAGGAGATTGCTGTAGCCCTCCCCTTGACCAACAAGGAGGTAATGGACAACTGGGTGACTAGAAGCAGAGTTAAGGGTTTCTTGGCCAAGTTTCTGATTGGTAAAGCTAATAGTTTCTGGAATGACTTAGACTTCAGGGCGTATGAAGACATTCTGGCTCTCTTAATCTATGGTCTAGTTCTGTTTCCAAATCCTGATAACTTTGTTAACGTCATTGCCATAAGGATCTTCATGTCTCGGAACCCTGTGCCCACTCTCTTGGGTGATATCCTGCAACAACTCTATGCTCGTACTGCCCGAAGACGAGGAACTCTGTGGTGTTGTACTCCTTTGTTAGTGAGGTGGTTTATTTCTCACCTCCCTAAGTTCGTGCTGAAGAACAAAGAAGGAAGAGGCTAGGCTCATAGGTTAATGTCTCTCACCGATAATAACATCATTTGGACTCTCAGGGGTTTGGATGAGGTAGCTGTTATTGATCGTTGCGGAGAATATCCTAATGTTCCTTTGATTGGTACCCAAGGAGGAATCTCTTACAATCCATGTTTAGCCCTCCGTCAGTTTGGAAGAGCCAGAAGAGAAGGGCCTCATGAGATGTTGGTGCCTCACATCAGTTTTGAGTTTCAGGTAGATAGTGACGAGTTGCGTCGTAGATTTATCAAGGCTTGGGACAGAGTTCACAAAGTTGACCCACATGAGTTGGGACCGAAGACTTCTCTACCTATGGAATCCTACTACAGATGGGTCCGCATCCGTGCTCAGAAGTTAGGTATGCCATACGAAGCTGTCAGACCCATCATCCTTGAGTTTCCTGATAGAGACGGGGTTCCTCCAACTGTACTCCCTCCTCAGATACCTACTGATGTTGATACACTAAAGAGGTCTTGGGCGCAACTACAAGAAGAACGGGATTCTTATCGGGAAAAGTTCAACGAGCAGGAATTGAAGATCCAGAAGCTGACAAAGCACTTGGAGAACGAGCGGACCTTGAATGACTACATCCGTACTGAGAAAAAGAGACCCTGGGATCACTGATGAGCTTTGGATGTTCTTTTACAGTTTTTATTTCCCTTTTCAGTATTTCCATTTGATGTAACGCCTAAGGGAAATCTGTTGAACAATTTAAATTTCAAAGTTGAATCTAATAAAGTGCGTTTCCTTTTTGTTTACAAAGTTGAATCCCGATTGTCTTTGAAAACATAAATCATACACATTCCATTCATCATATGCATCACAAGTACTCTTCTTTTAAGGTTGCTTAATGTTCTTTGCTGTTTATTTCAGCAGTCATCATGAATCCTGAATCATCTACTGAGCAATCCATCAAGGCCCTCCAGGCTCAGAACGCCCAATTCCAAGAGTTGATCATGAGTTTAGCCCAAGGTAAAGAGGAATTGAAGGCTCTGCTGGTAAAGAAGAAGAAGAAGAGAACTGTACTATTCAACACTGGACGGAGGTTTGGCAATACACTGCAAAATGAGGCTGACCAAGCTGCTTCCTCTGTAGGCAAAGGCAGTCCCCAAGGGGGAAGGGTTCCTAGTCCTGTGGTCTCTGACAACGAGACTGATTTCAATGAAGAGCAGTACCCTCCCGCTGAAGACAGGTACAAGCAGTTAGAGGATCGTCTGAGTGCCATGGAAATTCAACAGGTGCCTGGGTTGGATTTTGGAGATCTGGGTTTATCTTCCGGGGTGGTGATCCCACACAAGTTCAAGGCACCATCTTTTGCGAAGTATGACGGGGCTTCCTGTCCTAAGTTACATCTCAGATCTTATGTGCAGAAGATCCAACCGTATACTGTGGACAAGAACTTATGGATCCATTTCTTCCAGGATAGCCTTTCAGGGGCTCAACTCGAGTGGTTCTATCAGTTGGATGGAGCCAGTATTTGAAACTGGGAGGACTTGGCTACTGCTTTTTATAAGCAGTATCAGTACAATGCCGACATCGCTCCTACACGTACCCAACTCCAGGGTATGTCGCTAGGATCGGGAGAAGGTTTTAAAGAGTACGCGCAAAAGTGGAGGGACCTGGCTGGCAGGGTGCAGCCACCGTTGACTGACCGTGAACTCGTGGACATGTTCTTAGGGACCCTGTCTGGGCCATTCTTCAACCACCTGATTGGCAATTCTTCTGCAGGGTTTATAGACCTTATTCTGACTGGTGAGAGGATAGAAGCTGGTATGAAGTCAGGGAAGATACAGAAAGGTGCATCCTCAAGTTCTGAAAAGAAGCCTTTCAAAAAGGAAGCCAGTGTTGTGTATGGTCCCAGAAGACAAAATAAACCAGAACGCCGCCAAGCTGTCAACGCGGTGGTGATTTCAAAGCCTGCTGCCGCTCCTCGGCAACCTAACCAACCAAGGGGTGAGAGACCCAGAAGACAATACACTCGGCTTAGTATGACCTTGTCTCAGATCTTGCCACAACTGCTATCAACCAACTTGGTAACTGTCAGAGAAGCTCCGAAGGTGGTAAACACAACCTCTCCGAAGTACAATCCCAACGCCCACTGTGCTTATCACTCTGATAGCCCGGGGCATTCTACTGACGATTGCTGGGCCCTGAGGAATAAGGTTCAGGACCTTATCGATGCCAAGGAAATACAGTTTGAGGTGCCCGAAAGGCCCAACATTGTGACTGCTCCTATGCCCCAGCATGGAGTAAATGCTATTGAGGAAGACCTGTATGTAGTCTCTATGGATAAGATTGTTACTCCATTGTTGACCGTCAAAAGGAACCTGTTGCTAGCCGGTTTATTTCTGGGTTGTAGAAAGGGTTTCCTTCTATGTGCTGTTTCACCTGCTGGTTGTCCGTTGCTGAAGTCAGGCGTCCAAAACCTGATGGATAGCAAAGAGATCTTGTTCAAGAAGATTGATGTTCCTGTTATTCCTACGGAAGAAGTATCCATTGTCACCATTTTCAACAATCCTACCAAGGCTCCCCCGAGGAAGCCTGTCAAAATCATGTCTGTTGCACCTATCATCATTACTGTTCCGGGGCCCCTCCCCTATAAATCTGACAAGGCTGTCCCGTGGCACTATGGGGCAGATGTTTATGTGCTCGGAGTAAAACAAGAGTTTAATACTAGTACCGGCATCAGTAACATCACCGGTCCTGCTAAAGTTACTCGCAGTGGCAGGCTCTTCTCGCCTGATATTGTACCTCCTGCTATTCAGAGGCCTCTTGTTATCACACCTGCCAGTGTGCCTGTTTCCCCTCCTGATCAAGTTTCTACCCCTGCTGCCGAGTCATCTGACACTCGGGGCCAAGGGATTGCTGATGTGCCTGTCCAGATGGAGGCACCGAAGACTGTTAATGTTGAAGCTTCCCAGCAAGAGATGGAAGAAATCCTTAAAATTATCAAGAAGAGTGATTTCAACGTCGTTGAGCAGCTGGGGCACACCCCCTGTAAGATCTCTATGCTATCACTGTTGTTGTGTTCAGAGGCCCATGCCAAGGCTCTGATCTCCTTCCTGAAGACGGCCCATGTGCCACAAGAGACGTCTGCTGATCAATTTACTGATTGTGTGGCCAACTTAACTGCTGATAATGGTCTGGGTTTCTCTGACGCTGATCTGACCGCCAAGGGAAAGAACCACAACGATTCCCTGCATGTCTCCATTGAATGCAGGGGCACTACTCTTGCCCATGTGTTGGTGGACACCGGTTATTCACTGAACGTATTGCCCAAGAAGGCCTTAGACAGGTTGGATTGTGAGGGTTTGGAGTTGAAGCCTAGTAACATTATTGTCCGGGCCTTTGACGGGTCGAAGAGGATGGTACATGGTGAAGTGGACATTCCAATCCGGGTTGGTTCTCAAGTCTTTGACTCAACATTCTATGTGATGGACATCCGACCATCCTATTCTTGTTTACGGGGTCGCCCTTGGATCCACAAGGCTGGAGCGGTGACCTCCACTCTACATCAAAAACTCAAGTACCCGGTCAGAGGGAAAATCGTCACAGTGCAAGGGGAAGAAGAATATATGGTTAGCCATCTTAACTCATTCCGGTATATAGAGATGGACGGGGAGTTCATTGAGACCCCCTTTCAACACTTTGAAGAGGTGCCTCCAACACTGGCGTCAGTGGAGACTGTGACTGAAGATAGTTCTCCTTTGAAGATGGCTTTCTTGAAGGATGCCCGGGCTGTGGTTGAGAAGGGTGAGTGTGCAAACTGGGGCAGACTTCCTGATTTTACTCCAAAGACTGACAAGTTTGGGCTGGGTTTCACTGCAGAGGCTCAGAGGGCTGTACGTAAAGCAAGGATTGGAAGACCTCCCGTATTCATCACCAACCCGGGAGTGAATGATATGGAAGGCGATGCGGAGGAATCCGAATTTGACAGCTGGATCTACCCGATGACCGACGGTGGACTGAACAATTGGACGGCTAAAGACTACATACCTATTACTTTTGTTACTCAGTAATGAACTCCTTTGTTTTTAAATTTGTAACGAACAATAATTTAAAACTTTATGGCCCGGTGTCTTACCCGGGGCACCGTGGCTTCATTTGTGAGGGCTTATTACTTGTCATTTCCATATATCATGAATAAAAACATTGGACGTTTTTCGCATTTCGAATCTTGTGCTCCCTTTCTTTCTTTATATATTGCAAAACAGCTATATTTACACACACTCACCTATACAGGTTTCAATCCACTATGGATCTCACTGGTAACGACTCTGCTATTGCCAGTTATGACTTCGAAAATCCGATCAACTTAGCCGAAGACGAAGGTGAAGATGATTGCGAAGTGCCTGGTGAGCTTGCAAGACTGTTACTCCAGGAAGAGAGGGCCATTCAGACACATGAAGAGCCAGTGGAAACGGTAAATCTGGGTACTGAGACAGACAGAAAGGAAGTCAAGATTGGTGCCAATCTGGAGCTCAGCGTGAAACAATGGTTGATTCAGATGTTGCATGATTATGTGGAAATCTTTGCCTGGTCCTACGAAGACATGCCTGGGTTGGATACCGACATTGTGGTTCATCACCTGCCTACCAAGGAAGACTGCCCTCCGGTTAAACAGAAGGTCCTCCGTATGCGTCCAGAGATGTCCGAGAAAATCAAGGCCGAGGTTATGAAACAATTTGATGTCGGGTTTCTAGCAGTGACTTCCTACCCTCAGTGGGTTGCCAACGTGGTTCCAGTGCCGAAGAAGGATGGTAAGGTCAGAATGTGTGTTGACTACAGGGATTTGAACAGGGCGAGCCCTAAGGATGATTTCCCTCTGCCTCACATCGACGTTCTAGTTGACAATACTGCTCAGCACAAGGTGTTCTCCTTCATGGACGGCTTTTCAGGTTATAATCAGATCAAGATGGCTCCTGAAGATATGGAAAAGACTACCTTTGTTACTCAGTGGGCCACCTTCTGTTACAAGGTCATGCCTTTTGGGTTGAAAAATGCTGGGGAACCTACCAACGTGCCATGGTTGCTTTATTTCACGACATGATCCACCATGAGATTGAAGTATACGTCGATGATATGATTGCAAGGTCTCAAACTGAGAAGGAACACCTTGACCGTCTGAAGTTATACAAGCTGAGGTTGAACCCGAATAAGTACACCTTTGGTGTGAGATCTGGAAAATTGCTAGGCTTCGTCGTGAGTGACAAAGGTATTCAAGTGGACCCTGCCAAGGTTATAGCCATACAAGAGATGCCAGTTCCCAAAACAGAGAAAGAAGTCAGAGGCTTTCTAGGACGGCTGAACTACATTGCCCGATTCATCTCACATCTAACTGCTACCTGTGAACCAATCTTCAAGCTGCTGAAGAAAGATCAAGTAGTATGTTGGAACGATGAATGTCAGGCCGCTTTCGACAGAATCAAAGAGTATCTCCAAGAACCACCCATCCTTATGCCACCGGTTGAAGGGAGACCTCTAATATTATACTTGAAAGTACTTGACAGCTCAATGGGGTGTGTGCTGGGGCAGCATGACGAGTCTGGCCGAAAAGAGCACGCCATTTTTTACCTTAGCAAAAAGTTTACCGACTGTGAGACCCGATACTCACTGCTCGAGAAAACTTGCTGCGCTTTGGTATGGGCTGCTCGCCGGCTGAGACAGTATATGCTGACTCACACTACTCTGTTGATCTCCAAAATGGATCCAATCAAGTACATATTCGAAAAGCCCGCCTTGTCCAGAAGAATAGCAAGATGGCAGATGATCTTGACAGAATACGACATCCAGTACATGACTCAGAAATCAATCAAAGGAAGTGTATTGGCAGACCATTTGGCACACCAGGCAGTAGACGACTACCAGTCAATGAACTTTGAATTTCCTGACGAGAACATCATGGTAGTAACTGATTGTGAAGTACCTAGACCGGATGAAGGACCTGAGGAAGGATCCCGATGGTCTATGCACTTTGACGGAGCCTCCAACGCTTTGGGTAATGGTATCGGCGCTGTAATCATATCCACAAAAGGCACTCATACTCCACTTACTGCCCGACTATGCTTTAACTGCACCAACAACATGGCAGAGTATGAGGCGTGTATCATGGGACTTCAAGCTGCAATTGACTTAAGGATCAAGTTTCTGAGTGTCTTCGGAGATTCCGCTCTCGTGATCAATCAGATCAAAGGCGAGTGGGATACGAAACACCCAAACCTCATTCCTTACAAAGAGTGTGTGATGACATTGATCCCCCATTTCACAGAGATAACTTTTGAACACTTCCCAAGAGAGGAGAATCAGTTGGCGTACGCGTTAGCTACGATGTCTTCTATGTTCAAAGTCAAATGGGACAACGAGGCTCCTCGGATCATTATCTGGAAATTGGATGAACCTGCATATTGCTGTGATCTTGAGGCTAAGGTAGTAACTGAAAAACCTTGGTATCATGAAGTGAAGAGGTACCTTGAAGCTCAAGAATATCCCGAGGGTGCATCTGTCAATGACAAGAAGTTTCTGAGAAGGTTCGCAGCAAAGTTCTTCCTCAGCAACGACATTCTCTACAAGCGAAACCATGATTCAACCTTACTGCGTTGTGTGGATAAGACTGAAGCAGAAAGAATCATGGCAGAACTGCATGAAGGTACCTTCGGAACGCATTCCAGTGGACATACCATGGCAAAGAAAATCCTTCGGGCAGGATATTTCTGGTCCACAATGGAAGCCGACTGTTACCAATATTCTCGGACATGTCATAAGTGCCAGATTTATGCAGATAAGGTGCATGTTCCTCCAGTTCCCCTGAACGTCTTGACAACACCCTGGCCTTTTGCAATGTGGGGCATTGATATGATCGGCGAGATCAAACCTACGGCATCCAACGGGCATCGCTTCATCCTGGTGGCAATCGATTACTTTACAAAGTGGGTTGAAGCAGCTTCCTACGCTACCGTAACCAAGAACGTCGTGGCACAGTTTATTCGGCACAACCTGATCTGTCGATACGGCGTCCCGGAAAGGATCATTACAGACAATGGTACCAATCTTAACAACAAGATGATCACTGAGCTATGCGAGAAATTCAAGATACAGCACCACAACTCTTCTCCCTACCGGCCGAAGATGAATGGGGCTGTAGAAGCAGCTAACAAGAACATTAAGAAAATTGTGCAGAAGATGACAGTGACCTACAAAGACTGGCACGAGATGTTACCATTTGCTCTTCATGGGTACCGTACCTCAGCAAGAACGTCAACCGGGGCAACTCCCTTTTCCTTGGTCTATGGCATGGAGGCAGTCTTACCGATTGAAGTCCAGATACCCTCTCTCCGGATAATGAAGGATGCAGGCTTGAGCGAAGATGACTGGATCCAGACTCGACTTGATCAGTTGAACCTAATTGACGAAAAGAGACTCACTGCTATCTGTCATGGTCAAACGTATCAAAAACGGATGATCAGGGCATTTAACAAGAAAGTCAGACCCCAAGAGTATCAAGTTGGGGACTTGGTAATCAAGCGCATCATTCTTCCTCAAAGTGATCTCAGGGGCAAATGGACCCCCACATACGAAGGGCCATTTGTGGTTAAACATGTCTTCTCAGGAGGAGCCATGATTCTAACCACTATGGATGGTGACGACCTTCCTCACCCCGCCAATGCAGACATAGTAAAAACATACTACGCATGAATTAAAGACCCGCTAGGTTAACACACCTAGGCAAAAGTAAGGGCTTCCCGGCGAACCAAAAGGGTTCGGGCAAAAATAAGGGATGAAAAATGAAAAAATCTGTACACCCGGCAAGTCGAAAACCTGAAAAGGCGGCTTGGGCAAAAATGGGTATCCCGGTGGACTGAAAACCCGAAAGGGCGGTCCAGGCAAAAGTTAGGGATTAAAGCGTAATACTATGTCTCATTGAATCACCTTGCATCCAGAATCCGGTATCAACTATCAGGTTCAGACGGCATCGATCAGTCAGCTTCATCTTCAACTAAGCAGCCAAGTGATGAGACGCTTGAAGATATAAAGGCGATAGCAGAGTTGGAACCCAGTGGGATTATTCCTTTCGCATAGCTGTTTTGTTTTGCTTTTCACAAAATTGTATAAACTCTATTTTTCGGCGGCGTTCTCTTACTAGGACGTTAGCCTCTTGTACATAAACGCCTATTTACGGGCAAATTCAAAAATCAATACAAATTCACTTTTCAGATAAATTGCCAATTATTTTCCTTTTTCTGTTTTGTTTTGCAAAGAACGTCCAATGTTCATTTTTGATATATGCATTTGACACTAATTGCTAACTCATAAATATCTGCATGCGAAACAAAGGACTAATTACAGGTGACATCAGAAACAGGGGCAATAATGAGTTGTCTAAGCGATCTAGTTGCTCTGTCCACCAAGGTACTAAGGTAAGTTCGGCCGAAGAATGTAACCCAGATACCTTCACTCCCCGCCGAGTAAGACAAGAATCAACAATACTCTCTCAAGCAGATTTGGTCTCCCAATCAACCTTAACAAGGCACAGTATCTCCAGCAAGTCAGCGATACTCTCCCCAAGCAGAGTTAGTCTACTGTCAGCCTCACAGAAGTTGGATTATCCCCCAGAAGATCTCAATATTCCCCAACGGAGTATACAAACATTCCTAACAAGCATCCCCGACAATCTTGATCTAAGATTATTCCCCGGCAGAATACCGGACATCCAGTGGAGCCATTCCCCAGTACAGTTCAAAAGTCTCCCCAGGAGAGTTGAATCAATCTCCCCAGTAGGAAGCTTATCCCTAGTAGATTCTGGAAGCTTATCCCCTGCAGAGCACGAGCGCGTCTCCCCGGCTTTATTCAAAGGTTATTTCCCCACCAGGATATAACTGGATTATCCTCAGCTAATTTCCACGGAAAGATCGTCCCCGACAAAGTTCTTTCTATCCCCCAGCGGAGTTCATTAAATCCCCAACATAACTCATCAATGGTATCCCCAGCGGAGTTATCATCAAAACCTCAGCGAAGTATCTCTCCCCATAGAGTAATTCCCCGCAGAGTAATCTCTTCAACAAAGTTTATTCCTCAACGGAGTCATCTTCTCCTACAGGTTTATTCTCGCAACTATCACCCCCAGCGGAAACAAAGAGCTCTACTCTTCAACATCAGCCCAGGATTCAACAAACTCCCGGCATTCGTCAAGGATTTATTTTCCTAGACAAAAATACATTCATAAACATCACATCTTCATACATTATAGCATGCACATACGCATCATGAACATACAATCTCATTTATTTTGAGAACATCACGCATTTCATACATCATGACATTGCATACAACTAATGTTTCGCCTTTTCAGGAAAAAGGTCAATACAAATATGATTACTATCAACTGTCGCAATTCCAGATTCGATACCTGTATCTAGCCAGGGTATATTTGTGAGCGATTACTTGTGGATTCGACACCTGTATCTAGCCAGGGCATATCTGCATGAAGAAATTCCAGATTCAATTCCTGTATCCAGCCAGGGCACGTCTGAAGAGTTTGAAGATTCGATTCCTGTATCCAGCCAGGGCATATCTGTTGACGACTAATTCCGGACTCGATTCCTGTATCCAGCCAGGGCACGTCTGAAGAGTTTGAAGATTCGATTCCTGTATCCAGCCAGGGCATATCTGTTGAAGACTAATTCCGGACTCGATTCCTGTATCCAGCCAGGGCACGTCTGAAGAGTTTAAAGATTCGATTCCTGTATCCAGCCAGGGCATATCTGTTGACGACTAATTCCGGACTCGATTCCTGTATCCAGCCAGGGCACGTCTGAAGAGTTTGAAGATTCGATTCCTATATCCAGCCAGGGCATATCTGTTGACGACTAATTCCGGACTCGATTCCTGTATCCATCCAGGGCACGTCTGAAGAGTTTGAAGATTCGATTCCTGTATCCATCCAGGGCATATCTGTTGACGACTAATTCTGGACTCGATTCCTGTATCCAGCCAGGGCACGTCTGAAGAGTTTGAAGATTCGATTCCTGTATCCAGCCAGGGCATATCTGTTGACGACTAATTCCGGACTTGATTCTTGTATCCAGCCAGGGCACGTCTGAAGAGTTTGAAGATTCGATTCCTGTGTCCAGCCAGGGCATATCTGTTGATGACTAATTCCGGACTCGATTCCTGTATCCAGCCAGGGCACGTCTGAAGAGTTTGAATATTCGATTCATGTATCCAGCCAGGGCATATCTGTTGATGACTGATTCCAGATTCGATTCATGTATCTAGCCAGGGCACATCTGTGAGTAACTGATTGTAGACTCGATACCTGTATCCAGCCAGGGCATATCTACATGAAGAGTTTAGAGATTCGATACCTGTATCCAGCCAGGGCATATCTACATAAAGAGTTTGAAGATCAACTCCTGTAACAGGCAGGTAATTATCTTTCTTTCTCAGGTACACAAGTTCTCTCTAAGGAATCTCTTACGCGATCGACACCTAGATGGCATCTATAAGCCCATCCACATACCATCTCTCCAAATGGCATCTATAAGTTCATTCCCGACAAGGCTCTGTCATAGCTCCAGATGGCATCTATAAGCCCATCCTCCTATCCATCCTCTCTCCAAATGGCATCTGTAAGCCCATTCCCAACATCACGTTGCTGATATTCTACTATGCGAGTGCAAATTTCTGGGCACTCTAGTGTTCAATCATCTTCCACCTTCGGATCACGAAAGGCACGCAAGCCAATCTACATTCTCAGGTCTAAGAAGATTGAACAGGGGCAACTGTTGTACCCCAAAATTTTCCCTCCCATATTCTTCAAGGTTTGTCAAGAATCATCTTCAAATGGTTCTAGATTGCTCAAGGGATTGCACAGTCCAAATGCCTCATAAGGCAGACAAAATTAGGGTTTTGGTTCTCTCAAGGAATTTGGGGTTTTCAGTGGTCCAATCAAGTCCCATAAGCCTATATACATTGTCAAGCATCTACATGTCAAGTTTCAAGACTCACAGTCCCAAGTTGCACAGTCAAAAGCTTCATTTGCTTCACAATCAACTGCAGGGGTAAAATGGTCATTTTATAGTCAAAAGTCAGAATTTTTGGTCAACATCTTATTTTGATTACACAATCATCATTTGATCAAGTCTTGATCATGATTCCTCAAGCATGGCTCAAAAATCATCAAGATGCAAAAGTTTCTATTTTTGGACAGTAGAAAAGTCAACTGTAACTTGACCAGGGCATAACGTTTTCATGGTTCATCAGAAAAATCCCATCCAATGCTCATTTTGAAGGGGATGACATTTCCCACAACTCATCTTCACATTCCAAGTCCAAGAAATGCTCTCACAAAAAGTTATCAATTTCTACATTATAGGTCAATTTCAAAAGTCAACAAAAATGCACTTTAAGTCAAAGACCATAACTTGAGATTGGTAAATCCAAATGACATGGGACCAAAGGCATTGGTTAAAGGACTTCAAGACCTTTCCAAAATGTCCAAGAACATGTTCATATGATCAAAATTGAGCAAGATATGCATTGGAGAAGTTGGGAAATTTTCATGAATTTGCAAAAGTCAACTATCCTTAAAAATTCAATTTTTAACAAAAGGGCCCACTTTCTTCCACTTGATTCAGCCTTGTCATGCCACACACGTGTCCCATGATTAATTTCAAGATCAAACATTTATTTTTCCATTTTATTTAATTTTTATTTATTTAATTCATTTTAAATCCATAATAATTCAAATAAAATCTAAAAATTAATGGAATAGCATCTTTGTGATTTGAATAGCTTTTATATGTCATATGCCAGCTAACCAATTCGTGCTAAGCCTTTTTTATGCATAAAATCCTAGATTTGAACCAAATATGGAAAGGTCTTCAATGGTGGTCAACCAAATCTCCAAACTTAAATACACAAGGATACAAGCCCAAATTTGGACCTAGACTGCTTGCCTTATACATATGCAAGTAACCTAAACCTAATTCACGACCTAAGCATTGCTAAAACGGCCAAAGCAAAACTCAAAAATTGTTGGAAAAGTGGGAGATCAAGAACAGGGTTGCAGGCATTTTCAGACCAAAATAAGAACGTGACCTTCTTCCTTGCCGTCCACTGAAGCTAACACAATCAACACCACGCCCTAAGACCCCCTATACAGCGCTGTAAGTCATCACAAACTCGCCTCTGAACACGAAACTTGAATTCTCTATTCTTGCATTTTTTTTCTCAAAAACGTTAGCATATTCATACTCATTGCTTGATTTCTAACGTGACTGCATTAGCCAATTTTATTTTTAGGCCCTGAATCGTGATGCCCGATTCTAGGGTTCATGTTCTTGCGTTTTAGGTATTCTTGTTTTAGGGAAAATCAAAGCCAATTAAGGGCATAAATATGATCAGGGGACCAAGACGAATATGCCCATGGTCTCAGGTGTCGTTTTCATGGCCTGAGGACAATTCTAGGAAGGACCTACGGAGTTTCCTGCAGATAGAATTTCGCAGGTAAAAAACCAGGGATCAGCGAAGAAGACACTGACGCGTCTCCCTCTCATTCGTTCGTTCAAAAAATGTGCGTTTTATATATTTTTTTCAGGCATTGTTAAGGATCCCTAATATATTATTTTTTGTGCATATCAATATCAACTAAAGCAAGTTGGCGTAGTGGCAAGGGAGAACAGGCATTGAGCGTTGGGACCTGGGTTCGATTCCCAGGCCCCCATATAATTGTTTCTATTTTTTTCTTGTGTAATCTCATGCAGGCTTCAAAGAATAGTCCATCATACACCTCATAAATCAATGCGCCAAGTGGCCTCAAACCCATATCCAATGGCTTAGAGTGGATGACCACCATGTACCCAGTCAACACGTGCCATGGAGAAGTCAGAAAGTCAAACCAGGCTTGAGGAATTGGGCCACAAAATTACTTCTTCACCTCCTTCTGGGCCCAAAACCCCCTTGGTTCATTCCTTTTTCTTTTTGTTTTATATTTTCTAGTTTATTTATTAATTATTTTTCTAATTATTAATATTATCACTAAAATTAACATAATTAATTTTTCACAATAAAAATTCAGAAAACTAAAAAATGTAAATATTTTATTTATTATTATTAATTTCACTTTAGTTTAATTATTTTGTAAATAAATACTAATAAATTGATTTAGTTTAATTAGGTTTAATTTTAATTTTCTTTTGCAATAAATAAAATAAATTAGACTTAGGTTTTTTTACTAACTTTTAACCATATTTTCCTTTTTATTTATTTTCATTAAAATATAAAAACACAAAAAAAAATACTTTTTCTTTTAATTATTTAATTAATTAGGTTTAGGTTTAATATTTAATTAATTGCAAAAAAGGACAAATTACTTTCTTTTCTCAAAAAGGGTCAAAACCCTAAGACGTTCCCGATTTAATTTCTTTCGCGCTTTAATTCCTTTTGATTATATTGATGTAACTGTTTCCGAGGATGTAATAGTTAATTAGGTCTTTTACCGCTTTCTTTACTTTTCTCGCATTTATTTTCCAAACGGGTTATGTTTTTGGCGATGTATATACTCGCGCCTTGTAATAGCGTAGATTTACCTTTCCTCACTTTATTTCCCGCAAACTATTAAACTGTTAATTATGCCTGCAAGACTTGTATGACAAATAAAATCAACCCGTAGCTCACAATGATGCATGTTCAAAGATAAATATAAACATGAAACCTGACACACGTGCACATGCCACTCCTAGGGTACGCCTCACTTGGTTGCCTCGATGTGGTCATCAAGTATAGGGTGTTTTAGAGGTCGCCCTCCTGTCTAAAGATCCAGTTGCCTCGAAACAGTTGCCTCGGATAAAAAGGATCTAGGACATTAGGGTTACCGCTAAGGCGTCCTACCATTGCTTTGGTGACCACATTGTCCCTATAATCGAATTGACCCGAATAACTCCAACGACGGTGCTACCTACTTCTCAATAGTGGGATAGAACTGTCTAAAGGACTCTTACACAGCTTAATTCCTTAGGGTAGGTAGATTTCTCATGGGTACTTGCTCTTTCAGAAAACAAAAAAACAGCTTTTCGCACCTACACTTTCAAAAAGTTTTCAAACAAATACTTCATACACTCTTGAGGACTGATACAAGAGTTACCTAGAAGTTTTTTCAAACTAAACTTTTTCAAACCCACATACACTTGAAAAGCAAACAATTTTTGAAAACATAGTGAGCAAGTACCTAAGAGCCCGTGGATAACCACGGATAGAAAGGGTGCTAACACCTTCCCTTTCTATAAATCTACCTCCCGAACCGAGAAACATTCTCGAAAAGGAATTTTGTTGTGCTTTTGTCCTTTCCATGTTCGAGAACATAAAAGACGGTGGCGACTCTTGCTTACCGCGACATTTTGCGAACCAGCTTAAAAAAACAGTCAGTTCTATTTCCACCGATCACAGTGTCCATTCGAAGCTTTGGGTTCTATCATCCCGATCATATCAATACCCCACATAGAGAAAGGCCACGAGGAGGAAATCACATTGAGAAGTGTCAGAGGTACATGGATCTTATTTGTGTAAATCTAGCATTTATGGCACTTCTTTGCAAATTTGTAACAATCAGATTCCATTGTCAACCAATAATAACCTGTCCTTAGCATATTTTTAGCCATCGAATGTCCATTAGCATGAGTGCCAAATGAACCTTCATGGATCTCATGCATCAACATGTCTGCTTCGTGTCTATCCACGCATCTGAGCAAGACCATGTCATAATTTCTCTTGTATAACACATTTTCACTGAGGAAGAAACTGCATGCCAACCTTCTCAGTGTCTTTCTATCTTTCTTTGACGCACCAAACGGGTATTCCTGAGTCTGAAGAAAATGCTGATATCATAATACCAAGGTTTTTCATCTGCTACCTCCTCTGTCGCAAACACATGAGCGGACCTATCTAGCCGTCAAATTGTAATTCGGGGTATATCATTCCAAGTATTCACTTGGTACATGGAAGCCAAAGTTGCCAGAGCATCCTCCATTTGATTTTCATCTCTAGGAATGTGATGGAATTCAACTTTATTGAAGAAGGGTAGTAATCTTCTAGCATATTCTTTGTAAGGGATCAAGACAGGGTGACGAGTATCCCATTCTCCTTTAATCTGATTTATTACCAAAGCCGAATCACCATACACATCTAGAATCTTGATTCTGAGATCAATAGCTTCCTCAAGACCCATGATGCAAGCCTCATACTCTGCCATATTATTAGTGCAATCAAATGTTAACCTTGCAGTAAAAGGAATATGTGATCCATGAGGATTAACAATCACATGACCAATTCCTTTACCATAAGCATTCACAGCTCCATCAAATACCATACTCCAATGAGATTCAGGGTCGGGGCCCTCCTCAGGCATCAGTTCATCACAATCTTTCACTTTCAAGAACATCACATCTTCAACGGGGAATTCATATTCTGCAGACTGATGATCTTCCACCGGCTGGTGAGCAAGGAATTCACTTTCCTATTTCATCCTGTTATCCCATAATACAACCCATGGATTTATCTAACACTGTTAGATACATAATCAGCGGTCTTCCTTCTACGGGAGGGAGCAAGATAGGAGGTTCAAGCAGATACTCTTTAATACTTTCAAATGCCCTTTGGCAATCATCCGTCCATACACAACCTTGATCTTTCTTTAACAACTTAAAGATAAGTTCACACGTTGCAGTCATGTGGGAAATGAATCTGGAGATATAATTCAAACGCCCGAGGAAACTCCTGACTTGCTTTTCAGTTCTTGGTGCTGGCATTTCTTGAATTGCTTTGACTTTGTCAGGGTAAACTTCAATTCCTTTCTGGCTAACAATAAAACCCAACAATTTCCCCGATCTTACTCCGAAGGTGCATTTATTTGGATTCAGGTGGAGACGATACTTCCTCAAATGCTGAAACAACTTCAACAAATCTTCTATATGCCCTTCTTCAGTTTGGGATTTGGAAATCATATCATCAACATATACTTCGATTTCTTTGTGCATCAGATCATGGAATAGGGTTGTCATGGCCCTCTAGTATGTTGCACCAGCGTTCTTCAACCCGAAGGGCATCATTCTGTAACAGAATGTTCCCCAGGGTGTGATAAACGTTGTTTTTTCCATGTTCTATGGAGCCATTCTTATTTGATTATACCCGGAAAATCCGTCCATGAACGAAAATACCTTAAATTTTGTTGTGCTATCCACTAACATGTCAATGTGAGGCAATGGAAAATCATCTTTTGGACTAGCTTTATTTAGATCTTAGTAATCTACGCACATGCAGACTTTTCCGTCTTTTTTGGTAATGGGACAATATTGGAAATCCATTGAGGATACACTGATGTCACAAGAAAACCAGCATTAATCTGCTTTAGGACCTCCTCTTTGATCTTTACTGCCATATTCGGGTGGGTTCTTTATCAAATTTTGTTTAACTGACGGACACTCTGGCTTCAACGGCAAATGATGCTCGACAATGTCTGTATCTATACCAGGCATATCTTGATAAGACCAAGCAAAAATATCCACATACTCTTTCAATAGCTCAATCAACCCGCTCTTTACATCAGGATGCAACGATGCTCCAATCTTAACTTCCTTCGGATCTTCCTCTGAACCCAAATTAACCACTTCCAAAGGCTCTTTATATGGCTGAATGGTATTTTCCTCGTGCTCAAGCAACCGTGAGACCTCTTCTGGAATCTCATCATAATCTTCTTCTTCATCCCCAAACACAGGACAATCAAAGTTGGGAGAGGGTGCAGGGTCATTGTATTCAACGGGTTTTTTAATTAATCTGCACATGTGATTTATGATTGCTTTTAGAAACTGGCACATATAACAAGTGATCATGCAGATTAATTTTCCGTTATTGTTTATTTTGAATGGTTTTTTTTATTACCATTTCCCAGGAAAAAGTAGAAAATAAAAGACATAATTTGGAAGCAAAGACAACTTTTATTAATGATCTTAACAGTTATAGCAAACAGATAAGCCCTACAACATTAATACTTCCACCTTGGGCAGAGTGAAAGCTTTTAAAAAGAAAGAAACAGATTAACAAAACAAATTACTTTGAAAAATGTATGCAAGAAGGAACATCAATGGTGACCCAGTTCTGAACTCGGACTCCATGCGTCACATAATTCGGTACTTCCTGCTCTGCTTCATCCTCTTCAACAACATTAATTCCAGAACCGATTGGATGGAGGTAGCCTCCGCTGCGGAAAACATCATGATAATTGTTCACAGAAGACTTTGACTTCAAATTTTCGCCTTTGCCATTCCTCGAAGAGAAACCCAAACCAGTTTTGTTCTTGTTCACAGGTGGATCCACAAGTCGTCCCCAAACTGCATTATGACCATTGCGCACAACCTGCTGCGCATCCTTCAGAGAAACCACATAATTCTCATTCCTCCTTATGTTATCAATGGATAAGGCTTGGAACTGGGTTCCAACAGCAGCCTCATCCGCTTCTACAATACTAAAAGAGGATAGATGGGATATCAACAACGCATGCTCCCCATTTATGATCACTACCTTCCCTTCGCGCATAAACTTTAGCTTCTGATGCAGAGTTGAAGTGACAGCCCCTGCTTTGTGTATCCATGGTCGTCCTAGCAAACAACTATACACGGGAATAATGTCCATAACCTGGAAGGTTATCAAGAACAAATGTGGTCCTATGTGGATGGGTAAGTCCACCTCACCGATGACATATTTCCTCGACCCATCAAAAGCCTTCACAATGATGCCACTCGGGCGCATAGGTGTTCCCTGATACTTTAACTTCATGAGGGTACTCCTCGGTATCACATTCAATGCAGATTCGTTATCAATCATCACATTGGATAGCGAGTCATTCTTGCAGTTCATAGATATGTGGAGGGCCAGGTTGTGATTCCTCCCTTCATCTGGTAACTCATCATTGCAGAAACTTAATTTGTTACATGACGTAATGTTTCCAATTACGCTTCTGAATTGATCTAACGGCATGTCATTCTCTACAAAAGCTTGATCTAGTACTCTCATCAGTTATTCCCTATGAGAAGAGGAATTCATCAATAAAGCTAGGATGGATATCTTTGAAGGAGTCTGCAATAGTTGGTCTACAATTTTGTAGTCGCTCATCTTAATTATCCTCAAGATATCATCCACTTCTTTCTCCAATGTAGCTCCACTAGTCTCTCATGCAGCCTTCTTAGACCCATCGTTCTCAGCAATTTTCTTTCCAGCAACAACATCTCTTCGTACAACCGGCGCAAACACACGACCACTACGGGTCACCCTGCTATTATCAGCTATATTTCTAACATCTAGCATTGGCTGGATGGGAATTTCCACCCCATCTTCTAAGATTGTAGCGTTGTATTTGTAAGGCACAGCTTTATCTTATTTATAGGGAACAGGACCTGGCAGACTAATTACCAATGGGGTAACAGCTGGTTTGCTACGGTACTCTACCTCAAGATGAGCGGGCGTACCAAAACAAGGTACAATTATGTTTACACCTTCCTCAACATAATCAGCCCTCAAAAGGTCATTTCCGGCGAACAAAACTTCGTCTGAAGAGAAATACTCATCCGGGGAGGCATACTCTTCCTCTGACTCTTCTCCCATCAAACAAACTTCAACCATATCAATCTCGTGATAATCATCTCTCTGACATGTGATCTTGATAGTTCCATTGTCTAACAGCAGCTGAACACCCTCTCTTACAAAATAACATCCTCGGGGGTCTCGACAGAAAACTATGCAAGACCCATATTGGTGTTCCACCTGACCAGCAGTACGGCAGAAAGTAGCATGCAACTATACGAGATATTCATTCAAATGCTCTACTTTAAAAATTCCGAATTCACCCTGACATCCAGAAACCATATTCACTTCCTCTTCATACTCTGCCCTAGGCCTGATTATATGGATTAAACATTCATCCATCATCTCCTATAAATAAGCCTTTATCTTCTCGCAACCCTGTATGTTTGTACTGCAAATAGCACAACCGGCATGGTCGTGCGTGTAATAACTGAATTCACAGAGGTTTGCGTGCATCTTCACCAAATCCCCTCTAACCAGATTAATGTCAAAAATCCGAAAGTCGCCTGGACAACCGGCCACTATATTCACAGCATTCACTCCCCCGTGCTTGGGTAGAGGATTGTCTTTCACAGTAGGTCCCATGTCTTTGAAAGATAAAATTCCAGACTTCACCAACCTTTGCACTTCATTCCCTAAAGGATAACAATTTTCAACACTATGCCCTGGTGCTCCTTGATGAAAGGCACACGTCTGGTCTGCTTTGTAATACCAAGGCAATGGTAATGGTACTGTTGGAGGTGGTCGTGTCTGGACCAACTTCTTTTGAATCAATGTTGGTAGTAGCTCTACATAACTCATGGGAATAGGGTCGTAGTTCTCCCTTCTCTGATTATTCCCTTGGTTCCCCTGTTGGGATTGTCTTTGATAAGCAACGGTAGTCGGAGCGGCATTTATAACAGGAGTCACTGAAGCAACTTGCTGGTGACGCTGATAATTCCTTCTAGGAGTGTTCACTCTCCTCTCTTGTATAACAACATTTGTATCCCCCTCTTTCTTCTTTGTAAACCCATAAGCTGGCTTTTTCACACTTCCGGATCCTTCATCCTTTGTCAAACGGCCTTCTCTTACTACCTCTTCTAGGCGGACACCCATTCCTACCATCTCTGTAAAATCACTTGGGCCACTTGCTACCATTCTTTCATATTAGAAAGCACTCAGCGTCTTCAGAAAAATATTAGTCATTTACTTCTCTTCCATAGGAGGAATCACTTGTGCAACCACTTCACGCCACCTCTGCGCGTACTCTTTGATCGATTCTCTGTCTTTCTGAACCATGGCCCTAAGCTGGTCGCGGTCAGGCGCCATGTCCACATTGTACTTGTATTGTTTAATGAATGCTTCTCCCAAATCATTAAAAGTATGGATATTGGCGCTGTCTAAACTCATGTACCATTTCAACGCTGCACCGGTCAGACTATCCTGGAAAAAGTGAATCAGTAGACGCTAATCATCGGTGTGGGTAGACATTCTCCTCACATACATCACCAAGTGAGCACGAGGCAAGTGTTTCTCTTGTACTTCTCAAACTCTGGGACTTTGAACTTAGCAGGCACTTTAACATTCGGGACCAAACACAGCTCATTCACATTCTGCCCAAATAGCTCTTTTCCTCTAAGAGCCTTCATCTCTCTTTGCATTCTATCAAACTGCTCTTGGAAATCATCCATCCTGTCATAAAGACCCAAATCTTCACTCGGTGGAGGGAAAGGACGACACACATCTTCAAACGGAACCAAATTCACCGAAGGAGGTGCAGCAAGAACAATATGCACCACAGGAGGTGCTAGAGTAACAACAGTCTGAACCACTGGAGCATCTTGAGGGCCAAGATTGAAACCATCAGGTGCGAAATTCTATGGCATTCCCCACAGATAACCTTGAGGCATACGGTTTTGAACAACAACCGGATTAGCGGATACAGGAACAATTGGAACTTCAGTATTTGCCCTTGTTGGTTGAGGTTGAACACTCGGTGGCTGATTCTGAGCAACCACCAGAGCTTCCATCAGAGTAG
The DNA here is from genome assembly GCA_948472305.1 of Vicia faba. Taxonomy (NCBI): domain Eukaryota; kingdom Viridiplantae; phylum Streptophyta; class Magnoliopsida; order Fabales; family Fabaceae; genus Vicia; species Vicia faba. Next base: position 305,725,704 of record OX451741.1, read on the forward strand.
TCAAGTTGGCCAAGCCAGCCTTCAAAGCAGAAACCTCTTCGCGCAGCTCGCGGTTCTCCTGTTCTAAGTTGTCCATCTTCTTTTTGAAGTTAGCCCGAGTGTTGTAGTGATGAGTCAGCTTGCTGAACGAAGCAAAAATCTGGGTAAGGCACCTGGATATGCATAATAAATGCAAGAAATATGTGCAATATGATGCATGATGTGCAATGCATATGATTATTTTTACTTTATCATTTAATATTTCAAGGGGTTTAACGTTTATAGACATATTGCAAACATCAAAATAATAACACATTTGAAATACTGAAAAACTTTTATTATAATAACTTCAAAAATGGATTACAAGTTTCAATGATCCCAAGTACAAGATGAAAATACAATCTAAAAAATCCTGAGAGAAAGAAACTAATGGAGATCACTCTATACGATGGCGCTTCCCCGTGAGCCTGGAAATCTGAGCCTTCAACCTCTGGTTTTCTTCCACATGTCTGATGGCAACCTCCTTCCAATCATCTGGATCAGGAAATAAGCAATCAACACCTGTTTGAGGCTTAGGAGAAAATAAATCCCCTTGCCTCTCCATAGACTCTATCGCTCGACTCTCAAGGATCTCGATCAAATCATCTTTCTCCTTCAAGTATGCTCTGTAGGAACACTCTAAAGTTTGGAACTTTTTCTTCCAAGCATCTCTTTCCTATTGCATCCTAGCCAAAGCAAGCTGCAACTCTTCTAGATCATATAATAAAGGAGGAATGGTCTTCACAAATAGATCAGGCATGGGCATCTCCCGAGTATACATCATCTTCAACTGAATGGCTCTCGATTAGACCCACTGAAGATATGGCTCTAAAGAAACAGCACCCCTAGGTCCCAAATCCTTCCTACTCTTCTTATAAATGTGACGTCAGGTCTTCACAATCTGCTCCCTAGCTTCCCTGTGGTCTTCTCCTTCCTTCAGCAAGAAACTACTCAAATGAATATTGTTTGGTTTATCCCTCATCGGATAACCAAGTTGTCCCCGTGCAAGAACAGGGTTATAATTAATTCCTCCCCTTGTACCAAGAAGCGGTACATTGGGGAAACTACCACAACTGTCAATAATATCCACATCCTGATAAGCTCGATGATACCAATCAATATCCGAGTGAGTAAGTACCATGATCTTAGGAGCCCAACGGGGTTCCTTCTTGACATCCCAAAAAGCATCAGACTGAGGCATATGAGAGATGAACCGCCGGTATAACAAAGGTGTGAAACAGATAATCATTCCCCCATGATAAGAACTCCAAAGATAAGCAGAATAATAAGCATCACCCAACAGTGTAGGAACTGGGTTTCCAATCATGAAAATCCTAATGGCGTCAATGTCGACAAACTTGTCCATATTAGGAAATAAGAATAATCCATAAGCAAGCAGAGCAAAGATGGCCTCAAAATCAACTGTACTCTTCATTCTGGAAAAGTAACGAGCTTACTCCAATAAGAACTGGGCTGGTAATCCTCTAATCCCTCCTTTAGTAGTCATATGGGCTTCCACCTCAGACTTCCCCAGATGAATCAAAGCAGCAATCTCATGTGGTTTTGGCTCACCCTCTAAACCAGTAAAAGGAACACGATCGGTAACGGGTAAATCCAATAGATAAGAATAATCCTCCAGTCTAGGCATTGACTGATAATCGTAAAAAGTAAAGCAGTGATATACCGGATCATAGAACTGGACCAAGGTCGAGAGAATACCCTCATTCATCTTCAGCTTCATGAGAGGAATGATGGATCCATACTTTTTCCGAAATTTTGCAGGACACTCGATCTCTGGAATTAGACTGACCAACTCATCTATCTTGGGATCCTTGAAACTGTATTTCCCGGTCTTTCTCTTTCCATAATCCATGGTTTACAGTACCTGAGATATTCACAAATAGTCAACCTTAAAATCCCTTGAAATATTGTTTTTCTTCAAAAGATGCTTATGAGTGCATGGATGCATGATGCAGCAATCACACACAAAATCACACATATAGGGTTCATAGGTTCAACGTCACGAGCATGATATCGAAGGTACTACCCCTAAGGTGTTAGTCTAAGAGTTATCACTTGCTGAACAAGGTTCTAGAGGTTCCCAGAGTCTACATCCTTCCTTAAGATATTACCAACTTCCCGATTAACTCAGTAATTAGTAATATTCTTAAGAAAGACTCGTCCAAGCGTAGTATCGCGTGACAACTATTTATGGATTACTCCGTCATAGCTTCCGCACTACACCTAAAAGGCCAAGATGGGTTTGGTATTCTACAGTCCTCAGTTTCAGCAGGCTCCCAATTCGAAAGCAGTACGTCTTCCCAATTACTCGGTAAATGACACTACAATCAAAGGGGCCTCCACTGAGTGGGGGATCTCATGCCTCCTTTTTTAGGATTACTCCCTCAAAGTTAACATGACTATACCGCCCGTCCAATCTTAAAGTTTGCCCAAGTCCGGGTATAGGACTTATGAGTAATCACCAAGCACCCTGAAAACCAGGAAAATCCAGACAAACATATATACAAAATATAACACATAAACAACAATAGCACATATACAGATGATGAACAAAGATAGGCTCAACCCACTTAGGGACGGACCAGCAAGAGGTCAATCTTTCCCCAGTGAAGTCTCCATTTTTCTGTAGCGGTAGAAATGTTTAAGACTAAGCCATTGGATTGACTAGACTTTATACAAATCAAAATAAAAATCACCACCGCGCTTTATTGTTTCCAAAGGAATGGGAAAAGAGCGAATAACCCAAAAAAAGGGGGAAAGATTCAAGGTAAGTGGGTTGGTTATGCAAAGGGAAGGTATTAGCATCCTAAAAATCTATGGTACTCCGCAGGAACCTCTTTGTAAAATATGTATATATATAAAAAATGTGTTGTATAGAAAATGGATGGTGGAGGTGAGAAAAGAAATATATTTTTTATGATTTTTGCACCCGCCGCGGTTGCGAACCTTTAGTGCTTGCGTGCCACCTTTCGTGCAATAAGGGATCAGGGTACACGTAGTTTCTCTTTTAAAAATATGAAACACAAGTGTGTTGGTTAATTTTAAGAGATAAGACATCATCGTCATTGTCCGTGTGGAAAACATACTTACTACCCACAATCATGAGAAAGGAAAATTTGCATCATCTCAAAGTGGAGGATATGGATTGGATTTTAAAATCAACAATGCCTCACTCAACACTCAAGTGGAAAATATCTCACTTCACTACATATTGTAGAAGTATAGTTGTTTGCATCACTACAAGGATTGACAAGAGTATAACCTTTTGAGAAAAGTTTTAAAGATAAAAAAAAAAGCCAAAGTGGCAAAATGGTTTGAAATGAGATTGGTTGACTTTTAGTCTTCTCACAAAAAATGTCAATGTATTATTAAATTGATTGGAGTTTATTTATGAAAATATTTTGAAAATGCATGGACATGAGTCCAAGTTTATTATCAAAGTTTTTAAGTTCCAAAACAAGAAAGGTTTTCAAAGGAGGGAGAAGATTTTTGAAATTAAAGAAGATGGGAGGAGAAGAAGAGACTATCCTAAAGCATAAGGTAAAAGCTAAGGGTAATGACCATCTAACCAACAAGAAGCCAAAACTTGACATTATGAGCCAAGATAGAATTCCAATTCTTTGGATTGAAATCAAGCAAGCAAAGATACAAGACCTCTTCAAGTGTATTAAGTCTTCACAAAAATTGGGCAGAGTAACGGTTGTATGCGAGTGAATTCCAGATTACAAACAAAGGATGTAATCACAAAAACCTGCATACAAAAACAAACAAGTAACCCAATGTCTTGAGGTAAACCTCAAAATCTCCAGACAAAATAATCAGATAAGATCGCAAGGTCTCCAAGATAGGCCAAGAATTCTAATCCTAAGTCCAAGAAAAAGTCCCATGCTCCATAATGCCAAGGATAGTAACCAAATAGTCCAAGTGCCATTAAAGATTTTTTTAGGGTTTAAGTTGATTATTAAGTATCTTAAGAAAAGAAAAGAAAAACTCAAGTGAGCAAAGTAAAAATGACAAGAAAATAAAATACTCAAATGAGCAAAGATGAAAATGGCATGAAATAAAAATGCTAAAAGATAAATAGTGCATAAAGCATAAAAGAATAAAAGCATAAAATAAAACAAGTTAATAATTAGTGGTTAGTTGGATGACCATCTTGAAATTGCATTTGGAACTCATTAGAGGATTGGTAGAACCAAAGCCTCCACACAACAAGTTGCATTTGCTTTTTGTCAAGTATATCATCCACTTGGAATTCTCACAAGTACCGTTTAATGATCAACGATGTTTAAGTGATCTGCATTGACCAAAGGTGTTGTAGATCCATTAGAGGATTGGTAGAACCAAATCCTCCACACAATGAATCTCAAGGTTATTGGATCAAAGAGATCAAATTAACATACTTGGGCTTACAATCATAAGTTTGGGCCACGAATGATCATTTATTCGAATCGGGACAAAATTTAGCGCTATGTTAAGCAATCGTAAGTGGACTTATATAGAAGTCGCACCTATTTTAAGGCCGGTCAATAGCAATTTATGCACCATTTGTTTTGAGACATGATATAGAGATCATGCTCTAACAACATTTAATGCAATGAGAAGGGGATGATATGAAGAGGAATTAGGGTAAAAAGAGAAACCACATTTGAATTAAAAATTTATTCAGACTATTATTAAAATCATTCATCCATTTTGATGGAGTTGAACTCAACACCCAAGATCCAATGATGTTAATAAAGCCATGATCAAAAAATCAACCCAAGACAACCAGAAAATAATCACAAAAATTATATATATTTAATATATACATTAAAAGGTTTAAAAATGTTTTTTAAAAAGGAAAATATAAATTATATTCAAATTAATCAAGAAATGAAAAATAAGATCATAGAAAAATCAGAAAAGAGGTCAAGTAATTTTACAATTTTTTTGGAAATTTTTAAAAGTCATAAACTATTTTTAAAAATTAAATTAAATGGGTAAAATAAACAAAAATAGTAAAAAATAGTAAAGTCAGACACAAATATAAAATAAGGTCACCAATATTTGTCACAATATCATTGGATCATCCCATAATTTTTTCAAAATTTAAAAATGTGTAAAAGTATTTTTAAACAAATCAAATAAGTGTGAAATTCATAAAAAATACCAAAACACAAAATTAAATTGTGAAAAAATAAAAATCAGAAAGAGAATAATCAAAAATATTATTCATAATTTTTTCAGATTTTTTGGACTAAAAAAGAATTTTCTATGATTTTTTTGAAATTTAAAACAATTAAAATATAAAAATCAAAAAAAGAAAATAAAAGAAAAAGATGTGGACCATTGGGTGAGAGTCAAAATGCGTTAGTAATCAAATCCAAAGGATCTGGCGTGCTGTGCATATCATGGTCTTTAATGAATAATGTACAGAATCATTAATAAAATTAGAATTTGAAAATAACAAATGTCACGCTTTCATTGGTTAGAAGATGACACGTTGGTCATCTTCAACCTCCAGCCCTCATGAATTGCAAGTCTCTCAAACTGTAAAATCAGAAGCTCAAATCTATGTCATTTGCTTCGTCTCTTCAAGACGAAGACAACCACACCCTCGCGCCAAATTTATAAACTGTAACTCAAGCAATTTGGAAAGAAAGTTTTGAAAAGGGATTTGAAAATTCATGGTTAAAACGTGCTTTCAGATAAAAGTAAGTGTTGCGACTAGAACCAGGGCAATGAGAGCAACACAATGATACCAAAGTTTTAAAGAATTGATGAAGGAATCTACCTATTGAAGTTGAGTTGCAGAGCTCTGAAACTGGACTTCTATGGAGCAATATAGGACACGATTCTTGAATTTGATTATATGGTTAGCTTCCGGAAAGATCAAGGAAGGTGAATTGATGAAAAAAATGGATTGAAAAAGGCTTGAGAATAGGATTCGAAGTAGCGGAATTATGAGTTGTGAAGCAAGTTTGGCAGGGTGATTCTAGCTATCTAAGCGTGGGTAATTGAATGGGAAATGACCCTCTATTTATAGGGAATCAAATGGAATGTTCAAGCGTGTGGAATGATGCAAATTAGAGGGAAATCGTGTGAACCAAATGCACGAGCAAAGTGTGATCTGATTTGCATCAAAACTCATCTAATCCTTGCGTTTCAAGGCTCTAATCCACTTTGGCAACTTGGTTAAATATGTTTAGATCACAAATGCGTGCTAATTTGATGTTTAAAGGCCAAAACATGAATTTCAAATTCTGACTTATGGAGAAACTTCAGTTCCAAGTTACCAAGTTCAATCCAATGGCATTTCCACCTCAAGGGGTCTTAAGGAAAAATTCTTGATGCTTTGGAAAGATGAGGTAACAAGCTTTTCAATGGAAAAAGAATGGAATCAAATGGATTCTTGAGATGAAAGTTACATGGGGTCAAAGTTGAAGAAAAAGAGTTGACTTTCCATACTTAGAAATATTTCAAATTCTTCTTTAAAAATGGCCTATAATTTCTTGCATCCAAACATGGCCTTCCACTTAGAATTTGCTCTTGACCAAAAAATATGGAATGAATTATAACTCTTGAATGACATTTTGAAATTTGAACCACTCAAAATCTCCAAAAATTGAGCAAGTTATGACTTGTTGAAGTTGGCCAAAAAACATGAAATGACCTATAATCTCTTGCACTCTTAAGGCAACTTCCATCCATTTTCTTACTTTGCACATAAAAGAAGGCATGAAGTACACATCCTTAGGATCATCATGAAAAACGAATGGGCTAAAGGTGATAAAAATCTACCAAGTTATGACCATTTGAAGTCACATATGGAGAATTGGGGATTCATCTGGATGACTTGTAATCTTCCCTCTTCACCAAGTTCCTTCCACATGAAAAATCCTTGGAACTTTTGAAGTGATTTGTTGGTAACTCTTTTAAGAGAAGAATGTTTTTGGAATCACTCAAAAATACCAAAATATGAGCAAGATATGCCCCTTTGAATTCCAAAACCCTAGCCTCTAGATCAAGAGAATGCTTGGTGGAACTTTGCCAAGTTTGAACAAACTTTTTGTGCCAATATTATTCCTTTGTGAATAGAGATTGTTTAGGATGGTGAGGAGGACTCATGGAAACCTAAACCACTTCCATACAAATTTCAAAACAACTTCAATGGTGAGGTTTGAATTTCTCAAGCTTTTGACTAGGGCATGGAAATAAACTCATGAACCCATGAAGCAACTTGCTAAACCTCATTGCCTTTACCTACATTATTAACAAGTAAGACAAACCAATATTGCATTTTGTTAATTAGAGAGAAAATCAAAGCAAAATATCCATGATCACAAAAGAACACAAGTTAATGTGCTTGGTAATTCCTCAGAAGAGCAAAGCTAAAGATAGGGAGAAGAACCAAAAGCCCTAATGTGATTTTGTTGTGATTGAAACAATATGGTATGATGAAGGGATCTTAGGGGAAAAAATTAGGGTACAACACTACCCATTGCTCTGGTGATTGTACTTGTCCCTTTCGTACGTCCCTTACAAACTCCAATGACGGGGCTACCTACTCCTCAATAGTGGGATAGAATTGTCTAAAGGAAATGAGAACAAATAACCTTTTTTCGAGTAGGTAGAATATTAAGTACTTGCTCAACAAAGATTTTCACTCAAACACATTTCAAAACAACTTTTCAAAATAAACTTCGTCACATCCTTGAGGACTGATACAAGGGTTATCACGAAGTAAAGGTTTTTTCAAAACAAGCACACACAAGCAATTTTAAAAAGATGAGCAAGTACCTAAGAGCCCATGTAAAACCATGGATAGAAAGGGTGCTAACACCTTCCCTTTCTATAATCTACCCCCCGTACTCAGAAATATTCTCGAAAAAGGTTTTTCTGTTCTTTTTCCTTTTCCTGATTGGATGAAATAAAAGTCAGTGGCGTCTCTTGCTTATCGCGATACTTTGCGAATAAAAAATGCAAAACGTAAACCAATATTAACAGTCGGTTCTGCCACCAAATCACAGAAACAATTAAAACACTTCGTGGACATCATGATTCGAACCTGCACGGACAAAACCCACATGGTTTCTAGTCATGCCCAATAACCACTCTAACACGTCCACCTCTTTGTTTATATTTTGTTGTTAGGTGTATCACATAATTTATTTTGTAATAATAATAATATATTGTAAGTGTTTAGTTATTGGCATGTGTTTTTGGTAAAACCAGATGTGTGAATGTCATGACTAATGTCATAACATTCTTGGTTATTAAGTACTTTATGCAGAAAAAGAATGGCATACAGTAGCTGCTATTTATGAGTGTGTATCTGAGCATTTTGCAAAGATCACATTTATTACTTTCTACCAAAATCAGTAAACAGGATCTCTGTTGTCATAACAGATGTTAAGACATCCTGTACTGATTTAACAGTTATGCAGTTTGGTTAATTCTGAGATTTTTCAGGAATTTGGTTCATTCATTCCAGAACAGAATCTCACGTGGACTTTAGGTTAACCTAGCTCAAACCTAATCTGGTTGATAAAGTCTTGTGACCAAGTCTTGAGGTTAACCCTAATTAACCCTAGCTTTTCGTGGAAGCCCTAACTGAAGAAACAGCTGCATATATATTCAACAGGAAAGCTGATTGGAGAGTAACTCTTGGACAGAAGAACAACTTGGGGCTGTATAGTTTTAACTACTGTAATCCAAGCAAGTATCATTGAGATAAGTGACTTGGAGTAGGTTTTGATTGCAAGGGTTGTGTATCACTCAAAGCTTTGAAGCAAGAGTGTTTGTGTCTCTTGACTAAAGCTTTGAAGCAAGGTCAAGTTAGGTTTTTGTATCACTCAAAGCTTTGAAGCACGAGTGTTTGTGTTACTTGATTAAAAGCTGTGAAGCATTATCAAGTGTATGTTCTGAAGAGTGTCTTCATTAATTCATTAGTCAATTGTTTAGTATCACTGTTGTGATTGAAGGGGAGTGAGTAGGAACTCAGGTTTAAGTTGAACTTAAATTGAAGTTGCATTGGGTAGGTCTTAAGTGAAGGAGATAAACTGGTTGGTTTAATCCTGAATTAATATCTCTTATAGTGGATTTCCTCCCTGGCTTGGTAGCCCCCAGAGTAGGTGTTATTTCACACTGAACTGGGTAAACAATTGACTGTGTTCTTTACTGCCTTTTTATTTACTGTCTTATAGAAAGTCAGATACGGTGTCATAACATTCACTATGACATTGAGTATCTTCTGCCAGAATTTCAATTGGCATCAGAGCAGGCACCCTACCTGTCTTACTGGGTGAGATCTAGGGATATCACTTTCTGGCACTATGGACAAAGAAGGAGTTTTTGGAAACAGACCACCCATTCTGGATGGATCAAATTATGACTACTGGAAACCTCGTATGATTGCCTTCTTAAAATCACTGGACAAAAAGGCTTGGAGAGCTGCTGACAAAGGATGGAACCATCCCACCATAACTGAGAAAGATGGGACAATCAGTCTGAAGCCTGAGGAAGAATGGAGCAAAGAAGAAGATGAGTTAGCCCTGGGGAATTCCAAAGCTTTAAATGCCTTGTTCAATGGAATTGATAGAAACATATTCAGACTAGTACATCAATGCGAACTGGCCAAGGAAGTGTGGGACACTCTCAAAACTACCCATGAGGGCACATCCAAAGTAAAAATGTCAAGGCTTCAGATGCTGACTACCAAGTTTGAGAACCTAAGGATGAAGGAAGATGAAACCATTCATGAGTTTCACATGAACATCTTGGAGATTGCCAACACCTCAGGAGCATTGGGAGAAAAGATGTCAGAAGAAAAACTGGTGAGAAAGATTCTCAGATCCTTGCCTAAAAGATTTGCAATGAAGGTAACAGCTATAGAGGAAGCCCAGGATATCAGCAAGTTGAAGGTGGATGAACTCATTGGGTCTCTTCAGACTTTTGAGATGAGAATCAGTGACAATGTTGACAAGAAAAACAAGAGCATAGCACTTGTATCCAACACTGAAGATGAAAACAAGGAGGATGAAAAAGAAAATATTCCAGAAGCTATAGCCATGCTTGGAAGACAATTCAACAAACTCATCAAGAGAATGGATCCAAAGTCAAGGTCAAATGTTAAGAACATCCCTTCTGACATTAACAGAACTTATGAGTCCAGCAGAAGACCAATGTCTGAAGAGAAGGGAAATCAAAGCAGAGGAATTCAATGCCATGGATGTGAAGGATATGGGCACATTCGAGCTGAATGTCCTACCTTCCTTAAGAAACAAAAGAAAGAAATGTCTGTTACCTGGTCTGACTGTGATTCAGAAAGTAATTCTGAAGAAGAATCTGCCAAACTAGTTACTGCACTAACTAGTGTTTGTACCTCTGAAAGTGACACTGGTGATGAGGAAGTGACATTTGAAGAACTGACTGATACTTACAAGAAATTATGTATCAGAAGTGCTGAAGTTTGTATGCAAAATGAGAGACAAACAAAACTCATAATAAAGTTGGAGGCTGAAAAAAGGGCAGACATTGAAACTATAAGTCATCTAGAAGGGGAAGTTCAAATGTTGAACTCAAAACTGAACCAGATGACCAAATATGTCAAGATGCTGACAAATGGAACTGACAAATTGGAAGAAATCCTTCAGGTTGGACAAAATGTGGGAAACAAGTCTGGTCTAGGATTTGTGGCAGCAAAGAAATCTGGTGCAGACAAGAAGATCATGCCTGATAAACAAATGTCAAAGCAGATGTCACAACATAGCACTCAACATCGGGAACAGAGAAATATGAAGAAAAAGTACCAAAGATGGAGATGTCATCATTGTGGGAGGTTTGGTCACATAAAGTCATTCTGCTTCAGATTGTATGGATACCCTAATCAGAACCCAGGTGTCAAACCTAAGTCTAACAAGGTACCACATACTCCACAGTGGAAGAAAAAGGCTACTTCCCTGATAGCCCACACTTCCCTTAGAGTCTCTGTAAAGGAAGACTGGTACTTTGACAGTGGGTGTTCTAAGCACATGACTGGAATCAAGAACCTTCTCAATAATGTTAAACCTCACACCACTAGTTATGTGACCTTTGGAGATGGTGCTAGAGGAGAAATCAAAGGAGTTGGTAATTTGGACTGCCCTGGAGTTCCAAATCTAAATGAAGTACTATTGGTAAAAGTCCTGACTGCTAATCTCATTAGTATCAGTCAATTATGTGATCTAGGATTCAAGGTCAACTTCTCAAAATCTGAATGTCTTGTAACTAATGAAAAACAAGAAGTTGTAATGAAAGGAGTCAGATCTAAAGACAACTGTTACTTATGGGAGCCTGAGAACACTAATTAGTCCACTGTGTGTTCTATTGCCAAAGAAGAAAAAGAGGTGAAACTGTGGCACCAAAAACTTGGCCATCTTCATCTAAGAGGAATGAAAAGGATTATCTCCATGGAGGCAGTCAGAGGGATTCCAAGACTGCAAATTGATGAAGGGAGAGTTTGTGGTGAATGTCAGGTTGGTAAGCAGACTAGGATGTCACATCCAAAGTCAAGACATCTGATCACCTCTAAGGTTCTAGAACTTCTACATATGGATCTGATGGGACCAATGCAGGTGGAAAGTCTTGGTGGAAAAAGATATGCCTATGTTGTTGTGGATGATTTTTCCAGATTCACCTGGATTAACTTCATTGGGGGAAAATCTGATGCATTTGAAGTTTTTAAAGAACTGTGCAAAAGAATTCAAAGAGAAAAAGAAGGGTGTATTGTCAGAATCAGAAGTGATCATGGCAAGGAATTTGAAAACAGTAAGTTTAATGAGTTCTGTTCCTCAGAAGGAATTAGTCATGAATTCTCTTCTCCTATAACTCCTCAACAAAATGGAGTTGTAGAAAGGAAAAATAGGACCATACAGGAATCTGCCAGAGCTATGATACATGCCAAAAGACTTCATATTCATTTTTGGGCTGAAGCTATGAATACAGCCTGTTATGTCCATAACAGAGTCACTTTGAGAAAGGGAACCTCATCCACCATTTATGAACTCTGGAAAGGAAGAAAGCCAACTGTGAAGTACTTCCATGTATTTGGTAGCAAATGCTATATTCTGGCAGATCGTGAACAAAGGAGAAAGCTGGACCCTAAAAGTGATGAAGGTATATTTCTAGGATACTCCTCCAACAGCAGAGCTTATAGGGTATTCAATTCCAGGACCAAAGTCATGATGGAATCAATAAATGTCATAGTTGATGATTATCATGAAGAAACAGATGTCCCTTGTAATGTTGAGACATTCTTTGAGACTTCAACTCAACAGAATGACCTACCTAACACCACTACAGCAGACTCTGAATCCAAGGAAGCTAGCAAAATCCCTTCCATCAGAATTCAGAAGATCATCCTAAAGAACTCATCATAGGGGATCCTAACAGTGGAGTCATTACAAGATCTAGAGAGATCATCTCAAACTCTTGCTTTGTGTCTAAAATTGAACCAAGAAATGTTAAGGAGGCTTTAACTGATGAATACTGGATTGGTGCAATGCAAGATGAATTGAACTAATTTAAGAAACATGAAGTTTGGGAGTTAGTTCCTAGACCAGAGGGAACAAACATCATTGGCACAAAATAGATATACAAGAACAAATCAGATGCTGAAGGAGTTGTCACTAGGAATAAGACAAGACTTGTTGCCCAAGGATACACTCAAGTTGAAGGGGTTGATTTTGATGAGACCTTTGCCCCTGTAGCCAGACTGGAATCTATCAGACTCCTATTGGGAATTGCTTGTCTCCTGAAGTTCAAGTTATTTCAGATGGATGTAAAAAGTGCCTTCCTAAATGGGTACTTAAATGAGGAAGTTTATGTGGAACAGCCTAAAGGTTTTGTGGATCCAAACCACCCTGATCATGTCTACAAATTGAGGAAAGCTCTATATGGCCTGAAACAAGCTCCTAGAGCATGGTATGACAGGTTAACAAAATTTCTCTCAGACAAAGGATACAGAAAAGGAGGCTTGGATAAAACCCTCTTTGTCAAAAATGAAGGAGGGAAGTTAATGGTAGCTCAAATATATGTTGATGACATAGTGTTTGGGGGAATGTCAGATCAAATGGTGAAACATTTTGCTGACCAGATGCAGGCTAAATTCGAAATGAGTCTCATGGGAGAACTGACTTATTTTCTTGGACTGCAAGTCTCACAGATGGAGGACTCAATTTTTCTATCTCAAAGCAAGTATGCAAAGAACATTGTCAAGAAGTTTGGTATGGAGAATTCCAGTCACAAAAGGACTCCTGCACCTACTCATTTAAAGCTATCCAAAGATTCAAGTGGGGTTAAGGTGGACCAAAGCCTGTACAGAAGCATGATAGGAAGTCTGATGTACTTAACAGCCAGCAGACCTGACATTGCTTTTGCAGTTGGAGTTTGTGCAAGATACCAAGCTGATCCTAAAGTCAGTCATATCAACCAAGTGAAGAGAATTTTGAAGTATGTAAGTGGAACTTACAACTATGGCTTGCTGTACTCTCATGGTTGTGAACCAACTCTGACTGGTTATTGTGATGTTGATTGGGCTGGAAGTGCTGATGATAGAAAAAGCACCTCTGGAGGATGTTTCTTCTTAGGAAATAATTTGGTCTCCTGGTTCAGCAAGAAACAGAACTGTGTGTCTCTCTCTACTGCTGAAGCTGAATACATTGTAGCTGGTAGTAGCTGTTCTCAAATGATCTGGATGAAACAGATTCTTACTGAGTATAATGTCACACAAGATGTTATGACATTGTACTGTGACAATCTGAGTACAATCAACATTTCCAAGAACCCTATTCAGCATAGCAGGACCAAGCATATTGACATTAGACATCAATTTATCAGAGACCTTGTAGAGGAGAAGACGATTAAACTGGAACATGTTGCCACTGAGCTACAGCTGGCTGACATTTTTTTCCAAGGCACTTGATGCAAATCAATTTGAAAATTTGAGGGGCAAGTTGGGTATTTGCCAACATGAGGAATTGTAGCAATTAATTTTGCTTAAAACAAGGGTTGAAGGAGTTTTGTTTGTTAAGTCTATTTTGATTGGGTTAATAATATGTTTTCCCATTTCTTTCAAAATTATTAAGAAGTTGAATAGACACTCTTTTACCTCCTTCCTCTCTCGGTTCTGCAACAAATCCCATTCTCTCAATCAAAGATTTCTCTCTCGTTGCTACTGGTTTTCTAAGAATATCAAAATGTCTCAAAAATCATCCTCATCCAAGACGACTGTTTCATCCTCATCCTCTGATCGAGATTCTCGGGCAATCACATCATGCATGGATTCTGAAGTCCTGGAGATTACTCCTCTTAGAGTAATGGCAACTAACCCCTCTAAGGTTAAAAAGCTGAGAACAAGGCATGCAGGAAGGTCTCAAGCTACTTCATCCGGTAATCCCTCTCAACCTTCATCTTCTGTTCCAAATAGGGAAGGCTCAGCTTATGTTCATCAAGCAATCGCTAGGCTTGTTACAAGAATTTTGAGTGAGAACCACTCTGTACCTGGGATTTCAGTTCCATTAAATCAAGAATCTGCAAGTCCAAATGTTGAAATAAGTCCAGATGTCTCTGAGAATGTTGAGACACCAAATGACAACATTCAGAAACTCCCTTCCAGCAAAATGGCTAAAGTTCCTGAAGTCCCCACTGACAACATTTCATTTCACCACCCTGAAAATGCCAACAGATGGAAGTATGTTTGCTTGTAAAGAATAGCCTTGGAAAGAGAACTGAACAATGGTGCCATGGATTGTAAGGAGATCATGGACCTAATTAAAGCTGTTGGACTAATGAATACTGTGGTAAAGTTTATCAAATGCATTGAAAATCTTGTCAAGGAATTCATAGTGAATTTGTCTGATGAATGTGCTGATGGAAGGTCATCTGACTTTGAATGTGTCTATGTGAGAGGAAGAAAGGTTAATTTCTCTCCCTCTGAAATTAACAAATTCCTTGGAAGACCAAATGAGGCTTGCCCTGAACTAGAGGTTACTGACAATGAAGTATGCCAAACCATCACTGCAAGACAAGTCAAGTGTTGGCCCTTAAAAGGCAAGCTGAATGCTAGCAAGCTAAGCATGAAATTTGCCTTCCTACACAAGATTGGTGCAGCCAACTGGGTTCCTACCAATCATAAATCAACCATCTCCACTAGATTGGGGAGATTCATTTATGTTGTTGGAACCAGGACTGAATTTGACTATGGCAGGTATATCTTTGATCAAACTTTAAAACATGCTGGAAGCTATGCTGTTAAAGGCTCTATTGGCTTTCCCTCCCTCCTATGTGGTATTGTCCTTGCTCAGTATCCAGAAATTCTGGTGGAAAGAGATATTGTATGCAAAAGAGCCCCTGCTCTTGGGTTGCACTATAAGCTATTCCAGGGATCTCATGTTCCTGACATTGTCATAACATCAGCTGAGACATCAACTGTAAAAACTCAGTCCAAGACATCTGATGTTATAGCTGTGCTGAAGGAAACCTGCAAAGAGTTGGAGACAAGGAAAAAGACTCTTGAGAACCTAATTGCCAGATTAGAACAGGAGGAGACTGAAGGACAAAGAAGGGAAGAGGATGCTGCTGAAGATCAGCTCAATGCTGAAGAAAGTGCCTCCTCTGAAGATGACAGTGCTTAAAGTTTGGTGGAGTTGTCAAGCTTGCTGCTGGTTCCTGTTGCTGCAAGTGATTTCAGATTTTTTTTGTTTTTATTACTCATTTTGGATGACTGTATAACATATAAGTACATGTATCTTTGGCCTATTTGTGGCTAAAGAGGGGGGAGATATTTTGTGTTAATTACTTGGTAGACATTATTTTTTTCTGTAGACATATTCATTCCGCTGCTCTTTATTCTCTGATTGCTTAGGGGTTTTAGCCAAAAAATTTCCAAAGGGGGAGTTTGTAAGTGTTTAGTTATTGGCATGTATTTTTGGTAAAACCAGATGTGTGAATGTCATGACTAATGTCATAACATTCTGGGTTATTAAGTACTTTATGCAGAAAAAAAATGGCATACAGTAGCTGCTATTTATGAGTGTGTATCTGAGCATTTTGCAAAGATCACATTTATTACTTTCTACCAAAATCAGTAAACAGGATCTCTGTTGTCATAACAGATGTTAAGACATCCTGTACTGATCTAACAATTATGTTGTTTGGTTAATTCTGAGATTTTTCAGGAATTTGGTTCATTCATTCCAGAATAGAATCTCACATGGACTTTAGGTTAACCTAGCTCAAACCTAATCTGGTTGATAAAGTCTTGTGACCAAGTCTTGAGGTTAACCCTAATTAAACCTAGCTTTTCGTGGAAGCCCTAACTGAAGAAACAGCTGCATATATATTCAACAGGAAAGCTGATTGGAGAGTAACTCTTGGACATAAGAACAACTTGGGGTTGTATAGTTTTAACTACTGTAATCCAAGCAAGTATCATTGTGATAAGTGACTTGGAGTAGGTTTTGATTGTAAGGGTTGTGTATCACTCAAAGCTTTGAAGCAAGAGTATTTGTGTCTCTTGACTAAAGCTTTGAAGCAAGGTCAAGTTAGGTTTTTGTATCACTCAAAGCTTTAAAGCACGAGTGTTTGTGTTACTTGATTAAAAGTTGTGAAGCATAATCAAGTGTATGTTCTGAAGAGTGTCTTCATTAATTCATTAGTCAATTGTTTAGTATCACTACTGTGATTGAGGGGGAGTGAGTAGGAACTCAGGTTTAAGTTGAACTTAGATTGAAGTTGCATTGGGTAGGTCTTAAGTGAAGGAGATAAACTGGTTGGTTTATTCCTGAATTAATATCTCTTATAGTGGATTTCCTCCCTGGCTTGGTAGCCCCCAGAGTAGGTGTTGTTTCACACCGAACTGGGTAAACAATTGACTGTGTTCTTTACTGCCTTTTTATTTACTGTCTTATAAAAAGTCAGATACGGTGTCATAACATTCACTGTGACATTGAGTATCTGCTGCCAGAATTTCATATATTACTATTTAGCCAAATATATGATACTAAATATAAAAGAATGGAATTAAGTTCCACACATTTAATTTTAAATAATCCTTTGTTCGAGCAATCACTAGATAATGTAAGAAAATAAAAAAATGACATATTTTAAAAATAATTGATTTTGCAATAGAAAATTGTCAACAAGTTATATGGATTCTTGATACATGATATAATGTATCCTTAAGTACCAATGTTCATTAATGAAAGACAAAGTCATTACCACTAGTTTGTCATGTGAATCAAACAATGTTATTCTAGAAGCAAAGAGTATGAGAAAGACTGTTGGCATTCTCGTTGTTTGTTTAGGCCCGTTTGGTTATTATTTTACAAAAATCATTATAGATGATGGTGATGGTTTATCCGTGATGCATATATATTTTCGTGAAGCAAGTTCAAACGCCAAATTAAATATTGACATGTGATTATAATTTTTTAGAAGTATATATCATAGTTTCTCAGTATGAGTGCAAAAATTATTCTGGAACTGCGAAAAATACTTGTGATCAACTAATACCTATCAACAATGATTCTTTAGTCATCAAACAAATACATTATAGAAGAAACTATATATCTTAATTTTAGGCTTCTTGACTATTGTACAAATTATATTAAGTACAATGTGTGGGAATTTTGAACTACTAGCAAAAAAAAGCATAAAGAAGTTAAGGCAATAAGATAAAATGTGAAATATAGCATTATTTGTTGATTAGTTACGTGTATTAATTTACATGACATGGTATTTATTTAAAAACCATCTTAATAGAAATAGAGAAGGGACTTATTGAAATGTTGTCTTATTATGTATTTTACTGGTACGATGCACGAGTGTTTCCTATACTATGATGCACATGTTTCCCATACAATTGGTTTGGTGTTATTTTTTTCTCAACATTTTTCATTCACTTTATTCCTTGTGCACATATTTCCAAAGTCGTGGGTCCATAACATTCACTCTATTTGATTTGTGGGGCTTTTTTCACTTAACATGGTCATACATCCCAATAATCCCATACTAATGTGTTTTGATAGTCTCTACAGTCTTCGTGAACAAGTTAAACTCTAGTAGATTTGGAAACTATTCATTTGAAGCATGTTCAGAAGAGTGTATGTCGCTTGGCTAAATATCGGGTGAGAAACATTGTGTTAACCTTTATCTCCTAAGTTGTTGATTTTTGCAGACATATTAATTGTATTTAACTTTAATCACTTATTTAATATAATTGTAATATTAGTTTTGTTATGGTATCACTGAACTTTTCTCCCTCTCTTCTAGTAAAAATAAAAGTTTTTGCATGTGATTTTATGTTTATGTAACATTGATGTGATACAATAGAGTTAAAGATCTGAAATTGAAACTATGATGCCCTTGCAAAACAAAGCTCTCCAAGATCATTTATCATGGTAACCTTAAGCATTTTCAAGTGAAAAACAATGAAATCAAATCGTTAGAAAACTGAATGGCAATTTTAGGTGTTTGACGATGGTACAACATTTTTCTCACATCAATAATGATTATGCCTTATAGTTAAAAAACATAGGGTCAAGAAAAATATATTAGATTTTAAAATTATGGGACCAAAAACATGAGTTTAAAAACAGAAATATTGCAAATGGAATTATGTCAAAATAGATTAAAAAATATGCACCTAAACTTTTTTCCTTAATTTTAAAATTATAATTTTTTCAAGATAATGGAGTGATTCATTGGATTTCCACAAAAATGATGTGTTACTTATCGTCCTTAATCAATTTAGTAGATGATTTATAGGTAGAAGGAATGGACGAATGATGAATGTCTAGACGGTGGATGTTTCTATATATTTGAAATTATTACTTTAAAATAATAATATATATTTCCCTATATGAAAAGAAACAATTAAAATACTTCACAGACGGCGGGATTCAAACTTGAACGGGAAAAGCCCACATGATTTCTAGTCATGCCCAATAACCACTCAGGCACGTCCACCTCTTTGTTTATCTATTTTCGTTAGGTGTTTCACATTATTTATTTTGTAATAATAATATTATATTACTATTTAACCAAATAAAGGATACTAAATTTAAAATCATGGCATTAAGTGTCACACATTTAATTTTAAACAAGCCTTTGTTTGAGCAATCACTAGATAATGTGTGAAAATGAAAAACTTACATATTTTAAAAATATTTGATTTTAAATAGAAAATTATCAACAAGTTATATGGATTCTTGATACATGATATAATGTATCCTTAAGTACCAATGTTCAATAATGAAAGTTACAGTCATTACCACTAGTTCCTCATGTGAATCAAACAACTTTATTCTAGAAGCAAAGAATATGAGAAAGACTATTGACATTCTCTTAGTTTGTTTTACAGAAATCATTGTAGATGATGGAGATGGTTTATCCGTGCTGCATATATATTTTCGTGAAGTAATTTCAAACACCAAATTAAATATTTACTTGTGATTGTAATTTATTAGAAGTATAAATCACAGTTTCTTAGTATGGGTGCAAAAATTATTGCGGATCTGCGAAAATTACCTGTGATCAACTAATACCTATCAGCAATGATTCTTTAGTCATCAAATAAATACATTATGGAAGAAACTATATATCTAAATTTTAGGTTACTTGACCACTGTAAAGAGTATATTAAGTACAATGTGTGGGAATTTTGAACTACTAGCCAAAAAATGCATAAACTTGTTAAGTCAATAAGATAAAGTAAGAAATGTAGCTTTATTTATTGATTGGTTATGTCTATTAATTTACAGGATATGATATTTTATTGAAAAAACCATCTTAATAGCAATAGAGTAGGGACTTAATTAAATGTTGTCTTATTATGTATTTTACTGGTACGAAGCATGAGTGTTTTCTATATTATGATGCACATGTTTCACTAGAAATTGGTTTGGTGCCATTTTTTTCTCAACATTTTTCATTCACTGTATCCCTTGTGCACATCTTTCCAAAGTCGTGGGTCCATAATATTCATTCTATTTTGTTTGTGGGGCTCTTTTCACTTAACATGGTCATAAAGCTCAATATTCCATTACTAATGTGTTTTGATTGTATCTAAAGACTTTGTGAACAAGAGAAACTCTAGTTGATTTGGAAACTATTCATTTGACGCATGTTCAGAAGAGTGTATGTCGCTTGGCTAACTATCGGGTGAGAAACATTGTGTTAACCTTTAACTCCCAAGTTTATCGATTTTTTTCCACACATATTACTTGTATTTAACTTTACTCAATTATTTAATATAATTGTAATGGTAGTTTTTTATGGTATCATTGAACTTTTCTCCCTTTCTTCTAGTAAAAATAAAAGTTTTTTCATGTAATTTTATGATTATGTAACATTGATGTGAAACAATAAAGTTAAAGATGCTAAATTGAAACTATAATGCCCTTGCAAAACAAAGCTCTCCAAGATCATTGATCATGGTATCCTTAAGAATTTTCATGGGAAAAACATTGAAATCGAATTGTTAGAAGAGTGTATGGCAATTATAGGTGTTTGACGATTGTACAACATTTTTCTCACATCAATAAGGATTATGCCATATAATTTATTTTGTTATATAATATTATATTACTATTTTACCAAATAAAGGATACTAAATTTAAAAGCGAGGCATTAAGTTTCATACATTTAATTTTAAACAAGCCTTTGTTCGAGCAATCACTAGATAATGTAAGAAAATGAAAAACTTACATATTTTAAAAATATTTGATTTCAAATAGAAAATTTTCAACAAGTTATATGGATTCTTGATACATGATATAATGTATCGATAAGTATCAATGTTCAATAATGAAAGACACGATCATTACCACTAGTTCCTCATGTGGATAAAAATATGTTATTCTAGAAGGAAAGAGTATGAGAAAGACTTTTAGCATTCTCGTTGTTTGTTCAGGCTCGTCTAGTTGTTGTTTTACAAAAATCCTTCTAAATGATGGTGATGGTTTATCCGTAATGCATATATATTTTCGTGAAGCAAGTTCAAATGTCAAATTCAATATTGACCTATGATTGTAATTTTTTAGAAGTATATATCATAGTTTCTCAGTCTGGGTGCAAAAATTAATGTGGAATTGCGAAAGTTACCTGTGATCAACTAATACCTATCAATAATGATTCCTTAGTCATCAAACAAATACATTATGGAAGAAACTATATATCTTAATTTTAGGCTTCTTGACTACTCTAAAGAGTATATTAAGTACAATGTGTGGGAAATTTGAACTACTAGCAAAATAAATGCATCAATAAGTTAAGTCGAGAAGATCAAGTGTGAAATATAGTTTATTTATTGATTGGATATGCGTATAAATTTACATGATATGATATTTATTGAAAAAAAATCAACTTAATAGCAATAGAGCAGGGGTCTACTGAAATGTTGTCTTATTAGGTGTTTTACTGGTATGATGCACGAGTGTTCCCTATACTATGTTGCACATGTTTCCCTGACAATTGGTTTGGTGTCATTTTTTTATCAGCATTTTTCATTCACTTTATCCCTTGTGCACATCTTTCCAAAGTCGTAGGTCCATAATATTCACTCTATTTTGTTTGTGGGGATATTTTCACTTACATGGTCATAAAGTCAAATATTCTCGTACTAATGTGTTTTGATTTTGTCTATAGGCTTTGTGAACAAGAGAAACTCTAGTAGATTTGGAAACTATTCATTTGATGCATGTTCAGAAGAGTGTATGTCGCTTGGCTAACTATCGGGTGAGAAACATTGTGTTAACCTTTAACTCCCAAGTTTATCGATTTTTTGCACACATATTAATTGTATTTAACTTTATTCAATTATTTAATATAATTGTAATGGTAGTTTTGTTATGGTATCATTTAACTTTTCTCCCACTCTTCTAGTAAAAATAAAAGTTTTTTCATGTGATTTTATGATTATGTAACTTTGATGTGAAACAATAAAGTTAAAGATCCTAAATTGAAACTATGATGCCCTTGTGAAAAAAAGCTCTCCAAGATCATTGATCATGGTATCCTTAAGCATTTTCAAGGAAAAAACATTGAAATTGAATTATTAGAAGAGTGTATGTAAATTATATGTGTTTGACGATTGTACACCATTTTTCTCACATCAATAATGATTATGCCGTATGATTAAAAAACATATGATCAAGAAAAATATATAAGATTGTAAAATAGGGGGACCAAAAACCTGAGTTTAAAAACACAAATATTGCAAATCAATTTATGTCAAAATAGATTAAAAAATATGCCCTTAAACTTTTTTTCTTTAATTTTAAATCATAAACTTTTCAAGATAATGGAATGATTCATTGGATTTTCAAAAAAAATGATGTGTTACTTATCGTCTTTAATCAATTTACTAGATGATTTATAGGTAGAAGGAATGAACGAATGATGAAAATGGTGATGTTGCTTGGTCGTGTTTGAGGCTTGGAATAGTTTCAAGGGATGATGTGGGATATGTTTGAAGTGGTTTTAGCAAGAATGCATGAAAGGATTGAGCTATGGAACTCAATCTGCAGCAAGTACCCTGTTTTGGCAGTTTGAGGGTGATTCTGTGTTTGAGAAGGCAATGGAGATGGTTGGCTTGTGTTTTTAGCTTAGGTTTTATGATTAGAAAGTGTTTGATAACTTTGCTTAAGCTCTGGTTCACAGGAATGTGGGTTGTGTATTGTTATGCTATGTTTCTTCAACTTTAAGCAACAAATGTCAACTTGTGTTCCTAGCTTGTACA
This sequence comes from Vicia faba, assembly GCA_948472305.1. NCBI lineage: Eukaryota > Viridiplantae > Streptophyta > Magnoliopsida > Fabales > Fabaceae > Vicia > Vicia faba. Next base: position 305,748,505 of record OX451741.1, read on the forward strand.
GGCCCCCAATCTATGTTGCATACCTTGGCCTTGATCAGTGTAATTAGTTCCTAAACTTGTGCCAAAAGGATTTGCAATGTACTTGCTTGGATTTGCATTTGACATAAAGTGCAACTTTTCTAAAATGGATATAATGCTTTATCTAAAAATGGCTTAATCTTTCATGTAATGTCCAAACTCATAGAACAACACCTTGGCACAAAGGATTGGAATTAAATTATGGAGTTTAGATGAGATAAAAGACCTGTAATCTAGCTTAAGGCATGCTGAGTTCAAAAATGCAAGGTTATGGACATGTAACTTGGTCATGAACAAAGTGAGTTTTTCCCAACTTGCCAAATTCGATTCTCCCTAACCATAAGGTTGTTTGATGAGTTCTTGGACATTTTGGAAAGCTTGGAATGTGTAATATAATCCATCTTTGAAATGCAAATTGAAATTCCAAGTGGAAGTATGTGAAAAATGGTCTTGAAGTTAGGCAAAAATCCTGCCTAAAATAGGTCAAATTTTCTCTAAGTTAAGAATGGTTTGGTACCCTTGTTCCAAAAATTGTAACTTGAGCTACAAGCTTCTTTTGGGAAAACTTTGTGAATCAAAGTTGTAGATTTTGCAATAGGCTACAACTTTCATGTTTTGACTTTTGCTTGAATCCAAATGAATCTTGGTGAGAAAGTGGGACAAAGTTAGGAAAAAATTAGGGTTTTTCATAACTTAGAAAAATTCTAAGTTATGGAAAATCTTCATTTCAAGCCCTAATTTGCAATTCTTGATTTCTTGATGAACAATTTTCATGATTTGGCATGTTTTGATGAAAAATGAATCTTGACACTTGATTTTGACCAAAAAGTCAAAGTTTGACTTTTCAGTATACAGTCAAAATTGATCAATTGACTGGGAAATTCAACTGTCAATCTTGTGTATTTGGGATCTTTTGAACTTGTTGAGTATGTCAAGACAATTCCATGGGGTCCTTGAGTCCATATGTGAGTTTGGTTTGCCATTGGCTAGGTCAAACAGTCAAAAATTGCCTTTGTACAGTCAAAACCCTAAAAAATGACCATTTTGCCCTTTTGGTGATCTGATCAAATTTCTTGTGGAATTGTGATCCAAACTTGATCAAATGGTCCATGTGAGTTCATAATGTTGATGTGGGTCAATTTCCATGAGGTTTCACTGTCAATTGGCCACAATTGACTTTTTCCTCAATACAGCTGATTTCTAGGTCAATTGTCCAATTGACTGGGCAAAGTTTGGAATCAAGGCTTGAAACTTGGTATGGATAAACTTGGGAGTTCAACATGAAGCATGAAAGTCATCTTAGGCATTTTAGGTCAAAATATCTTTGTGCAAACACAAACCCTAATTTGGGTCAACAGTGCAAGGGGAAGTCTTGAGCAGAGGAAACCCTAGCTGGACCTTGAGCTCCAAGGGTCTTGTGATGAGAAAATGTTGAGGAAATGGGAGGGCAAATTTTGGGGTACAACAGTTGCCCCTGTTCAATCTTCTTGAACCTGAAGAGTTAGATTGGCAAGTTTTCCTTTCGTGACTCGAGGGTAAAAGGAGATTGGACACTAGAGTGCCCGGAAATTTGCACTCGCATGTTGGAGTATCAGCAAATGTGATGTCGGGAATGGGCTTATAGATGCCATTTGGAGAGATGGTGGATAGGGAGATGGGCTTATAGATGCCATCTGAAGGCGTGATAGAACCTTGTCGGGAATGGGCTTATAGATGCCATTTGGAAGTGTTGATCGTATAAGAGATTCCTTAGCGAGAACTTGTGTATTTTGAGAAAGACGGATGTTTTCCTGGCTTGTTACAGGTGTTGATCTTCAATCTCTTCATGCAGACATGCCCTGGCTAGATATAGGTGTCGAGTCTACGATCGGTTGCTCGCAGATATACCCTGGCTGGATACAGGAATCGAATCTTCAAACTCTTCAGACGTGCCCTGGCTAGATACAGGAATCGAGTCTGGAAATAGTCGTCAACAGATATGCCCTGGCTGGATACAGGAATCGAATCTGGAATTGTTGTCTACAGATATGCCCTGGCTGGATACAGGAATCGAATCTGGAAATAGTCGTCAACAGATATGCCCTGGCTAGATACAGGAATCGAATCTTCGAACTCTTCAGATGTGCCCTGGCTGGATACAGGAATCGAGTCTGAAAATAGTCGTCAACAGATATGCCCTGGCTGGATACAGGAATTGAATCTGGAATTGTTGTCTACAGATATGCCCTGGCTGGATACAGGAATCGAATCTTCGAACTCTTCAGATGTGCCCTGGCTGGATATAGGAATCGAATCCGAAAATAGTCATCAACAGATATGCCCTGGCTGGATATAGGAATCGAATCTTCGAACTCTTCAGATGTGCCCTGGCTGGATACAGGAATCGAGTCTGGAAATAGTCGTCAACAGATATGCCCTGGCTGGATACAGGAATCGAATCTGGAATTGTTGTCTACAGATATGCCCTGGCTGGATACAGGAATCGAATCTTCGAACTCTTCAGATGTGCCCTGGCTGGATACAGGAATCGAATCTGGAATCTGATCACTCACAGATGTGCCCTGGCTAGATACAGGAATCGAATCTGGAAACTGTGACAGTTGAAGGTAGTTTTCTTTTGGATTGTCTTTTTCCCTGAAAAGGCAAAACATCAATTGTATGCCATGTCATGATGTATGAAATGCATGATGTCATGATGTTCCAAATGAGATTGTGTTGTATGCACTTTATCACGTATGTAAGCAAGATGTATGAAATGTGAAATGCTTATGAATGTATTTTCGTCTAGGAAAATAAATCCTTAACGATTGGCTGGGGAATTAAATCCTGGGCTGACGTTGAAGAGTAGAGCTCTTTGCTTCCGCTAGGGATGATGGTTGCAAGAATACACCGGTAGGAGGAGATGACTCCGTTGGGGAATAAACTTGTTGGAGAGATTACTCTGGGGGGAAATACTCCGTGGGAAGAGATACTTCGCTGAAGTTTTGACGAGAGCTCCGCTGAAGATTTCAATGATGGACTCCGCTGGGGATGACAATGATAAACTCCGCTGGGGATTCTGTTGATAAGTTATGTTGGGGAACTTTGATGAACTCCGCTGGGGATAGGAAGAACTTTGCCGAGGACGATCTTCGGTGGTAATTAGCTGAGGATAACCCAATTATAAGCCCTTTTGAGGAATAACTTTGAATAAAGCTCGGGAGAGACGTCTGTACTCTGCAGGGGATAAGCTTCCAGAATCTACTGGGGATAAGCTTCAAGACCTGCTGGGGATATGAATTCCACTTTCCTGGGGAAACCTTTCAGACTGTACTGGGGAATGGTTCCACTGGGGTGTCTGTATTCCGCCGGGGAACAATCTTAGATCAAGACTGTCGGGGATGCTTGTTGATGAATGCCTATACTCCGCTGGGGAATGTTGATATCTTTTGGGGATACACAACTTCCTTTAGGCTGACCGTAGACTAACTCTGCTGGAGGAGAGTATTGCTGATTCTTGTCTTACTCTGTGGGGAGTTTGAGATAACTTGGTCGCATTCTTCAGTTGAATCTACCTTGGTACCTTGGCGGACAGAGCAACTAGACTGCCTGGACAACTCTACATTGCCCCTGTTTCTGATGTCACCTGTAATTAGTCTTTTGTTTCGTATGCAAGTATTTATGAATTAGCAATTTAATGTCAAATGCATATATCAAAAATGAACATTGGACGTTCTTTGCAAGACAAAACAGAAAAAAAAGGGAAAACAATTGGCAATTTGTTTGGGAAAAGTGAACTTGTATTGATTTTGGAATTTGCCTGTAAATAGGCGTTTTTTGTACAAGAGGCCGACGTCCTAGTAAGAGAACGCCGCCGAATAACATAAAGTTTATACAATTTTGAAAAGGAAACAAAACAGCTATGTGCACAATATTCCCTCTGGGTTCCAACTCCACTATCGCCTTTATGTCTTCAAGCGTCTCATCACTTTGCTGCTTAGTTGAAGATGAAGCTGATTGATCGATGCCGAAGTCTGAGCCAGATAGTTGATGACGAATTCTGGATGCAAGGTGATCCAATGAGACATAGTGTTACGCTTTATCCCTAACTTTTGCCTGGACCGCCCTTTCGGGTTTTCAGTCCACCGGGATACCCATTTTTGCCCAAGCCGCCTTTTCAGGTTTTCGACTTGCCAGGTGTACAGATTTTTTTCATTTTGTCCCTTATTTTTGCCCGAACCCTTTTGGTTTGCCGGGAAGCCCTTATTTTTTCCTAGGTATGTCAACCTAGCGGGTCCTTTATTCATGCGTAGTATCTTTTTACTATGTCTGCATTGGCGGGGTGAGGAAGGTCGTCACCATCCATGGTGGTCAGAATCATGTCTCCTCATGAGAACACATGTTTAACCATAAATGGCCCTTCGTACGTAGGGGTCCATTTGCCCCGGGGATCACTTTGAGGAAGGATGATGTGTTTGATTACCAGGTCCCCAACTTGATACTCTTGTGGTCTGACTTTCTTGTTAAATGCCCTGATCATCCGCTTTTGGTATGTCTGACCATGGCAAATAGCAGTGAGTCTCTTTTCGTCAATTAGGTTTAATTGATCAAGTCGAGTCTGGATCCAGTCATCTTCACTCAAATCTGCATCCTTCATTATTCGGAGAGAGGGTATCTGGACTTCAATCGGCAAGACTTCCTCCATGCCATAGACCAAGGAAAAAGGAGTTGCCCCTGTTGACGTCCTTGCTGAGGTACGGTACCCATGAAGAGCAAATGGTAACATCTCGTGCCAATCTTTATAGGTCACTGTCATCTTCTGCACAATCTTTTTGATATTTTTATTTGCTGCTTCTACAGCCCCATTCATCTTCGGCCGGTAAGGAGAAGAGTTGTGGTGCTGTATCTTGAATTGCTCGCAGAGCTCAGTGATCATCTTGTTGTTAAGATTGGTACCATTGTTTGTAATGATTCTTTCCGGGACGCCGTACCGACAGATCAGGTTATGCCGAATGAAACGGGCCACGACGCTCTTGGTTACCGTGGCGTAGGAAGCTGCCTCAACCCACTTCGTGAAGCAATCAATTGCTACTAGGATGAAGCGATGCCTGTTGGATGTCGTCGGTCGGATCTCACCGATCATATCGATGCCCCACATTGCAAAAGGCCAAGGTGTCGTCAGGACGTTCAGAGGAACCGGAGGGATATGCACCTTATCAGCATAGATCTGGCATTTATGACAAGTTCGAGAATGTTGGTAACAGTCGGCTTCCATTGTGGACCAGAAATATCCTACCCTAAGGATTTTCTTTGCCATGGTGTGTCCACTGGAATGTGTTCCGAATGTACCTTCATGCAGTTCTACCATGATCTTCTCTGCTTAAGCCTTATCCACACAACGCAGTAGAGTCGAATCATGGTTTCATTTGTAGAGAATGTCGTTGCTGAGGAAGAATTTTGCCGCGAACCTCCTCATGAACTTCTTGTCATTGACCGATGCGCCTTCGGGGTATTCCTGAGCTTCCAAGTATCTCTTCACCTCATGATACCATGGTTTTTCAGTCACCTCTTCGGCCTCAAGATCGTAGCAGTATGCAGGTTCGTCCAACTTCCAGATAATGATCCGGGGAGCCTCATTATCCCATTTGACTTTGAACATGGAAGACATCGTAGCTAGTGCGTCCGCTAACTGATTCTCCTCTCTTGGGAAGTACTCAAAAGTTATCTCTTCAAAGTGGGGAAGCAAAGTCAACACATACTCCTTGTAAGGAATAAGATTTTGGTGTTTCGTATCCCACTCGCCTTTGATCTGATTGATCACGAGAGCGGAATCTCCGAAGACACTCAGAAACTTGATCCTTAAGTCGATTGCAGCCTGAAGACCCATGATACATGCCTCATATTCTGCCATGTTGTTGGTGCAGTTGAAACACAGTCGGGCGGTGAGTGGAGTATGAGTTCCTTTGGGGGATATGATTACAGCGCCGATGCCGTTACCTAAAGCGTTCGAGGCTCCGTCAAAATGCATAGACCATCGGGATTCTTCCTCAGGTCCTTCATCCGGTCCAGGTACTTCACAGTCAGTTACTACCATGATATCTTTGTCCGGAAATTCAAAGTTCAATGATTGGTAATCGTCCACAGGTTGGTGTGCCAAATGATCTGCCAATACACTTCCCTTGATTGCTTTTTGAGTTGTATACTGGATATCATATTCTGTCAAGATCATTTTCCATATTGCTATTCTTCCAGACAGAGCAGGCTTTTCGAATATGTACTTGATGGGATCCATCTTTGAAATCAACAAAGTAGTGTGAGTCAACATATACTATCTCAACCGGCGAGCAGCCCATACCAGAGCGCAGCAAGTTTTCTCGAGCAGTGAGTACCGAGACTCACAGTCGGTAAACTTTTTGCTCAGGTAATAAATAGCGTGCTCTTTTCGGCCAGACTCGTCATGCTGCCCCAGCACACACCCCATTGAATTGTCAAGTATTGTCAAGTATAGTATTAGAGGTCTCCCTTCAACCGGAGGCATAAGAATGGGTGGCTCTTGAAGATACTCCTTTATCTTTTCGAAAGCAGCCTGACATTCATCGTTCCACCGTACTACTTAATCTTTCTTCAGCAATTTGAAGATTGGCTCACAGGTAGCAGTTAGATGTGAGATGAATCGGGCAATATAATTCAGTCGTCCCAGAAAGCCTCTGACTTCTTTCTCTGTCTTGGGAGTCGGCATCTCTTGTATGGCTTTCACCTTGGCAGGGTCCACCTGAATACCTTTATTGCTTACAATGAAACCTAGAAATTTTCCAGACCTCACCCCAAAGGTGCATTTGTTTGGGTTCAACCTCAGCTTGTACAACTTCAGTCGGTCAAACAACTTTCGCAGATGGTCAAGGTGTTCCTCCTCAGTTTGGGACCTGGCAATCATATCATCGACATACACTTCAATCTCATGGTGGATCAGATCATGAAATAAAGCAACCATGGCACGTTGGTAGGTTGCCCCAGCATTTTTCAACCCGAATGGCATGACCTTGTAGCAGAAGGTGCCCCACTGAGTGAAAAAGGTAGTCTTTTCCATATCTTCAGGAGCCATCTTGATCTGATTATACCCTGAAAAACCATCCATGAAGGAGAACACCTTGTGTTGAGCAGTATTGTCCACAAGAACGTCGATGTGAGGTAGGGGGAAGTCATCCTTGGGGCTTGCCCTGTTCAAGTCCCTGTAGTCGACACACATTCTGACCTTACCGTCCTTCTTCGGTACTGGCACCACGTTGGCAACCCACTGAGGGTAAGAAGTCACTGCTAGAAACCCGGCATCGAATTGCTTCATAACCTCAGCTTTGATCTTTTCGGACATCTCTGGACGCATACGGCGGACCTTTTGCTTTACCGGAGGGCAATCTTCCTTGGTAGGCAGATGATGGACTACAATGTCGGCATCCAAACCGGGCATGTCTTCGTAGGACCAAGCAAAGATTTCCATGTAATCATGTAACATCTGGATCAATCGTTGCTTCACGCTGAGCTCTAGATTGGCACCAATCTTGACTTCTTTTCTATCTGTCTCAGTACCCAGGTTCACTGTTTCCACTGGCTCTTCATGCGGCTGAATGGCCCTCTCTTCCTGGAGTAGCAGTCTTGCGAGTTCACCAGGCACTTCGCAATCATCTTCACCTTCGTCTTCGGCCAAGTTGATTGGATTTTCGAAGTCATAACTGGCAGTAGCAGAGCTGTTACCAGTGAGATCCAGAGTGGATTGGAACCTGTATAAGTGAGTGTGTGTAAATATAGTTGTTTTGCAATATATAACACAGAAAGAAAAAAAAGAGCACAAGATTCGAAATGCAACAAACGTCCAATGTTTTGATTAATGATATATGGAAATGTCATACAAAAAGCCCTCACAAATGGAGCCACGGTGCCCCGGATAGGACACCGAGCCAATAAAAGTTTCAACATATTGTTTGTTACAAATTGAAAACAAAAGAGTTAATTACTGTGTGACAAATGTAATAGGTGTAAAATCCTTTGCCGTCCAGTTGCTTGGTCCGTTGCTGGTGGTTGGATAGATCCAACTGTCAAATTCTGCTTCCTCTACGTCCTCCTTGATAGCATTCACCCTTGGGTTGGTGATGAACACCGGAGCCTTTCTGATTCTTTCTTTGCGAACAGCCCTCTGAGCCTCTGCAGTGAAGCCCAGCCCAAACTTGTCGGTCTTTTGAGTGAAGTCAGGAAGCTGACCCCAATTTGCACATTTGCCTTTCTCGATCACAGCCCGGGCATCCTTCAGGGAAGCCATCTTTAGCGGAAAGTCTTCTTCAACCACTGCCTCAGCTGACGCCAATGTTGGAGGTACCTCCTCAAAATGTTGAAAGGGGGTTTCAATAAACTCCCCGTCCATCTCGATATACCGGAATGAATTCAAGTGACTAACCATGTATTCCTCCTCGCCCTGCACAGTAACAATCTTCCCTTTGACAGGGTATTTGAGCTTTTGGTGTAGAGTGGATGTTACGGCCCCAGCTTTGTGAATCCAAGGTCGGCCCAACAAGCAGGAATAAGATGGACGAATATCCATTACGTAGAACGTTGAGTCAAAGACTTGGGAACCCACACGGATAGGAATGTCTACCTCACCATGCACCATCCTCTTAGAACCGTCGAAGGCTCTAACAATGATGTTACTAGGTTTCAATTCCAGGCCCTCACAATCCAAACGATCTAAGGCCTTCTTGGGCAATACATTTAGGGAAGAACCGGTATCCACCAACACGTGTGCGAGAGTAGTGCCCCTGCATTCTATGGAAACATGCAGGGCATCATTGTGGTTTTTCCCTTTGACGGTAAGGTCAGCATCCGAGAACCCCAAACCATTGTCAGCTGTCAAATTAGCCACACAGTCAGTGAACTGATCTGCAGAGGTCTCTTGCGGCACATGGGCCGTTTTCAGAAATGAAATCAGGGCCTTGGCGTGGGCCTCTGAGCATAGCAGCAATGATAGCATAGAGATTTTGGAGGGGGTATGCCCCAGCTGTTCAACGACATTGAAGTCACTCTTTTTAATGATTTTAAGGATTTCCTCCATCTCTTGTTGGGAGGCTTCAATAGCGGTCTTTTTTGGTGCCTCCGTCCGGGCAGGCAAATCGGTAGCAACTTCTTTGCCCCGAGCATCAGAGGACTCGGCGGCAGTAGTAGACACAGGAACTTGATTTGAAACATGCACACTTGCGGGTGTGATGATAAGAGGTTTTCGGATAACTGGCGGTGCAATTTCAGGCGAGAAGAGCCTGCCACTGCGGGTAATCTTGGCGGGACCAGTGATGTTACTGATACTGGTACCGGTGTTGAACTCCTGCTTCACTCCAAGCACATACACATATGCCCCATAATGCCATGGGACAGCCTTGTCAGATTCATAAGGGAGGGGACCCAGAACAGTAATGGTAATGGGTGCAACAGACATAATTTGGACTGGCTTCCTCGGGGGAGCCTTGGTAGGATTGTTGAAAATTGTGACGACAGATACTTCTTCAGCGGAAACAAACGGAACAGCAGCTTTTTTGAACATAATTTCTTTGCTATCCATCAGGCTTTGGATGCCTGATTTCAGCACCGGACAACCAGTAGGGATAACAGCACACAGGAGGCAACCCTTGCTACAACCCGGAAATAAACCGGCTAGCAGTAGGTTCCTCTTAACAGTCACTAGAGGGGTAGCAACATCATTCACCGAAACAGCATACAAATCTTCCTCAATGGCATTTACTCTATGCTGGGGCATAGGAGCAGTTACAACCTTTGGCCTCTCAGGCGCCTCAAACTGAATTTCCTTCGCATCGATAAGGTCTTGAACCATATTTCTCAAGGCCCAGCAATCATCAGTAGTATGCCCGGGGCTATCAGAATGATAAGCATAACAGGCATTTGGGTTATACTTAGGAGATGCAGTATTCACGACCTTCGGAGCCTCTTTGATGGTCACCAAGTTGGTTGATAACAGTTGCGGTAAGATTTGTGACAAGGCCATACTCAGCCGAGTATACTGCCTCTTGGGCCTTTCACCTCTTTGTTGATTGTACTGCTGAGGAGCAGCAACAGGCTTTGAAATGACCAAAGCATTGACGGCTTGACGGCTTTCTGGCTTGACTTGTCTTCTAGGACCATAGACGGCACTAGCTTCCTTCTTGAAAGGTTTCTTCTCAATACTTGCGGAGGCGCCTTTCTGTATCTTTCCTGACCTGGTGCCAGCTTCTATCCTTTCGCCCGTCAGGATCAAATTCGTAAACCCAGCGGAGGAATTACCAACCAGATGATTGAAGAATGGACCAGACAAGGTCCCTAGAAACATGTCAACCAGCTCACGATCAGTTAAAGGAGGTTGCACTCTGCCAGCCAAATCTCTCCATTTTTGCGCATATTCTTTGAACCCTTCGCCCGTTCCTAGGGACATACCCTGAAGTTGGGTACGCGTAGGAGCAAGGTCAGAATTGTATTGATATTGTCTATAAAATGCGGTAGCCAAATATTCCCAATGTCGGATACTGGTTCCATCTAGCTGATAAAACCACTCAAGCTGTGACCCTGAAAGGCTATCTTGGAAGAAGTGGATCCAAAGATTTTTGTCTGCCGTGTAAGGTTGGATCTTCCTTACGTACGACCTGAGATGCAGCTTTGGACAGGAAGCCCCGTCATATTTGGCAAAGGCAGGCGCCTTAAACTTGTGTGGGATTACCACCCCAGAAGATAACCCTAAATCTCCGAAATCCAGCCCTGGTACATTCTGAATCTCCATGGCACTCAAGCGGTCTTCCAATTGCTTGAATCTGTCAGCAGCGGGAGGGTATTGTTCGTCATTGTAATCCGTCTCGTTGTCAGAGACTGCAGGACTAGGAGCTCCTCCCCCTTGGGGACTGTCTTTCTCTGTAGAGGAAGTGGTTGGGTCAGCCTCGTTATGGAGTGTGTTCCCAAACCTGCGTCCAATATTGAACAACGCAGTCCTCTTTTTCTTCTTCTTCTTTAGGAGCAGAGCCTTCAACTCTTGTTGCCCTTGGGCCAGGTTCATCACAATCTCTTGAAACTGGGAACTCTGGGCCTGGAGGGCCTTGATTGCTTGTTCACTGGATGATTCTGGATTCATGATGACTGTTCAAAATAAACAGCGAAGGAGATTAAGCAACCTGTAGAAAAAAGGGTACCTGTTATACACATGATGCATGAGATGCTATCTATGCAATGCATTCAAGGATTTTAGAAATTCACAATTGTTGCAGACAAAAAAGAACGCACATCATATTAATAAGAAGAAATTTGTTAGTACATAAGTGCCCCATGGGCCAAATATTACAAAAACAACTTCTCAAGGTAAAAAGACGTTGCGCATCCTCTTTGGCACAATGTAGGTGTTGAGGGCCTCTTGCTCATGGAGTCGGCGGGTGAGCTCTAGAACCTTCTTCTCGCTGGCGTAAAAGCTGGCTTCAAAAGTGTTTCGTTCCTCCTTGAGTTGGATCCAACTCTTCTGCATCTCCTCCCACGATGTAGGCATGTCAGGATGTAGGATGGTGTAGGGAACCTCTCCTTCCTTGACGGGCTCTTTAATCACAGGGAGAACATGAGGATAAGGCATCATTAGACTCTGGGCTCGGGCTCGTACCCACTTGAGATAAGGCTCAAGAGGGATGGAGTTCTTGTGTCCCAGTGTCTTGCTATCAACCTTGTTGGGCATCCTCCAAGCTCTGATGAATCTTTGGCAAAGTCCTTGCGCATCGTTGTCGAAGTCAAAAACTAAGTCAGGAATCAACATGTCGTAAGGGCCATCTCTTCGCGCATATCCAAATTGCCTCAAAGCTAGGCAAGGGTTGTAGGTAATGCCCCCTCTAATGCCAAGTAATGGAACATTAGGGAACTCTCCACAACGATCGACGATGATGACATTTTCTCTGGACCGAGAACACCAATGTACATCAGAGTGAGTAAGAGTCATCAACCGTTGGGACCACCTCGAGCCTTGGTCATTCTTCAAGACAGATTGTGGAAGGTGCGAAATAAACCACCTTGCAAGGAGAGGAGTACAGCACATGAGAACACCCCTCTTTCTCATTGTTCGAGTGTAAAATGAGTGAAGGATGTCCCCAAGTAATGTTGGTATTGGATTTCTAGACAAGAAGATTTTGACGGCGTTGACCTCTACAAGCTGGTCAGGATTTGGGAACAAGACCAACCCATAGATAAGGAGTGCCACAATCTCTTCAAAGGCTTGTAGGTCCAATGAATTCCAACATTCTTGTGCCTTCTCAAACAAGAATTTTGCTAAGAAACCTTTGACGCCGCTTCTAGTTTCCCAGTGCCCCTTGATGTCAGAAGGCTGTAGATGTAATGCTCGAGCAACATCTTCAGGCTTTGGTTCCTTTTCGGTACCGTTGAAAGGTAGTTGATTGAGGATAGGAATTCTCAGGAGTTGAGAAAATTCCTCCAAAGTGGGCACCAACTGGTAGTCAGGGAAAGTGAAATAGTGGTGAAGAGGGTCAAAGAACTGGAATAGCACTTTCATCATGTCTTCTTCAATGTTGGTGTTGACTAAGCTGAGCAGTCTACCATGTCTTTCACTGAAGGATGAGCTTTCTGGAATTCTTAAGGTGAGCTCCTTGAGTTGAGGAGAGATTCTCACAAGGTTGACTTGGATGGTTTTTCTGCGAGGAATTTCCATGACCTACAAAACAAGAACAAAGGTGAAGATCTAAACCCTTGAAGTGGTTAGTAAATGCATATGATGCTTTATGATGTTCATGATGTATGCACAAACACATGTACAAGCAAATCACACCAAACCCTAGTTTCAGGCTTGCATGGGGTTTCATAGGTAAGTACCCTCTTGAGTGTAGTTGGCTTAAAAAACCTGTCCTATAAATAGTAACCGGGTTCTAAGGAGCTCAATATCACTGGATTGTTTTCATTGTTCATTGTTTTGGTTTAGCCACTTAACTAGCGACCAAAATATTCCAAGAAAACAACCCTCAATGAGTGTAGTATCGAGTATCTACCAACTTCGGACTGCACCAAAGCCAGTAATCTCACTACCCCTAATAAAAGGCCAGGATGGTCAAGTAAGGTTCTAGGTCATTAGTGCTTAGTGACATCACTCAGCGGCCCCGTACTCTCCTTGATTGAACTCAAGGGTTACCGGTACTCACAAATATGTCGCACTAATATAGCTATTGCTTCAACCGTGTCGGTATACCCCGCACAGTTTCCACAATGTATTGCTATCTATGAATGTTTCCCAAAATCTGGGTGTAGGATTGCAAACCCAAACAAAAGAGCCAAAATATAAAGCAAACAAAACATACAATTGGTCATGCAAGAGGGTGATCTAAGCCCTAAGGTTACTCCACTTTTAAAGTTTTCCCCAGCAGAGTCGCCAGTTCTGTGATACGGTGGGAGAACTGACTTGAGGTTTTGCGTTTGTTTTCACAAATGTTTCGGTTGAGCAAGAGTCGCCACCGACTTTTTATTTTATCCTAAGGAAAGGTTTAAAAAGCACAGCAAAAACCTTTGAGATGTTTTCTTGGGTTCGGGGAGTAGATTATAGAAAGGGAAGGTATTAGCACCCTTTCTATCCATGGTTATCCATGGGCTCTTAGTTACTTGCTTAGATCAACTTGCCTTAATTTTCAATTGTTTGAAATGGTGCTTTGTGTGTGTGGGTTTGAAAAATGTTTTGAAAAGAGGCCAATGTGGTAGCAACCTTTGTAATGATCCATGTTGGGATGTATACAAAGATGTATGTCTTTTAAAAAGGTTTTCATTTGTTTTTGAAAGTTGTTTTTGCAAGTGTAGTGATGTGTGGTTTGAAAATAGGCAAGTGTTTTGTTTTGCAAGTTTGATTCAAGTAACTAAGAGCTTGTCTACTCCTAAATTTCTCAAAGATTTCTCCTATGTTTTTAACCCTTTTAACAATTTTGTTCCACCATTGCATTTGGTGGACAATCTTGTGTTAGGATGTGAAAGGGACGGGCGCGGGTCATCGTTTAGACCATAATTGCAATGGTGCCAAGTATCTTTGGGCAAATTTTCCTTGGAGGGACTTGATCATTTTTAGGCAACTTTCGAAAGTGTCATCGAGGGACTATGATCATTTGAATTGTATTTGTTTTGCCCAAAGAGACCTAACATACAATATGGCCCATTATTGAAGGCAACAAGTGGAATACCCTAGGGGTGCAAGTGTGATTAGTGTTGTCCATTTTCATGCTTGATTATCTTTGAAATTAGGTCAAACTATTTTTGTTGTTTTTGATTTGCATACAAACCCTAATTCTAACATGGCATATTTAGAAAGCAATAAAGTGCGAAAAATAAAGTTCCTAAGTTATTACAACACAATATATGGGAAGGGGGGTACAAATGTTCAAATGGGGGTATTTTGACAAGGAATTTAGACCTAGACTATTACATCAAATTGGAATTATACAAATTATTTAATGTGCAATAATTAAATAAAATAAGATAAATATGCAAGATGCAAAAAGGCTTTTTATATGTATGAAAAAGGTATTTTTATATGTCAAATGAACAAAATAAAAAGTATTATTTTTTGGAGTTTTTATGTATTTAGGGCAAAACTCTAATTTATTAAATAAAAGGTATTAATTATTTAATATGTATAATATTTATTAGTTATGTACAAAAATAAAATAAAAATGAAGTATATTTGTCAAAAAAGTATTTTTAATGTTAAATATTAATAAAAATAAAAATGTATATATTTTGCATTTTTTAACCTAAATATACTAATAAATATATATGTATTTGTATTATTTACTAAATATATTAAATATATACAAAAATAAAATATTTAATATTTACAAAAAAAGTATTTTTTTATATAAAATGTTTTCAAGAGAGAAAATAAAATAAAAATCAGAAATAAAATATGTTTGCATTAATTTTAGTATTTTTAAAATAATAGTGTTTATGTATTTATTTATGTACAAATATCTATTTAAGCCAATAAATGCCTAATAAATTCAAAAATGGTGTGAAAAATATTTTTTATATTTTTAATATTATAAGAAAAAATAAATAAGTCATAACAAAAAAGAAAAGGTCAAAAAAACATAAAAATAAGCATAATGGGCCTAGGGGGTGTAAAAGTAAAAATGGGGTGTAAACAGAAATAACAAATCAGGCCCAGCCCACGTGGAGCTTCTTCAACCTCCAGCCATTCTTGTCCCAAAAAACCGCACTTCTCAGGCTTGTTCAAACATCCTGATTCTTTGAGTTTTAACAAAAACTTACAACACCAAAAATGTTAAGCATCAAACAACGAATCCATACATACCAAAAACTTGATCTAACTCTCAGAAATGAGAGAGAATTTCTTCTCCCCCAATTCCTGACCTAGTTTTTGTTCCATGTTTAGACATCAAATTCTCATAGCTCACATAACATAAATGAAAACTAATTATATGGGCATGTTCAGGGCTATGAATGTGACATAATTTCTTCACAAACCTAAAGCTAACAATGCCTGGATAGAGAGATAAAAGTTCATGAACTTACCTGTTCAGTTGGAATTGTATTTGGTGATGGAGGTGTTTTCAATGCAAGGTGATGATTGGTACAGCTTCCTTGATGTCCAGGGATGCTATTCCAAGCTTTAGTTTGCTTTGAAACCAAGTG
Organism: Vicia faba; assembly: GCA_948472305.1. NCBI lineage: Eukaryota > Viridiplantae > Streptophyta > Magnoliopsida > Fabales > Fabaceae > Vicia > Vicia faba. The sequence continues at coordinate 305,764,192 of OX451741.1, forward strand.
AATCGTGTTATGGAACTTCAACTGCAAAACAAGAAAATGAAAATGGTGATGTTGCTTGGGAGTGTTACAGGTCGCGTTTGAGGCTTGGAATAGTTTCAAGGGATGATGTGGGATATGTTTGAAGTGGTTTTAGCAAGAATGCATGAAAGGATTGAGCTATGGAACTCAATCTGCAGCAGGTACCCTGTTTTGGCAGTTTGAGGGTGATTCTGTGTTTGAGAAGTCAATGGAGATGGTTGGCTTGTGTTTTTAGCTTAGGTTTTATGATTAGAAAGTGTTTGATAACTTTGCTTAAGCTCTGGTTCACAGGAATGTGGGTTGTGTATTGTTATGCTATGTTTCTTCAACTTTAAGCAACAAATGTCAACTTGTGTTCCTAGCTTGTACAGGCCCCCAATCTATGCTGCATACCTTGGCCTTGATCAGTGTAATTAGTTCCTAAACTTGTGCCAAAAGGATTTGCAATGTACTTGCTTGGATTTGCATTTGACATAAAGTGCAACTTATCTAAAATGGATATAATGCTTTATCTAAAAATGGCTTAATCTTCCATGTAATGTCCAAACTCATAGAACAACACCTTGGCACAAAGGATTGGCATTAAATTATGGAGTGTAGATGAGATAAAAGACCTGTAATCTAGCTTAAGGCATGCTGAGTTCAAAAATGCAAGGTTATGGACATGTAACTTGGTCATGAACAAAGTGAGTTTTTCCCAACTTGCCAAATTCGATTCTCCCTAACCATGAGGTTGTTTGATGAGTTCTTGGACATTTTGGAAAGCTTGGAATGTGTAATACAATCCATCTTTGAAATGCAAATTAAAATTCCAAGTGGAAGTATGTGAAAAATGGTCTTGAAGTTAGGCAAAAATCCTGCCTAAAATAGGTCAAATTTTCTCTAAGTTAAGAATGGTTTGGTACCCTTGTTCCAAAAATTGTAACTTGAGCTACAAGCTTCTTTTGGGAAAACTTTGTGAATAAAAGTTGTAGATTTTGCAATAGGCTACAACTTTCATGTTTTGACTTTTTCTTGAATCCAAATGAATCTTGGTGAGAAAGTGGGACAAAGTTAGGACAAAATTAGGGTTTTTCATAACTTAGAAAAATTCTAAGTTATGAAAAATCTTCATTTCAAGCCCTAATTTGCAATTCTTGATTTCTTGATGAACAAGTTTCATGATTTGCCATGTTTTGATGAAAAATGAATCTTGACACTTGATTTTGTCCAAAAAGTCAAAGTTTGACTTTTCAGTATACAGTCAAAATTGATCAATTGACTGGGAAATTCAACTGTCAATCTTGTGTATTTGGGATCTTTTGAACTTGTTGAGTATGTCAAGACAATTCCATGGGGTCCTTGAGTCCATATGTGAGTTTGGTTTGCCATTGGCTAGGTCAAACAGTCAAAAATTGCCTTTGTACAGTCAAAACCCTAAAAAATGACCATTTTGCCCTTTTGGTGATCTGTTCAAATTTCTTGTGGAATTGTGATCCAAACTTGATCAAATGGTCCATGTGAGTTCATAATGTTGATGTGGGTCAATTTCCATGAGGTTTGACTGTCAATTGGCCACAGTTGACTTTTTCCCCAATACAGCTGATTTCTAGGTCAACTGTCCAATTGACTGGGCAAAGTTTGGAATCAAGGCTTGAAACTTGGTGTTGTACCCCAAAATTTTCCCTCCCATATTCTTCAAGAAATTGCCAAATCAAGTCTCAAGATTCCTCAAGGGTTGCACAGTGCAAAGGTCTCCTATACAATCAAGATTAGGGTTTGTGTACTGATCAAGAAAATGAAGGTTTCAAAGGCCCAATCAAGTCTCACATGCCTACAAATATGGTCAAGCATCCTCATATCAAGTTTCAAGGCATTCAGCACAAAGTTGCACAGTCAAAAACCCTAATTGCACTACAGTCAACTGTAGGGGCAAAATGGTCATTTGGCAGTCAAAAGTTCAAATTTTTGGTCAACAAATCATTTTGAAGCCACAAACATCATTTGATCAATGCTTGATCATGATTCTCAAAAATTTGGCTCAGAAATCATCAAGGTGCAAAAGTTTCCTTATTTGGACAGCTGAAGAAGTCAACTGAAATTGACCAGGGCATAACTTTCACATGGATTATCAGAAAAATTCCATCCAAATCTCATTTTTAAGAGAAAGACATTTCCTACAACTCATCTTCATACTTCAAGTCCAAGAAATGCTCTCACAAAAAGTTATCAATTTCAACATTATAGGTCATTTTCAAAAGTCAACAAAAAGGGACTTTAAGTCAAAGGCCATAACTTGAGATTGGTAAATCAAAATGACATGGGACCAAAGACATTGGTTAGAGGACTCAAAGACCTTTCCAAAATGTCCAAGAACATGAGAAAAGCTTAAAAATTGAGCAAGTTGTGCCTTGTGGAAGTTGGGACATTTTTGGATATTTTGAAAAGTCAACATTACTTCAAATGACCTAAAATTGCTAATGGGCCCATTTTTCTTCCACAATTCATCATTCCAAGCATGTGCACGACCACTTGGCCAAAAGGGAAGTATTTTCTCATTTTTTATTTATTTATTTGAATTTTTATTTATATTAATTCATTTAAATCATTTAAATATATGAAAAATACTTAACTTAACCTAACCAATCTTTTTATACATGTTTTAGCCTCAAGATTTCGTGTATATGCAGATAAGGAAAGATTTGGAGAGATTGGCATGATTGAGAACAAAGAACACATGGAAAAAGATTTAAAAAGATCCTTAAGAATCAAATTTTCAAAAGCCATGAATGCATTGGATTTGTGCTACTTTTCTTGACCTAATTTGTTCACTACATATGCCTGATCATAACCCTAATGCAAAGGGACACAAAGCTGCGCAAAAGAACACAAATCAAACTTGAATTTTTTCTCTAAAAACTCAAATCTGAAAAACACTTTTTAGGTGGATTCAAGGCACGAAACTTGTTTCAATAGCTTCCTCAAGGTCCCCTGAACGATTCCCAATCAAGAAGACTCATCAGAACCTCAAGGATTGGTAACACGAGTGCAGACTATATCAAATAAATTTCATAATCGTACATCCCATTCCATGCATTATTTGTGAAATTTAATTATTGATTCATGTTGGTTATTTGATTCTGAAGCTAACCCATGTATTTGATTGTGTTTTTGGGCTGTATACACGATTTCGCCATTATCAATTCTTAGGGTTTACAGGACCTTAATTTGGGGATTTTGAAACGAGGAAAAATTAGCCCTCAAGACCCATACCGTTCAAATCAGTGCCCCTGGACGAACAAGAACCAACCCTCGCGCTCAATTTATGAGTGACTGAGGGCTATTCGCTATTTTTTCATATGTTACTTCCAGCAACGCGTGAAAACCGTTGCTTAATATGTTGTTGTTTCAGGAAAAATAAAACATGAGGAAGAAGATGGTGTGGTGGCAAGACGTGATACGCTGGTTTGAAATTCGCGCGCTTTAATCCACTAACGCGTAGTTTAACATTATATTAATTGTTGTTTATTTATTTAACAAACGCGTTGTAATGGCTCAGTGGTAGGTGTACACGTTTGCAATGTCCATGACCTGGGTTCGAGCCCCAGGTCTACGTTATTTCCATATTATTTTGCAAAACGTATTCATATGCAATTTCCAGGTTGGAGCATACCATACGCCCTCCAGATCAAACCATACACGCGTCCTGGGAGATCAAATCAAGGGCATGGATCTCAAGAACACGCTACGCCCTAGTCAACGCTTCAGCATACTACTCAAAAAGGTCAAACGGACCCAGGGTTTTTGGGCCAGCATTCTAGGATCAGACCTCCACTTTGGGGACTACCACCCCCCCTGGTTTGCAATTCTCTATATTTCTTATATTTTATTTTCAATTATTATTTTATTTTCTTTATTGTTTTAATTTAATTAATTATTTTCACAAAATATAAAAATACACAAAAAATCAGAAAAAGATAAAAAAATATAATAAATATTTTTGTTTTAATATTTTCATAAATAAATGCATGTAAATTATTTAGTTTTAAATTAGGTTGCAATTTTAATTCTTTTCATAATAAAAATCTAAAAAAATGTAGAACTAGGTTTAATTAATATTTTATTCCTTTTTAATGTTTCTTTTTCATAATAATATCATTTAATTTATTTATTCTCATAATCAAATTTGCATGTAAATTAATTAGGGTTTAATTTAGGTTAAAAAAAATTCAATGTTTTCTTAAATAAATTAAAATAAAATAGAATTAGGGTTAGCGTTTAATTGCAATTAATTTTTTCTATTAAATCTTAAAATACATAAAAATACCAAAAAAAAAACAAAAAAAAAACAATTTCTTTTCTTAATTAATTAATTCATGTAATTTTAATATGTTGCAAAAGGGTCCAACGCCCTCGTTTCGTCCTTAATTTCTTATTAATTCGCGTATTTATTTTGTTTCGCTTAAATAATTATGTACCTCTCCCGAAGCCTTGTAATTACTTCTCGCACTTTCAATTTCTTTATTTTCCGTCAAATCGGGTCCTGGTTAATTTTGGCGGTGTGGACCCGCGCCATTTGTAATAGCTTTAGATTTACTTTTCCTCGCAACTTTTAACTATTAAACAAAGCATGTAAGAATGAATGGCCATAATAAAAACAAGCGTAGAACACCAGTAAACATGACAAGACAAAAATAACTGAAAACAACACACAAATCACACACACCACCCCTAGGGTACGCCTCACTGTTGCCTTGCCTCGAAAGGTGATCGTCGAGTAGAGGATGTCTTAGTAAGTCCTCATGATCCGGGAACCTGGCATGAGGGTAGCTTCTAAGGTGTCTTCCCATTACTCTGGTGATCACCATGTCCCGAACCTCGAATTGACCCGAACACCTCCAACGGTGGTGCTACCTACCTCTCAATGGTGGGATGGCACTACTTTAAAGGACATTTACACAGACGAATTCCTTAGGGTAGGTAGACGACTCTTAATACTTGCTCTAAATTTCAAAACAAATCAAAAATACTTTTCACACCGACACCTTTTCAAAAAGCTTTCGAAAGCAATTTTTCAAACACTCTTGAGGACCGATACAAGAGTCGAACTGGAATTTTCAAAGAAACTTTTTTAAAACCCACAATTGAAAAGCAAACAAACCATTTTTGAAAACACAAATGAGCAAGTATCTAAGAGCCCATGGATAACCATGGATAGAAAGGGTGCTAATACCTTCCCTTTCTATAATCTACCTCCCGAACCGAGAGCAATCTCTATAAGGAATTTTTCTGTGCTTTTGTCCTTTCCATTTGGAGAAAATAAAAGACGGTGGCGACTCTTGCTTCCGCGACATTTCGCGAACCAGCGTTAAACAGTCAGTTCCAGATCCACCGATCACAGAACTGGCGACTCTGCTGGGGACTGTTTTAAAGTGAGGTGTACCTTAGGGTTAGTTCATGACTGTGTTTTCAATTGTTTTCCTTGTGTGCTTTAAATTGTGGGTTGCTTGGGAGTTCTATAGATCCTAACCCGGATCTGGGGGATACCTTTCTTAGAAAGTAGCAACAAGGCTGTGAGGGAACTGTGTGGGGTATACCGACATGGTTGAAACAGTCTGCTACGTTGATGTGGCACTTTGGTGTGTACCGGTAACCCTTGAGTTCAGTCAAGGAGAGTACGGGGCCTCCGCGTGGTGTCGTGAAGCATCAACAGACCTTAGGAACCTTAATTGAACTATCTTGGCCTCTTTAGGGTAGTGAGATAACTGACTTTGGTGCAGTCCGAGGTTGGTTGATACTCGATACTACACTCAATTGAGGGTTGCTTTCCTGGAATATTTCGGTCGCCAGTTCAGTGGCTAAATCGAAACGATGAACAATGAAAGCAATCCCGTGATATTAGGATCCTTAGAACCCGGTTACTTTGATTAGGACAGGTTGAACCCACCAACTTCAAGAGGGTACTACCCAGACCCCATGCTGGCCTTAAACCTTAAGGGCTTGTCTTGTGTGCCTTGTGTGCCTTACATGTTTGTCTGTGTACATATCTGTGGTGTGTTTAATCATAGCATCATGACATCATCCAGCATCATATGCATTGGCTAACCATTTCAGGGGTTCGGATTTTCATCTTTGTTCTTGTTTTGTAGGACATGGAAACTGTTCGTAGAAAGACAATCCAAGTCAGTCTTGTAAGGATCCCTCCTCAGCTTAAGGAGCTTATATCCAGGATTCCCGAGAACTCATCATTCAGTGAAAGACATGGAAGCCTCATCAGCTTGGTCAACACCAACATTGAGGAAGATATGATAAAGGTCCTGTTCCAGTTCTTTGACCCTCTGCATCATTGTTTCACCTTCTTGGATTATCAGTTGGTACCTACATTGAAGGAGTTCTCCCGGCTCCTGAAGATCCCTATCCTTGATCAGCTACCCTTCAACGGTACAGAAAAGGAACCTAAGCTTGAAGAGATTGCTAAAGCCTTGCACCTACAGTCATCTGACCTCAAGGGACATTGGGAAGTTAGAAGTGGTATCAAAGGGTTCTTAGCCAGGTTTCTGTTTGAAAAGGCCCATGAATGTTGGAACTCCCTTGACTTGCAATCTTTTGAAGAGGTTGTGGCCCTCCTTGTCTATGGTTTGGTGTTGTTCCCTAACCCAGATCAGCTTATAGATATCAGTGTTGTCCAGATCTTTATGTCCAGGAATCCTATACCTACGTTGCTGGGGGACATCCTTCACTCATGTTACACTCGAACCATGAGAAAAAGAGGTGTCCTTATGTGTTGCACTCCTCTCCTGGGAAGGTGGTTTATTTCGCACCTTCCACAATCAGTCTTGAAAAATGAGCGGGGTTTGAGATGGTCACAACGGTTGATGACTCTTACGCATGCAGATATACATTGGTGCCCTAGGTCCAGAGAAGATGTCACTATCATTGATCATTGCGGGGAGTACCCTAATGTTCCTTTACTTGGAATCAGAGGAGGTATTACTTATAGCCCATGCCTGGCTTGGAGACAGTTTGGTTATGCTCGGAGGGATGGTCCTCATGACATGTTAGTTCCTGACATAGTTTTTGACTTCGACAACGATACTCAAGGACTTCGCCAGAGATTTATCAGAGCCTGGAAGATGCCAAGTAGGATAGACAGCAAGACACTGGGGCACAGGAACTCCATCCCGTTGGAACCTTATCTCAAGTGGGTACGCGCCCGCTCCCAGAAGTTGGTAATGCCTTATCCCCATATGCTCCCTGTGATCAAAGAACCGGTCTCGGAAGGAGAAGTGTCCTACACTATTCAGCACCCTGATATGCCCACATCCTGGGAAGAGATGCAGAAGAGCTGGATCCAGCTTAAGGAGGAAAGGAATTCTCTTGAGACTAGTCTACATGCCAGTGAAAAGAAGGTCTTGGAGCTCACCCGCCTGTTGCATGAGGAGAGGAATCTCAACACTTACATAGCTCCAAAGAGGATGCGCAGCATATTCTGGGATTGATTTGATTTTTGTACTTTTGCCCATGAGGCTTTGATGTATTAAACAATGATTTCCTTAATGATAACGTGTGTTCCTTTTTGTCTACAACAAATTTGAACTTTCGAACCCTTGAATGCATTGCATAAACACATCTCATTCATCATGTGCATAGCAGGTTTCTTTCTCTTTTCAGGTTGCTTACAGTTCTTCGCTGCTTATTTCAGCATCATGAATACTGACTCTTCATCAACTGAGACCTCCATCAAGGCTCTTCAGGCGCAGAATGCGCAGTTTCAGGAACTAATCAAGGGTTTGGCTCAAGGCCAAGAAGAACTGAAGGCTATGCTCCTGAAGAAGGAGAAGAAGAAGAAGAGAAGAACTGTTTTGTTCAACTCGGGCCGAAGGTTTAATAACACTCTGCAGCAGGAAGAGGCTGGTTCTTCTGTTGACAAGAGTAGTCCTCAGGCAGAAGCAAGGGTTCCTAGTCCGGTAGTCTCTGACAACGAGACAGATTTTGATGAAGAGCAGTACCCTCCGGCCGAAGACAGATACAAGCAACTGGAGGATAGGTTGAAGGCTATGGAGATTCAACAGGTACCGGGGCTGGATTTTGGAGATCTGGGTTTTTCAACTGGTGTGATCATCCCTCACAAGTTCAAAGCACCATCCTTCTCTAAGTATGACGGGGCGTCTTGTCCCAAGCTGCATCTAAGGTCCTATGTTCGGAAAATTCAGCCGTACTCTGCGGATAAGAATTTGTGGATCCACTTCTTCCAGGAGAGTCTTTCAGGGACTCATCTCGAATGGTTCTATCAGCTGGATGGGACCAAGGTTCGTAACTGGGAGGAGTTGGCTACTGCTTTCTACAAGCAGTATCAATATAATGCCGACCTTGCCCCCACACGTACCCAACTCCAGGGTATGTCGTTAGGCGCAAGCGAAGGTTTTAAGGAGTACGCTCAGAAATGGAGAGACCTGGCTGGCAGGGTGCAGCCACCATTGACTGATCGAGAGTTGGTAGACATGTTCTTGGGGACCTTATCTGGGCCATTTTTCAACCATCTCATTGGGAATTCTTCTGCTGGGTTCACTGATTTGATTCTGACTGGAGAGAGAATTGAAGCTGGGTTAAAGTCTGGTAAGATTGCGAAGGGTGTATCGTCTAGTTCGGAAAAGAAACCATTCAAGAAGGAGTCTAGTGCCGTATATGGTTCCCGGAAATCAGAGAGACCTGAGCGCCGCCAATCTGTTAGTGCGGTAATGATTGCTAAGCCTGTTGCCGCTCCCCGGCCAAATAATCCTCAAAGGACTGAAAGACCCCAGAGGGAGTTTACCCGGTTAAACATGACCCTGTCGCAGATCCTGCCACAGTTGCTATCCACCAATTTGGTGACTGTCAGGGAGGCTCCGAAGTTCCCCAATACTGCATCTCCTAAGTACAACCCGAACGCTCGTTGTGCTTACCATTCAGATGGCCCGGGGCACTCTACCGATGACTGTTGGGCATTAAGGAACAAGCTGCAGGACCTTATTGACGCCAAGGAGGTACAGTTTGAGGCATCTGAGAAGCCTAATGTGGTGACGGCTCCCCTACCTGCTCATGGAGTAAATGCTATTGGGGATGAAGACGAAGTGGACGATGCTAAGTTTGATAGCTGGATCTACCCGGCAACCGACGGCGGATCTAACAATTGGAGTGCAAAGGACAACTTATCTGTTTCTCTTGTTACTAAGTAATGAATTCCTATGTTTTTGGTATCTGTAATAAACAATAATAAACTCTACGGCCCGGTGTCTTACCCGAGGCACCGTGGTATCATTTGTGAGGGCTTATAAATTGTCATTTCATATATCATGAATGAAAATCTTGGACGTATTTCCGCATTGCAAATTTTATGCTCCTTTTCTGTCTTTCTTTCCTTTACATATATTTCAAAACAGCTGTATTTACACACACACTCACTCATACAGGTTTCAATCCACTCTGGATCTTACTGATAACAACTCTGCTACTGCCAATTATGACTTCGAAAATCCGATCAACTTAGCCGAAGACGAAGGTGAAGATGATTGCGAAGTGCCTGGTGAGCTTGCAAGACTGTTGCTTCAGGAAGAGAGGGCAATTCAACCCCATGAGGAGCCAGTGGAAACCATAAACTTGGGTACAGAGACAGACAGGAAAGAGGTAAAGATTGGTGCCAACCTAGAGCTCAGCGTGAAGCAACGGTTAACCAAGATGCTGCATGATTATATGGAGATCTTTGCCTGGTCCTACGAAGACATGCCCGGGTTGGATACCAATATTGTGGTCCATCACTTGCCAACTAAGGAAGACTGCCCTCCAGTTAAGCAAAAGGTCCGTCGGATGCGTCCAGAGATGTCTGAAAAGATTAAAGCCGAGGTTATGAAACAGTTTGATGCTGGGTTCCTTGCAGTGACTTCTTACCCTCGGTGGGTTGCTAATGTGGTGCCGGTACCTAAAAAGGACGGTAAGGTCAGAATGTGTGTCGACTACAGGGATCTGAACAGGGCCAGCCCCAAAGATGACTTCCCCTTACCTCACATTGATGTCCTTGTCGATAATACTGCTCAGCACAAGGTATTCTCTTTCATGGATGGCTTTTCAGGTTACAATCAGATCAAGATGGCACCTGAAGACATGGAGAAGACTACCTTTGTTACTCAGTGGGGCACCTTCTGTTACAAGGTCATGCCTTTTGGGCTAAAGAACGCTGGGGCAACCTACCAACGTGCCATGGTTGCTTTATTTCATGATATGATCCATCATGAGATAGAAGTGTATGTTGACGACATGATCGCTAGGTCCCAGACTGAGGAAGAACACCTAGATCATCTGCAGAAGTTGTTTGACCGGTTGAAACTGTACAAGCTGAGATTGAACCCGAACAAGTGCACCTTCGGGGTAAGATCTGGGAAGTTGCTAGGCTTCGTGGTCAGTGACAAGGGTATTCAAGTGGACCCTGCTAAGGTCAAAGCTATTCAAGAGATGCCAGTTCCTAAGACAGAGAAGGAAGTCAGAGGCTTTTTAGGACGCCTGAATTACATCGCTCGCTTCATATCACACCTAACTGCTACCTGTGAGCCAATCTTCAAGCTGCTGAAGAAAGATCAGGTAGTACGTTGGAACGATGAATGTCAGGCTGCTTTTGACAGAATCAAAGAGTATCTCCAAGAACCACCCATCCTTACACCGGTTGAAGGGAGACCTCTGATATTATACCTGACAGTGCTTGACAATTCAATGGGGTGTGTGCTGGGGCAGCATGACGAGTCTGGCCGAAAAGAGCATGCCATTTATTACCTTAGCAAAAAGTTTACCGACTGTGAGACCCGATACTCACTGCTCGAGAAAACTTGCTGCGCTTTGGTATGGGCTGCTCGCCGGCTGAGACAGTATATGCTGACTCACACTACCTTGTTGATCTCAAAGATGGATCCTATAAAGTACATATTCGAAAAACCTGCTCTGTCTGGGAGAATTGCAAGATGGCAAATGATCTTGACGGAATACGACATTCAGTATACAACCCAGAAAGCCATCAAGGGGAGTGTATTGGCAGACCACCTGGCACATCAAGCTGTAGATGACTATCAATCAATGAACTTTGAATTCCCGGATGAAAGCATCATGATTGTGACTGATTGTGAAGTACCTGGACTGGATGAAGGACCTGAACCAGGATCCCGATGGTCTATGCACTTTGACGGAGCCTCCAATGCTTTGGGTAATGGTATCGGCGCCATCATCATATCTCCACAAGGTACTCATACTCCACTCACTGCCCGGCTATGTTTCAACTGTACCAACAACATGGCAGAGTATGAGGCGTGCATCATGGGTCTTCAAGCTGCGATCGACCTAAGGATCAAATTTCTAAGTGTCTTCGGAGATTCCGCTCTTGTGATCAATCAGATCAAAGGAGAGTGGGATACGAAACATCCAAACCTGATCCCTTACAGAGAATGTGTGTTGACCCTGATCCCCCACTTCACAGAGATAACCTTTGAGCACTTTCCAAGAGAAGAGAATCAGCTGGCAGACGCGTTAGCTACAATGTCTTCAATGTTCAAGGTCAAATGGGATAATGAGGCTCCCCGGATAATCATCTGGAAACTGGACGAACCGGCATACTGTTGTAATCTCGAAACTGAATTGGTGATTGAGAAGCCTTGGTACCATGAGGTGAAGAGATATTTGGAAGCTCAGGAATACCCTGAAGGTGCCTCTATAAACGATAAGAAATTCCTGAGGAGGTTCGCAGCAAAGTTCTTCTTTAGCAACGACATCTTGTATAAGCGAAACCATGATTCAACCTTACTGCGTTGTGTGGATAAGACGGAAGCAGAAAGGATCATGGAAGAGCTACATGAAGGAACCTTTGGTACACATTCCAGTGGACACACTATGGCTAAGAAGATCCTACGGGCAGGATATTACTGGTCCACAATGGAAGCTGACTGCTACCAACATTCCAGGACATGCCACAAGTGCCAGATTTATGCAGACAAGGTGCATGTTCCTCCGGTTCCCCTGAATGTCCTGACTGCGCCTTGGCCGTTTGCAATGTGGGGCATAGACATGATCGGCGAGATTAAACCTACGGCATCCAATGGACATCGCTTCATCCTAGTGGCGATTGATTATTTTACAAAGTGGGTTGAGGCAGCATCCTATGCCACGGTAACCAAGACTGTTGTGGCACGGTTCATTCGACATAACCTGATCTGTCAGTACGGCGTCCCTGAGCGGATTATTACAGACAATGGTACCAATCTGAACAATAAGATGATTGCTGAGCTCTGCGAACAGTTCAAGATACAGCACCACAATTCTTCTCCCTACAGACCGAAGATGAATGGAGCTGTAGAAGCAGCAAATAAGAACATCAAGAAAATCGTGCAGAAGATGACAGTAACTTATAAAGATTGGCACGAGATGTTACCGTTCGCTCTACATGGGTACCGTACCTCAGCTAGGACGTCAACCGGGGCAACTCCTTTCTCTCTGGTTTATGGTATGGAGGCAGTCTTGCCGATCGAAGTGCAAATACCCTCTCTCCGGATAATGAAGGACGCGAACCTGAACGAGGATGATTGGATCCAGACACGACTTGACCAGCTCAACCTCATTGATGAGAAGAGACTTGCTGCTATTTGTCATGGTCAGACGTATCAGAAACGGATGATCAGAGCATTTAACAAAAAGGTCAGACCACAGGAGTATCAAGTTGGGGATCTGGTAATCAAGCGAATCATCCTCCCTCAGAGTGATCCAAGGGGCAAATGGACCCCTACATACGAAGGGCCATTTGTGGTTAAGCATGTGTTCTCAGGAGGAGCCATGATTCTAACCAACATGGACGGTGACGACCTTCCTCAACCCGCCAATGCAGACATAGTAAAAAAATACTACGCATAAAAAAGACCCGCTAGGCTGACATGCCTAGGCAAAAATTAGGGCTTCCCGTCGAACCAAAAGGGTTCGGGCAAAATGAAGGGATGAAAATGAAAAAGTCTGTACACCCGGCAAGTCGAAAACCTGAAAAGGCGGCTTGGGCAAAAATGGGTATCCCGGTGGACTGAAAACCCGAAAGGGCGGTCCAGGCAAAAATTAGGGATAAAGGCGTAATACTATGTCTCATTGATCACTTTGCATCCAGAATCCGGTATCTACATCAAGTTCAGACGGTATCGATCAGTCAGCGTCGCCTTCAACCAAGGTCATCAAGTGATGAGACGCTCGGAGTTATAAAGGCAATAGCAGAGTTGAAACCCAGTGGGATCATTCACTTCACACAGCTGTTTTATTTGCTTTTGTACAAAACTTGTATAAACTCTTTTGTTCGGCGGCGTTCTCTTACTAGGACGACAGCCTCTTGTACACAAAACGCCTATTTTCAGGCTATTCAAAAATCAATACAAATATATTTTCAGTTAAACGTGCCAAGTGTTTTTCTTTTTCTGTTTTGTTTTGCGAAGAACGTCCAAGGTTCAATTTGTGATATATGCATTGACAATAATTTGCTAACTCATAAATATTCGCATACGAAACAAAGGATTTTATTACAGGTGACACTATAAACAGGGGCAATAAAGAGTTGTCTGAGCAGTCTAATTGTTCTATCCTCCAAGGTACCAAGGTAGGTTCAGCTAAAGAACATTACCAGTATATCTTAATTCCCCAGAGAGTGATTCAGCAGCCGGTACACTCTTCTCCAAGCAGAGTTATCAAATCTCAAGGAAGTTGGGTATCCTCCAGCAGGTTCCAACATTCCCCAGCAGTATGCGTATATTATTAACAAGCATCCCCGGCAGTCTTGGTCTAAAGATTGTTCCCCGGCGGCATAACATTCAAAGGAATCACTTCCCCGGCATATCAAAACTTCCCCAAGAGTCCAGTCCAATCCAGTTCCCCAGGAAAGTGGAATCCATCTCCCCAAGCAGTAAGCTTATCCCCAGTAAATTCTGGAAGCTTATCCCCTCGCAGAGCACGAACGCGCCGTCCGGCTTGATTTAAAGAGTTATTTCCTTAACAGGATATAACTGGGTTATCCTCAGCCAAAAGCCACGGAAAGAGCGTCGTCGACAAAGTCTTCCTATCCCTAGCGAAGTCTATCAATACTCCCAATACAGCAAGGGTATCCCCCAGCAAATTAACATCAATACTCAGCAAAGTATCCCTCTCCCCACAAAGTATTGCTTCCCAGCATGGCTGCTAGAGTATCTTTTCTCCCTGCAAAATCTTCCATTTGCCAAGTTTATTCCGCGACGGAGTCATCTCCTACCGGTATTCTTGCAGTTATCATCCCCAGCGGAAGCAAAATCAGTACTTCAATATCAGCCCAGGATATGACTTCCCGGCACCCGTCAAGGATTTACTTTCCCAGGCGAAAACATATATTCATAAAACATCACATACATCATTATAGCATGCATAGACACATTATATCATACAAATCTCATTTATGTTGAGAACATCATTGCTTAATCCATATCATGCATTGCATATGACTGACCTCTACCTTTCAGGAAAAATGCAGTTAAATTCTCAAACATATATTTCAAGGCCTTCTCTAGTCCAGCTAAATCGACTCCCAACAGATTTTTCTGATAAAGACTCAGTAGAAGTTATCCCAGGTTATAATTTCAGATGGTTCCCTCTCCGACGGTGAGTGAGGTGGTAAGTCCTTTTCAGATGTTTCCCTCTCCGACGGTGAGTGAGGTGATAGTCTCCTATGGTTCCCTCTCCGACGGTGAGTGAGGTGGTAAGTCCTTTTCAGATGTTTCCCTCTCCGACGGTGAGTGAGGTGACAGTCTCCTATGGTCCCCTCTCCGACGGTGAGTGAGGTGGTAATTCCTTTTCAGATGTTTCCCTCTCCGACGGTGAGTGAGGTGATAGTCTCCTATGGTTCCCTCTCCAACGGTGAGTGAGGTGGTAAGTCCTTTTCAGATGTTTCCCTCTCCGACGGTGAGTGAGGTGATAGTCTTCTATGGTTCCCTCTCCGACGGTGAGTGAGGTGGTAAGTCCTTTTCATATGTTTCCCTCTCCGACGGTGAGTGAGGTGATAGTCTCCTACGGTTCCCTCTCCGACGGTGAGTGAGGTGGTAAGTCCTTTTCAGATGTTTCCCTCTCCGACGGTGAGTGAGGTGATAGTCTCCTATGGTTCCCTCTCCGACGGTGAGTGAGGCGATAATTCCTTTTCAGATGGTTCCCTCTCCAACGGTGAGTGAGGTGACAATTCCCTTTCAGATTATAATTTCCTTTGGTTCTCTTCCCGATACTGCAAAGATGGTAATTCCCGCTAAGATTTTTCTCAACAAGCGTTGTTGAAGTTAAAGTCACCTAAGGTTCTCTTACCATTCATGCTAAGGTGGTAACCATCCCTGGTTCATTCATCACCTTTTGAAGATCCAGACTCAGCTCCTGTAACCAGTCAGGACATATCTATACCAAGCGTCTGAAATCAGCTCCTGCAACGTGTCAGGTACTCATTTTTTTCTTTTGCAGGTATGCAGGTTCTCGCTAAGGAATCTCTTACGCGATCAATATCCGGATGGCATCTATAAGCCCATCATCCTATCCAGCAACCTCTAAATGGCATCTATAAGCCCATTCCACCACACTGCTACTATGTGAGCGCAAATTTCTGGGCACTCTAGTGTTCAATCATCTTCTACCCTCAGATTACGAAAGGCATGTCCGCCAATCTGCATCCTCAGGTCTAAGAAGATTGAACAGGGGCAACTGTTGTACCCCAAAATTTGCCCTCCCATATTCTTCAAGAAATTGCCAAATCAAGTCTCAAGATTCCTCAAGGGTTGCACAGTGCAAAGGTCTCCTATACAGTCAAGATTAGGGTTTGTGTACTGATCAAGAAAATGAAGGTTTCAAAGGCCCAATCAAGTCTCACATGCCTACAAATATGGTCAAGCATCCTCATATCAAGTTTCAAGGCATTCAGCACAAAGTTGCACAGTCAAAAACCCTAATTGCACTACAGTCAACTGTAGGGGCAAAATGGTCATTTGGCAGTCAAAAGTTCAAATTTTTGGTCAACAAATCATTTTGAAGCCACAAACATCATTTGATCAATACTTGATCATGATTCTCAAAAATTTGGCTCAGAAATCATCAAGGTGCAAAAGTTTCCTTATTTGGACAGCTGAAGAAGTCAACTGAAATTGACCAGGGCATAACTTTCACATGGATTATCAGAAAAATTCCATCCAAAGCTCATTTTGAAGAGAAAGACATTTCCTACAACTCATCTTCATACTTCAAGTCCAAGAAATGCTCTCACAAAAAGTTATCAATTTCAACATTATAGGTCATTTTCAAAAGTCAACAAAAAGGGACTTTAAGTCAAAGGCCATAACTTGAGATTGGTAAATCAAAATGACATGGGACCAAAGACATTGGTTAGAGGACTCCAAGACCTTTCCAAAATGTCCAAGAACATGAGAAAAGCTTAAAAATTGAGCAAGTTGTACCTTGTGGAAGTTGGGAAATTTTTGGATATTTTGAAAAGTCAACATTACTTCAAATGACCTAAAATTGCTAATGGGCCCATTTTTCTTCCACAATTCATCATTCCAAGCATGTGCACGACCACTTGGCCAAAAGGGAAGTATTTTCTCATTTTTTATTTATTTATTTGAATTTTTATTTATATTAATTCATTTAAATCATTTAAATATATGAAAAATACTTAACTTAACCTAACCAATCTTTTTATACATGTTTTAGCCTCAAGATTTCGTGTATATGCAGATAAGGAAAGATTTGGAGAGATTGGCATGATTGAGAACAAAGAACACATGGAAAAAGATTTAAAAAGATCCTTAAGAATCAAATTTTCAAAAGCCATGAATGCATTGGATTTGTGCTACTTTTCTTGACCTAATTTGTTCACTACATATGCCTGATCATAACCCTAATGCAAAGGGACACAAAGCTGCGCAAAAGAACACAAATCAAACTTGAATTTTTTCTCTAAAAACTCAAATCTGAAAAACACTTTTTAGGTGGATTCAAGGCACGAAACTTGTTTCAATAGCTTCCTCAAGGTCCCCTGAACGATTCCCAATCAAGAAGACTCATCAGAACCTCAAGGATTGGTAACACGAGTGCAGACTGTATCAAATAAATTTCATAATCGTACATCCCATTCCATGCATTATTTGTGAAATTTAATTATTGATTCATGTTGGTTATTTGATTCTGAAGCTAACCCATGTATTTGATTGTGTTTTTGGGCTGTATACACGATTTCGCCATTATCAATTCTTAGGGTTTACAGGACCTTAATTTGGGGATTTTGAAACGAGGAAAAATTAGCCCTCAAGACCCATACCGTTCAAATCAGTGCCCCTGGACGAACAAGAACCAACCCTCGCGCTCAATTTATGAGTGACTGAGGGCTATTCGCTATTTTTTCATATGTTACTTCCAGCAACGCGTGAAAACCGTTGCTTAATATGTTGTTGTTTCAGGAAAAATAAAACATGAGGAAGAAGATGGTGTGGTGGCAAGACGTGATACGCTGGTTTGAAATTTGCGCGCTTTAATCCACTAACGCGTAGTTTCACATTATATTAATTGTTGTTTATTTATTTAACAAACGCGTTGTAATGGCTCAGTGGTAGGTGTGCACGTTTGCAATGTCCATGACCTGGGTTCGAGCCCCAGGTCTACGTTATTTCCATATTATTTTGCAAAACGTATTCATATGCAATTTCCAGGTTGGAGCATACCATACGCCCTCCAGATCAAACCATACACGCGTCCTAGGAGATCAAATCAAGGGCATGGATCTCAAGAACACGCTACGCCCTAGTCAATGCTTCAGCATACTACTCAAAAAGGTCAAACGGACCCAGGGTTTTTGGGCCAGCATTCTAGGATCAGACCTCCACTTTGGGGACTACCACCCCCCCTGGTTTGCAATTCTCTATATTTCTTATATTTTATTTTCAATTATTATTTTATTTTCTTTATTGTTTTAATTTAATTAATTATTTTCACAAAATATAAAAATACACAAAAAATCAGAAAAAGATAAAAAAATATAATAAATATTTTTGTTTTAATATTTTCATAAATAAATGCATGTAAATTATTTAGTTTTAAATTAGGTTGCAATTTTAATTCTTTTCATAATAAAAATCTAAAAAAATGTAGAACTAGGTTTAATTAATATTTTATTCCTTTTTAATGTTTCTTTTTCATAATAATATCATTTAATTTATTTATTCTCATAATCAAATTTGCATGTAAATTAATTAGGGTTTAATTTAGGTTAAAAAAAATTCAATGTTTTCTTAAATAAATTAAAATAAAATAGAATTAGGGTTAGCGTTTAATTGCAATTAATTTTTTCTATTAAATCTTAAAATACATAAAAATACCAAAAAAAAAAAACAAAAAAAAAAACAATTTCTTTTCTTAATTAATTAATTCATGTAATTTTAATATGTTGCAAAAGGGTCCAACGCCCTCGTTTCGTCCTTAATTTCTTATTAATTCGCGTATTTATTTTGTTTCGCTTAAATAATTATGTACCTCTCCCGAAGCCTTGTAATTACTTCTCGCACTTTCAATTTCTTTATTTTCCGTCAAATCGGGTCCTGGTTAATTTTGGCAGTGTGGACCCGCGCCATTTGTAATAGCTTTAGATTTACTTTTCCTCGCAACTTTTAACTGTTAAACAAAGCATGCAAGAATGAATGGCCATAATAAAAACAAGCGTAGAACACCAGTAAACATGACAAGACAAAAATAACTGAAAACAACACACAAATCACACACACCACCCCTAGGGTACGCCTCACTGTTGCCTTGCCTCGAAAGGTGATCGTCGAGTAGAGGATGTCTTAGTAAGTCCTCATGATCCGGGAACCTGGCATGAGGGTAGCTTCTAAGGTGTCTTCCCATTACTCTGGTGATCACCATGTCCCGAACCTCGAATTGACCCGAACACCTCCAACGGTGGTGCTACCTACCTCTCAATGGTGGGATGGCACTACTTTAAAGGACATTTACACAGACGAATTCCTTAGGGTAGGTAGACGACTCTTAATACTTGCTCTAAATTTCAAAACAAATCAAAAATACTTTTCACACCGACACCTTTTCAAAAAGCTTTCGAAAGCAATTTTTCAAACACTCTTGAGGACCGATACAAGAGTCGAACTGGAATTTTCAAAGAAACTTTTTTAAAACCCACAATTGAAAAGCAAACAAACCATTTTTGAAAACACAAATGAGCAAGTATCTAAGAGCCCATGGATAACCATGGATAGAAAGGGTGCTAATACCTTCCCTTTCTATAATCTACCTCCCGAACCGAGAGCAATCTCTATAAGGAATTTTTCTGTGCTTTTGTCCTTTCCATTTGGAGAAAATAAAAGACGGTGGCGACTCTTGCTTCCGCGACATTTCGCGAACCAGCGTTAAACAGTCAGTTCCAAATCCACCGATCACACTTGGTATGGATAAACTTGGGAGTTCAACATGAAGCATGAAAGTCATCTTAGGAATTTTAGGTCAAAATATCTTTGTGCAAACACAAACCCTAATTTAGGTCAACAGTGCAAGGGGAAGTCTTGAGCAGAGGAAACCCTAGCTGGACCTTGAGCTCCAAGGGTCTTGTGATGAGAAAATGTTGAGGAAATGGGAGGGAAAATTTTGGGGTACAACACACATCTATGAGCGAGTATGGATTAGGGAACAGTACTAACCCCTATATTAGAAGGGCCAAGACCTCCTCAAAAGCCTTAAAGTCCATATCATCCCAAAATAGTTGGGCTTTATCTATTAGGAACTTGGCTAGAAAACCCTTGACTCCGCTTCTTGTTTCCCAATTGGATACCACGTCGGCCCGTTTCAGATGCAAGGTCGAGGCAATGACTTCTGGCTTAGGAACCTCTTCTAAACCTGTGAAAGGAAACTGTTCAAGAATGGGTATATCCAACAGTTGAGAGAATTCTTCTATGGTGGGCACCAACTGATAATCTGGGAAGGTGAAGCAGTGGTGCTTGGGATCAAAGAACTGAAAGAGTACACTCATCATCTTTTCATCAAAGTTTGAAGTAACCAGGCTGAGAAGTCGACCATGTCTCTTAGTGAACGCAGAAGTTTCCGGAATCCTTGATACTAGATCCTTAAGCTGGGGAGGTATTCTCACAAAGCTAATTTGGATAGTGTTTCTACGAGAGAAAGCCATGATCTGCAAAACAGAACAAAGATAAATTCCCTTGGTCCTTGAAATGATTAGCGTAATAAGAATAGATGTTATGTTATGATGCATAATGTTATGTTTAAATAGAATAAATCACATACAATCAAAGCACACAATAGACCTTAGGTTCAAAGGCTTGCATGAGGTTAAAGGTAAGTACCCTCTTGAAGTTTAGTTGGTTTCAGACCTGTCTTAGAAAAGTAATTGGGTTCTAAAGATTCTCAATATCACTGATCATCCTTTATCGGGCATTGTTTTAGCTCAGGCAATCTTTTCTTGCGGCTGAAATATCCCGAAAGTTTGATCTCAATGAGTTTAGCATCGAGTATCAACCAATCCTCAGCTTTATATCGAGGTCGGCTATCTCACTACTTTCTAATGGCCAAGTTTGTTCAACTAAGATTCTAAGGTCCGTTAGTGCTTCACGACACCATGCGGCGGCCCCGTATTCTCCTCATTTCCACACGAAGGATACCGGTACCAACCAAAGTGTCACACCAACACATCCATCGCTTAAACCATATCGGTCTATGCCGCACAGTCTCCACGATCTATTGTTGTTTACCTAAAGAGTGTCCCCGGATCCAGGTGTAGGATCTTCAATAATACCCAAGCAAAAACCCTTAAAGATAAAGCCGGCAAAGCAGACAAGAAAGTAATTTAAAATGACCTAGATCCTAAGGTGTACCCCACTTATTATTTCTTCCCCGGCGGAGTCTCCAATTCTGTGATACAGTGGCAGAACCGACTGTTATACTGGTTTGCGTTTTGTATTCGCAAATGTGCCGTAAGCAAGAGTCGTCATCGAATTTTATTTCATCCAAAAAAGGAAAAGGAAAAGGAACAGAAAAAACCTTTTTTCGAGATATTTCTGAGTACAGGGGGTAGATTATAGAAAGAGAAGGTGTTAGCACCCTTTCTATCCGTGGTTTTCCATAGGCTCTTAGGTACTTTGCTCATTTTTTAAAATTGCTTGTGTGTGTTTGTTTTGAAAAAGTTTTACTTCGTGATAACCCTTGTATCAGTCCTCAAGAGTGTGACGAAGTTGTTTTGAAAATTGTTTTGAAAAGTGTTTGTGTGAAAAGTTTTGTTTGAGCAAGTACTTAAGATTTCTACCTACTCGAAAAAGGTCTGTTCATTTTCGTTTCCTTTAGATAGTGTTATCCTACTATTAAGGAGTAGGTAGCCCTATCATTGGATTTATAAAGGGACGTTCGAGGGGACGAAATGGTCTCTGAAGGCAACAAGTAAATATACCTTAGCATTTCGAAGGGACTATTGTCATAAGATCAATTCATAGGCAACTCGAGGGACAAGTAGGGACTATGATCTTTATGACGATTTAGAATCGCGGGTCATTGCTAAGGTATCCCTACATTCGAGGGACACGACCATTATTTCAGAGGCAACCAAGTGGGGCATACCCTAAGTGTGCAAGTGTGCAGCAATGTTTGTTTTCAGATATTTATCTTGTAATTAAATGATTTATTTAATTGATTAAGCATACAAATCTAGGTTGCTAACAATTATATACACGCATATAAAATAGAAGCGAGAAAATAAAAGAGTCTTACACTATTACAAGGCTTTGGTGTAGATACATAAATAATGAACGAAAAATAAAGTGCGGAAATTGTAAACCCTAATTAAGCTATTACAAACTGGGCGCAGTTACATCAATAATAAAGAAATAATTGTACGGCAAAATAATAACGCGCGAGAATTAAAGCTGGAAAAAAGTTCAAAGCCCTAAAAAAACTAATTTGCTCATTAAAAATATTTTTTGGGATTTTTTATGAAAAAGATTTGAAATTTAACCTAATCTTCTAATTAATTTTAATTAATAAAAATAAAGTTAATTAAATTAATTAATTGGCAAAAAAATAGTTTATTAAGAAAAGAAGAAAAAAAACTAAGTCCTAATTTTTTTTGTGATGGTTTTCTGATTTTAGGATTTTTAAAAAATGAATAAACAAAATAATACAAATTAATTAAAAAGAATGAAAAGGTTAGAAAAATGAGCCTGAGGGGGGTGTGAAACCCAAACTGGAGTGATGTTTGTTGAATTTGCCAAGGCCCAGATCTGGTTGGCCCATTGCAAGTGCTGGATCTGGTGTTACTGGATTAGGGACGTCCACCATGGGGCTGCATCTAGGAGTGTTAGATCTGAGTGATGAATGATCTGATGATGATGGTGTGAAGTTACATGGTGCACCTCTATAGCCTGCAAGTGCTGGATCCACAAGAATTCATTTAGAAAATAGAAAAACGTTGGAACTGGGATTCGAACCCAGGTCCTCTCCTTTACCAACACGCATCAATACCAATTGAGCTGCCAAGTCATTCATACATATAACAATAATAATATATTACATATAAAAGAAAGCCAGTATGAATAAAAACACGCGCAGTTTCAAATGAGCCAACCAGGTTGTGCCACGCCTTCGTCTTCCTCTACTGGCTATCGTTTTAGCCTATGAACTTTTACCTACGGACTCATGCCTGTAACTAGAACCCTGCGTTATTCAAAAATCTAGCACATGCAATATAAATTTCATTGAAGACCATGAAAACTGGGCTTGAAGCCCTGAACATCATGGTGTCCACGCCTAGCCCTAATTTTGCCTGTAGAACAAGCTCAAAAACCCTAAGAATGGAAAACCATGATTCCTGCACTTAAAATTTAATTAAACGATTCAGCAAGCATCGAGATTTTGTAATAAACAAGAATGTATGATTGAATTTCATCAAAAAAGCATGTATGCACGTAATCAAAAATCAAAAATTGTTGGATAACAGGGTTGCAGATTTTACGATTCAAGGTGTTTTGGTGCGTGCAAAAGGTGCAGTTAGCTTCAAGAGATTGCCAGGGACGTGTTGCAGCCCTTAAATCTCCTTGAGGATGGTTGTAGTATGGAATTCAATCTGAGATTTTTTTGACAAAAGTGCACTATATTCTTGGCCATTTCACACGATTTCTCCTCCTCCTTGTGCCTTGCATTTGTTGTGTATATGTACTAGACTGTATTAGGTTAACAAAAAACATGCATATCTTTACCAATTATCAAGATTTGATTTGATTCCATCTTTGCATTATTTCTTTCTACGTCAAGCCAAATCATATCATTTTCATCCCAATCACCCTTGGCACGATTTGATTTGGTTTCACAGCATATTTGCATTATAATTCCATTCAAAATCAGATCAAAAACAAATCTTCCATATTTTATATCATTTATTTGATTTAATTTGACTTTTAAATGATAAAAAATCAAAATAAATTAAATAAATAAAGTCAATAATATGTGGTAGAGTGTTTGGGTCGTGGACATTGTTAGAGGCATAATGCAAGCATAAAGAGTTAAGCCCATTTGAAAAAAAAAAAGTAATTTTGAGCATTATTGACTTTGGGCAAATTTCCAAAAATGGCCAACTTTGACAATGCATATCTCTCTCAATTTTGACCTTAAGAGGGTGTCCTTGGACTTTTTATAAAGCTTAGGATGTCCCCTAAACAACCTCGTTAGTGTCATCTCAATTGGATCTTCCATGTTCATGTAAGGAGCTTTGAGCCAAAAGGTGTTTTTGTTGACTTTTCAAAAGGACCTATAATGTAGAAATCCATATCTTTTTATGAGTGCATTTCTTGAACTTGAGGACTGAAGATGAGTTGTAGAAAATTGGATTCCCTTCAAAATGAGCCTTGGATGAGAAATTTCTGATAAAGTATGAAAAAGTTATGCTTGGTCAAAGTTTGGTTGACTTTTCCTGAGAAACCCTAATTTAGCAACTTTTGAGTTTTGATGAATTAGGAGCATTCCTTGAGGAATCATGATCAACCCTTGATCAAATGATGAATATAACTTCAAAATGTTGATGCTCACAAAAACCCTTGAAGTTTAACTGTATGTGGGCCACAATTGACTTTTGACCTAATATAGTCGATTCTCAAGCATCTGAGCAATTGACGGAGCAAACCTCTTGTGCAAAGCTCGGAATTTGACATGGAGGGTCTTGAGGAAATATTAGGACTATGGAGAGCATATGAGGCCTTTGGAGCTCACCCATATTGATGAAAATGGAAACCCTAGTTAGAGGTTCATTGCTTTAGGAGAGAGTTTGTTTGGTCAACTCTTAGGCATCCTTGAGCAAGTTAAGGGTCTTTATGAGCATATGTCGAGTAAAATGGGAGGGAAAATTTTGGGCTACAACAGGTGGGCAGTACTCTTTTGTAGGTAGACGATGTACTACGATATCTACATCAAGTCCTGGCATGTCTTCATACGACCAGGCAAAGACCTCAACATAATCATGTAGCAATTGAATCAGACGCTCTTTGACACCAGGTTCCAGATTGGCACCCACCTTGACTTATCTTTTGTCTTCTTCGGTACCTAGGTTAATTTTGTCCACTGGTTCTTCATGGGGTTGAATGGTCCTCTCTTCTTGTTGTAGTAACCTGGCGAGTTCCCCTGGCACTTCACAATCTTCCTCACCTTCGTCTTCGGCTTGGTAGATTAGATTTTCAGAGTCACAAAAGGTCATAGCAGAACCGTTACCCATGGGATCCTGAGTGGATGTAGACCTGCATTGTGAGTGTCAGTGTGTGTAAGAGTATAGCTATCTTTGAAAGAAATGAAAATGTTAAAAAGAAAAACAATGAGCACAAAATTTGTATGCAAAAAACATCCATGATTCATTGATGTCATATGGAAATGAGATAATAACCCTTACAAATGGACCATTGTGCCTCGGTTAAGACACAAGGTTTTAAGAGTCTGAATTTGTTTTAATATTACAGATCCGACAAAATTTAAAGACAAATTATTGTTGGATAAATGTGATCGGGACAAAATCTCTAGCCTCCCAGTTACTGAGCCCTCCACTGACAGTTGGGAAAATCCAATCCTCCAGGTTATAGTTGTCTTCATCATCCTCCACGGTGTTGACTCAGTGGTTGTTGATCCTCAAGGGTGGTCCTCCGGCACGAGTGCGGCATACAACCTTCTGGGATCCTGAAGTGAAACCCAAACCAAATTTGTCAAATTTGTATGGGATATCTGGGAGTTGGCCCCAAATTATGCACCCACCTTCTTTGATCACTGCCTTGGCATCTTTTAAAGACGACATCTTGAGCAGAGGCCTTATAATTTTTGGGACTTGAGAAACAGCCTTGGTCACTGCCACAATTTGCAGGACTTCTTCAAAGTGCTGGAATGGAGTTTCAATAAATTCACAATCTAATTCCACATATCTGAAGGAATTTAGATGACTGACCATATACTCTTCTTCTCCATGAACAGTGATGATTTTCCCCTGAATTGGATATTTCAGCATTTGATGCAACATAGAGGTAACGGCACCAACATTGTGGATCCACGGTCGGCCTAATAAGCAGGAATATGAAGGGCGAATATCCATTACGTAAAAATTTGAATCAAATGTTTGGGTTCCAACTTTTATGGGGATGTCCACTTCCCCATGCACCATCCTTTTTGAGCTGTCAAAGGCCCTCACTACTATGTTTCTAGGTTTCAAGGTCAATCCTTCACAGTCAAGCCTATCAAGAGCCTTTTTAGGCAACACATTCAGAGACGAATCGGTGACAACCAATACATGATCCAAAGTCGTGCCCCTGCATTCGACTGAGACATGCAATGCCTCATTAAGCTTTCTCCCTCTTGGCGTTAAATCAGCATCTGAAAAACCTAAACCATTATCTGCAGTCAAGCTGGATACGCAATCTTGGAACTGATCGGTAGATTTTTCTTGGGGTACATGGGCAGTTTTAAGGAATTTTACGAAGGCCTTTGCATGAGCCTCGAAATATAACAATAAAGCCAGCATGGAAATTTTTGATGGAGTCTGCCCCAGTTGCTCGACTACGTTGTAGTCGCTTCTTCTTATAATCTTTAGAATTTCTTCCATCTCTTTTCGGGAGGTCTCAAGGATAGCTATTGATTGTGCCTTCGTCCGGATAGGCTCAACCAGAATACCTTTACCTCGAGTCTCGGTTGACTCGACAGCAGGAATGTCAGTAGGGGTGATAACAGGGATTGTAACAGTTTTGTCAACAGGAGTATTAGCAAAGATGATTGCACAACTGGGAATAGCTTTTGGAGGAGCAACAACAACATGAATGATTATGGGTCCATAAATAGCTTTTAGAGGAGAAATTTCTGGAGAGAATACCCTTCCACTGCGAGTTATCTTGCTAGTCCCTGCGATGTTACTGATATCAGAGTCAACTTTCTCAGAACTTGAATCTTCAGCAACTGGCCAATCTTGCTTGATACCGTGGTAGTAGACATCACCTCCATAATTCCATGGGACGGTTTTGTATGACGAATACGGGATTGGTCCAGGCATTGTAATTATCAACAAAGCTACTTTAGGAACTAATGTAATTCTAACGGGTCTTTTGGTGGAGACCCTGGAAGAATCATCGGAAATGGTCACTATGGAAACATCATTATAAGAAACAGTTGGAATAGAAGTCTTCTCGAACAAAATCTCCTTGTTATCTATTAGGCATTGAACGCCTGCTTTTAACAAATGACAGCTGGTTGGTGAGGATAAACAGAAATGACAGCTTTCATCACAACCTGGGAATACACCGGCATTTAAAAAGTTCTTTTTGATCGTTAGGAGTGGGGTCACAAGTTCATCAACCAAAGTAACAAACATATCTTCCTCAATGGCATTGACATCACGGTCGTGCTTGGGCATTGGGGCAGTGATGACATTGGGGATTTCTGGCGCATCGAATTCAATCTTTTTGGCTTCAAGAAGGTCGTGTACCTTGTTTTTCAGAGCCCAACTGTTGTTAGTATCATGGTCGGGACTCTCAGAATGGTATGCACAGCGGGCATTAGGATGATAATGAGGAGAGGTTGTGTTAGGATTCTTTGGAGCTTCTTTCAAAGTCACTAGATTTGGATCTTAACAAATGTGGCAATACTTGAGATAGTGTCATGTTAATTAGGGTGGATTGTCTTACTGGTCTTTCCGTTCTTCGTTGGTTACTTCTTTGCTGAGCAGGCGCGGGTTTAGGAATCATGACAGCCCCCACCATTGGACGGCGTTCATCCCTATCTTGATTTCTCTGAGGATATACAGCAACAACTTCTTTTTTCCCAATGAATGGTTTCCTTATAGCAGCAGAGTATGCATCTTTTTGAATCTTCTCATTCTTTATCCCGACTTCCACCATTTCTCCGATCAATATCAATTCGGTAAAACCTGTCGATGAACTACCAATTAAGTGATTGAAGAAAGGACCGGACAAGGTGCCCAAAAACATATCTAATAACTCTCTTTCAGATAGGGGAGGCTGGACTCTTCCTGCTAAGTCCCTCCATTTTTGTGCATAGTATTTAAAGCCTTCACTTGAAACCATGGCCATACTATGGAGTTGAGTACGGGTGGGAGCAAGATCAGCATTGTATTGGTATTGTTTGTAAAAGGCAGCGGCTAGATCTTCCCAGTTATGAACATTGGCTCTTTCTAACTGATAAAACCAATCAAGTTGAGTTTCGAACAGACTGTCTTGACAGAAGTGTACCCATAAGTCCTTGTCAGCGGTGTGAGGCTGTATTTTCCTCACATAGGACTGGAGATGCATTTTGGGACATGAAACTCCATCATATTTGGCGAACACCGACTCTTTGAATTTTGGAGGAATGACAATCCCAGATACTAACCCCAATTCCTCAAAGTCCAATCCAGACACTTTTTGGATTTCCATTGCACTTAATTGTTCTTCCAGATGCTTATACTTGTCGTCGGCTGGAAGATATTGTTCTTCAGAATAATCTTCTTCTTCCTCTTCCTCTTCTGAATCTGGCTGGACAACTGCTTCCTTGCCTTTCCCATCTTGATTTTCTTTCTCACCAGATGACGTTGCAAATTTTAGGGTCCTTCTTTCTTGACCTTGGAATCTTCTTCCCATATTTAGAACTCCGGTTATTTTCTTTGTCTTCTTCTTTTTATCTTCAACCAGCAAGGTCTTCAACTCTTCTTGTCCTTTGGCTAGAGTTAAGAACATCTATTGAAACTGAGCATTTTGTGCTTGGAGATCCTTCACCGTTTGCTCGAGATCTATCTTACTGAAATAAATAGTAGAAAGATGAGGAGACTTGTTGCAAGAAACATGCTTATGTTATGATGAATGGTAGATGCATATGCAATGATTTCAAGGATTTTAAAGATTCAAATTTGTTTTAGACAAAAAAAGGAAACACACTATATATTAATAAATTAAAGCTTGAGTACATCAATGCCTCTTTAGGAAAAAGAATACAAAAACTCTAAGATAAAAAGGTAGTACGCATCCTCTTTGGTGCGATGTAGGCATTCAGAGTCCGCTCCTCATTAAGTTGCTTAGTGAGCTCCAAAACCTTCTTCTCGCTAGTGTAGAATTGGGCTTCGAAGGTGTCTCTCTCCCCCATGAGTTGTATCCAATCTCTTTGTAAGTCTTCAAGAGAGGTGGGCATGTCAGGATGCAGGACAGTGTATGGAATATCTCCTTCCCTAACAGGCTCAATGATTACCGGGAGAATGGAGGGATAAGGTATCATAAGACTTTGAGCATGAGTTCGTACCCATTTAAGGTAAGGCTCAAGAGGGGTGGAATTCTTATGCCCCAATGTCTTGCTATCTACCTTGTTCAACATCCTCCAAGCTCGGATGAATCTCTAGAGAAGACCTTGATCGTCGTTCTCGTAGTCAAATACCAAACCTCTAATGATCATTTCATGTGGGCCATACCTTTGGGCGTAACCAAATTGTCTTAAGTCTAAGTAGGGATTGTAGGTGATACCTCCCCTAATGCCAAGTAAAGGGACATTAGAGAATTCTCTACAACGGTCGACAATAGTAACATTCTCTATGGATCGGGAACACCAATGAATGGCTGAATGTTTGAGCGTCATCAACCTTTGTGACCACCTTGAACCTTGCCCGTTCTTCAATACAGATTGGGGAAGATGTGACATAAACCATCTTGACAAAATAGGATTACAACACATAAGGATACCTCTTTTCCTCATAGTGCGAGTGTGAAAAGAATGTAGGATGTCCCCTATTAAAGTAGGCACCGGGTTACGAGACATGAAGATCTTAACGGCGTTCACATCTTTGAGTTGGTCAGGATTTGGAAACAAAACTATCCCATAGACGAGGAGAGCCACAATTTATTCAAAATCTTGCAAATCCAAAGGGTTCCAACAGTTTCGGGCTTTCTCAAACAAGAACTTTGCTAGGAAACCCTTGACACCACTCTTTATTTCCCAATTGGTCGTGACATCAGATGATTGCAAGTGTAGAGCTTAAGCAATCTCTTCAGGATTTGGATCTCTTTCCGTACCGTTGAAAGGTAGTTGATTGAGAATGGGAATCCTCAAGAGTTGTGAGAATTCTTACAAAGCTGGCACAAGTTGATAACCGGGAAATGTGAAGCAATGGTGTAAAGGATCAAAGAATTGAAAGAGCACCTTCAGCATGTCTTCATCGGTGTTGGAGGTGACCAAGTTTAGTAGACGACCATGCCTTTCGGTAAATGGAGAGTTTTCAGGAATCCTTGATGCTAGCTCCTTAAGTTGAGGAGGTATCCTTAAAAGATTGACTTGAATGGTTTTCCTGCGAATAGAATCCATGTCCTACAAAACAGAACAAAGATAAATCCCAAGATCGTTGAGATGGTTAGTGAATGAATATGATGTTATGATGTTCATGATGTTATGTACAAGTAAATATATACAAACAAAGAAAACAAGTCCTTAGGTTTAGTCTTGCATGTAGTTTTATAGGTAAGTACCCTCTTGAAGTTTAGTCGGCTTAAAACCTGTCCGAGCAATAGTAACCGGGTTCTAAGGAGCTCAATATCACTGGGTTTTTTCCTTGGTCATTGTTTCAGCACAAGCCCCTTTAATAGAGACCGAAATATCCCAAAAAACCAAACCTTAATGGGTGTAGTATCGAGTATCTACCAACTTCAGACTGCACCAAAGCCAGTCATCTCACTACGTCCTAAAGGCCAAGTTGGTCAAGAAAAGGTTCTAAAAGTTCATTAGTGCTTCATGACATCACTCAGCGGCCTCGTATTCTCCTTGATTAACTCAAGGGCTACCGGTACCCACAAATATGTCGCACTAACATAGATATTGCTTAGACCATGTCAGTATACCCCGCACAGTTTCCACAATGTATTGCTACTTACCTATAAGGTAACCTAAATCCGGGTAGAGGATTCAAACCCAAACAAAGAACCATAATGTAAAGCAAACAAGTCAAACAATGGAAGCAAGTAAATGTCATCTAACCCTAAGGTAACCCCACTTTTAGAATTTTCCCCAGCAGAGTCGCCAGTTCTGTGATACGGTGGGAGAACTGACTTGGGTGTTTTGCATTTTATCGCAAATGTTGTGGTTAGCAAGAGTCGCCACCGACTTTTCTTTTATCCAAAAGGAAAGGTGAAAAAGCACAAGAAAGACCTTTGAGATTATTTCTTGAGTTCGGGGGGTAGATTATGAAAAGGGAAGGTATTAGCACCCTTTTCATCCATGGTTTTCCATGGGATCTTAGTTACCTTCTAGATCACTTGCTTTTGCTTGAAATTATGCTTTGTGTGGTTTTTGAAAGTATTTTGTAAAGAGGCCATTTTTTAGGCAAACTTTGTAATGATTCTCGTTCGTAAGAATGTATACAAAGATGTTAATCTTTTGAAAATGTTTTAAAGTTTGAAAGATGTTTTGAAAGTGTAGGTGTTTGTTTTTGAAAATAGCAAGGATGTTTTGTTTTTGAAATTGAGAAAGTAATTAGGAGCATTCTACCTACTCAAAAGTCTTTCATGTTCATTTCCTCTTTCCTTTGACATTGTTATCTCACCATTGATTTGGTAAGCAACCCTATCTTTGGATGTAAACGGGACGAGTGTGGGTCATCGTATAACCATGATTAGAAATATTGCAAGGTATCTTAGCATTCTCTTTTTAGGGACTAAGATCATTTGAAAGGCAACATGGATAGCGTCATCGAGGGACTATGATCTTGTATTTTTGCTTGTTTTTGCTAAGATACCTCACATGCATAATATGGCCATTTTGTAAGGCAACCAAGTGGATTTTACCCTAGGGGTGCTTGTGTGCAAGTGTATTGTTTTTCATGCTTGGTTTTGTCTTTGATTAGGGTTTTCTAAGCATTGGTTTTAGTCTTTCCATACAAACCCTAATTACTAGCATTTGTATATAAAAGCGATAAATTGCGGAATTTAAAATTACTACGCTATTACAATACTTGTGGGAGGGGTGTACAAATTACAAATGGGGATTGCAAGAAAATAAAGCCTAATTATCTATTACAATCATATTGAATTTGTACAAGAATTGAAACAAATAATGTACAACATGAATAAATATACAAGAATGTGAATGTAAAGTAAATGGATTTTTTTAAGGGAAAAAGGATTTTGCTTTAATCTAATTAAATAAAAGAAAATAATTAATTAAAATAATAAAAAGTAAAACCTAAATTTATTAGGAAAATAAATTAAATAAAACCCTAATTTATTAATTGATTAAAAAAGAAAATTAAGTTTGTAAGAAGAATATTTTTGGGATTTTTGTCTTAAAAATAATTTAAAGTATTATAAAATATTTTTGGTCTTTTTTGGTTTTAAAAAAATATATTTGAATGGTGTAAAAGAAAATAACTAAAACCCTAGTTTTTTAATTAAATTTACAAAATAATTAGTCAAAATAAATAAAGTATGATTAAATAAAATAAATTTTGTGTGAGAAAAAATAAATAAACTATGTCAAAATATAAATCTAATATTTTTATATTTTTTCTAATTTTTAAGCATTTAGATGAAATAATTTAAGAAAATAAATAAATAAAAATGAGAAAAGAAAATAAAATGGGCCAGGGGCTGTGTAAGTGAAACAGGGGGTGAGAAGTAAGAAAAAAACATAAATCCCAAGGGAGGCCCAGCGCTGCTGTGATCGGTGGATTTAGAACTGACTGTTTAACGCTGGTTCGTGAAATGTCGCGGAAGCAAGAGTCGCCACCGTCTTTTATTTTCTCCAACATGGACAGGACAAAAGCACAGCAAAATTCCTTTTGAGATAGTTTCTCGGTTCGGGAGGTAGATTTATAGAAAGGGAAGGTGTTAGCACCCTTTCTATCCATGGTTATCCATGGGCTCTTAGATACTTGCTCATTGTGTTTTCAAAAGTGTTTGCTTTTCAATTGTGTGTGGGTTTTGAAAAAGTTTCGTTTGAAAAATTTCGGAATAACTCTTGTATCAGTCCTCAAGAGTGTTTGAAAAATTGTTTTGAAAGCTTTTTGAAAGTGTCGGTGTGAAAAGAGTTTTGATTGTTTTTGAATAGAGCAAGTATCCATGAGTCATCCACCTACCCTAAGGAATTAGGCTGTGTAAATGTCCTTAAGGTAGTGCCATCCCACCATTGAGAGGTAGGTAGCACCACCGTTGGAGGTGTTCGGGTCAATTCGAGTTTAGGGACAATGTGGTCACCAGAGCAACAGTAGGACACCTTAGAAGCTACCCTTATGCCATTGATCCTTTTTTAATCCGAGGCAACCGTTTCAAGGCAACTGGATCATGGACATAAGGACTTACTAAAACGTCCTATACTCGACGACCACGTTTCGAAGGTAAGGCAACAGTGAGGCGTACCCTAGAAGTGGTGTGTGAATTTGTGTGTTATTTTCATGTTTAGCAATTATCTTTGATCAGGGCATTTGTGAGCTACGCATTGCTTTTAATTAACCATACATTCTCTCATGCTATTTAGAATTTAAAAGTACGGAAATTTAAATGCGGAAAGATAAATCCTACGCTATTACAAGGCGCGGGTCTATACATCGCCAAATTACAAAGACCCGTTTTAATAAAAATGCGGAAAGTAAAAGACCTAATTACTATTACAAGCCTTGAGCAGTTACATAATATTCACAAGAAAATAATGCGCGAAAGAATAAAAATAGAACGTCCGAGGGTTTTGACCCTTTTGAAATTAAATTGGAATTAAAGCTAATTAATTATTTAATTAAGAAAAGAAATTGTTTTTATGTTTTTTGTATTTAAGAAATAAAGAAAATTAAAATTAAAGTTAGTGAAACCCTAGTTCTAAATTATTTTTAATTATTAATGAAAAATATACAAGTTAACCTAATTTATACTAATTAGTTAATTATTTATTTACAAAAATATTTAGTAATTAATAATAATAATGATGAGAGGAAATTATTTAAGAAAAAGATGAGAATATTAAAAACCCTAATTCTACCTATTTTAATTTATTAAGAAAAAGTGTTAAAATTGAAAACCTAAATTAACTAAATTAATTATTAAAATTTATTTACAAAAAAACAAGTTAATGAGTAAATTAATAAACAATTAAACATTTTTGTATTTTGATTTTCTGGTTTTATTATGAAAAGAAAATTATTTTTAAGTGAATTGAATAACAATAATTAAAAGAACTAGGAAAAGAAAAGAAAAGAAAATTAAAAGAATATACAAACCAAGAGGGTATCTGGCCCATTTAGGAAGTATGGTTTGAGAAATTTGGCCCATCAGAACTAAGCCTTTTTTGACTTCTTGGGATCACGTGTGGGATGGTTGACTGAGGTGCATGATAGACCTCCTCCTACAGCCTTTGGATTGATCATTCAGGCCATCTGGCAAGCCCACGCGCTAGGACGTATGGTGGGACGTTGAGAGCATGCTGCACATGAATACGTTACAACAAAAATTATTAAGTATTGGGGGGACCTGGGAATCGAACCCAGGTCCCAATACCTACAGGACAACTCAACTACCAACTGAACTAACGCGCGCGTTTGTAATATTAGTGGAACACAAATAATATGTATGAAAAACAACATTATGCTGAAACAATCAAAAAACGCGCCAACGTTTAAACCTCCCAATCATGCAACGACACGCTAGCCTTCTTCTTCATTTATCTGTAAATAAAAAACAAGTAGCGGGGGTTTTAAACCCCCACTAAACACAGCCATGAAAAAATAGCGATTAGCATATGCCTTAACATAAATTGAGCGCGAGGTCATCGTTGAGTTCGTATGGAGCTCCTGAGTCCAATGGCATAGGTTTTAAGGGCCAATTTTTCCATATGTGAGAACCCCTAATTTGGAACTTCTGAAACCCTAGGTTTCATCAATGGCAGATCTTGGTTCAAGCATTGTTAGTTCAATTAAATGGTACCATTCGCTTCAGAACATCATTGTTAGTGTAAATCAACAAATAAAATACATGAATAATGCATGGAAATTGAAAAACGATTATGGATATATTCACGAAAAGAGTGATTCTGTTCTACCAATTCTTGGAGTATGGGGACTGGAAAATGGTTGCAATCGACTCCTAGCAATGTCAGGAAGGCAATGGAAGTGTTTGGAAACCTTGAATCACCCTGCAACTAAGATTTCAGTTTTCAAGTTTTGGTGAAAATTTGGCAATTTGGTTATGGCCTCCTGAGCAGTTTTTCGTGTCCCCTTGCATTAGGTTAGGTTATGCCTTTGTATCTGAATGGAATTAGGTCAAAAAACCAAGCCCAAGGTCCATCAATTAATGTTTTCAATATTTGATTTTGTTCATATCTTTTTCAATCTTTTTCCATGCAATTCTTTCCAAATATGGATGATATTGTCCCCTTGAGATGGTGCACGAAATCTCTAGCATGTGTGGAAGATATTTGCTGCACAAAAAAGATTTAAAACCATGATTTGATATTTTTCTCATATTTAAATCTAATTAAATGAATTAATAATAATAAAAATTCAATTAATTAATTAAAAATAAGAAAATAAATCCCTTTGAGCTTAATGGATCGTGCATATGCTTTGGGTATTGATTCAAGGAAGAATTTGAGGCCCATTAGCATTTTTGAAGCTTTTGAAGCAAAGTTGACTTTTCAAAATTCCCAAAAATTTCCCAACTTCTCCAAGGCATATCTTGCTCAATTTTGAAGCTATGACCATGTTCTTGGACATTTTGGAAAGGTATTGAAGTCCTCTAACCAATACCTTTGGTCCCATGTCATTTTGATTTTACCAATCTCAAGTTATGGTCTTTGACTTAAAGTGCCTTTTTGTTGACTTTTGAAAATGACCTATAATGTTGAAATTGATAACTTTTTGTGAGAGCATTTATTGGACTTGAAGTGTGAAGATGAGTTGTAGGAAATGTCATTCTCTTCAAAATGAGCTTTGGATGGGATTTTTCTGATAAACCATGAGGAAGTTATGCCCTGGTCAATTTGTAGTTGACTTTCTCAATTGTCCAAAAATAGAAACTTTTGCATTTTGAGACTTTTTGAGCCATGCTTTGAGAATCATGATCAAGAATTGATCAAATTATGTTTGTGGCTTCAAAATAAGATGTTGACCAAAAATTTTGACTTTTGACTGTCAAATGACCATTTTGCCCCTGCAGTTGACTGTGAAGCATTTAGGGTTTTTGACTGTGCAATTTGATGCTGTGAGTCTTGAAACTTGGCATATGGATGCTTGACAATGTTTATAGGCATATGGGACTTGATTGGACCCTTGAAAACTTCAATTTCTTTGCAAGAACCAAAACCCTAATTTTGACTGTGTTAGGAGGCAATTGGACTGTGCAACCCTTGAGAGATTTTGAACCATGATCTTGGCAACTCTTGAAGAATATGGGAGGGCAAATTTTGGGGTACAACAGCTGCCTATCCAAAAAAGTCAGAATGTGTAAAAAATGTATAAAAAAAAACAAAAGGGTACCACTAGAGCTCGAACCCAGGTCCCTCTAGTCACAGGCGCGAGCTTCTACCACTGGGGTGGCTATACATCCGTTTATATAATCAAAACAACAAATATTTGATAGTAAACAAGTCTATGGCCTGAACTTCATCTTCAACCTCACGCCCAGCAAGAGCCTCTGTATCTTGATCAAATCTCAACAAAAATGAAAACTGTAAACAGGAAACTTGTAGCAAATTTCCTCATGATTTCAGAAATGCAAAGCAATAAAATTAAATATCAAAGATAAGCATGAATTTTAATGGCCCTAATTTGAACCCTAAAAATTTTAGAAACTTCAATCTTAAAATTCTCTAAGCTCAAGCAAAATAAATGAAAACTATGGACATGGTTAGCTTTAGGGCAATGATATCTACATTTTTCATTCATAAATAAACCATTAATGATGCAAGTACGAAAAGTTCCAAAGTCAGAAAACTTACCTTGCAAGAGGGTATCGGGTTTGGAGTTTGAGTAGCTTTCAGTGAGTTCCAATGATTAGATTAACTTCCTCAAGTTCTCAGGAAGCTAATGGGATACTTAGCTTGAGCTAAAAGTGCATGAGGAGTTCTGGAGAAGTCAAGGTGCAAGGTGCTTCTTTTGAAAATGGTGGATGATGATGGAGGTGTTACAGTGGTGCTGCAGGTGTTGGGATTGTTTGTATATATTGTTTATAAGCTTCTGAAAGTAAAAGGCCAAGAAATGCACGAGAAAATTTGGAGATTGGATTCAAAACTCAAAAATGTCAAGTTTTGAAGTGGTTTTGGTGATTCTATGTTCTAGGCTCTTTCAGGGCTTAAGCATGCGTGGGATTTGTGGCAAATGACTTGTGTGTATAAGCAAAGAGGTTTGAGTTCTTTGGAAAGCCATAAGTACAAGTTACAAGCTATTTGCTAAGTTACTTGATTTTGAAGAAAAGTAGGAAAATAAGTTACAAGAGGAGGTACAAGCATGGGCTGAGTGATTGTAAGTGTCTAACAAGTTTCTCTTGAGTTATGGGACTTGTATTATCAGAAGAAAGCAAGTTCAAGGCTCAAGAACAAGTTTTGTGCAAAAAGTCACTTTATCAAAATGGCAATGTGCACTTTCTTCCCAAAATGGATATAAAGCATGGACTTGCATTGAATGCTTGAAATGAGACCTCTAACAGCTATGCAAGAAATTAATTATGGAGTTCCTAACAAGTTTGAGGCATTAAAAGTAGAGGTTATGCAGCATAACTTTGAATTTTGAATTTGGTTCATCACAAAATGACTTGTAATTCAAGTGATAAACCCCTAACTTCATCTCTTCGATTCTCCCTACTCAAAAATGATCTCAAGGAGTTCTTTGACATTTTGGAAAGCTTGCAATGTGCTCTAAAACCAATATTTGAATCACTTTTGTAAATTACCCTTTGAACTATATGAAAAAGTGCCATGAAGTTAGGTTAAAATCCTGACCAAATTAGGGCAAAATTTCACTAAGTGTTTTTGTTTCATGACCATGTATTCTTAAAATTATAACTTGAGATCCAAGCACTTTTGGAAGGAGTTGGGTAAAGAAAAATTGTAGATTTCATGGAGATCTACAACTTTCATGTTGGAAGTTTCTTTTGAATCAGCTTGCATCATGGTGAAAATTTTGTTCAAAGTTGTGAAAAAATAAGAAATTTTCAACACTTAGAAAAATTTCTAAGTGTTCAAATTTTAACTTCCCAAAATGAAATCTTGAATGTTTTGATTTCTTGATGAATAAGTTTCATATTTTGACATACTTTAATGAATTATGATCTTTGGCATTTGATTTTGACCAAAAAGTCAAGGTTTGACTTTTTAGTATACAGTTGACTTTTGATCAGTTGATTGAAAATTCATTTGTCAATCCATTGGACTTGAGCAATGTTTTGAGCTGTGTCATTAGGTCAAAATGATGCAATTGGACTCTTGAGATCATTCCTTAAACCAATTTATCATTTTCTTGGTCAAAAATCAGAAATTTCCCTTTCCCAGTCAAAACCATAATTTTGACCATTTTGCCCTTTTGAAGATTTGATCAAATTTCTTGAGGAATTATGGTCCAAACCTTATAAAATGATAAATATGACTTTAAAATGTTGATGTGGATCAAAAATTATGAATTTTGACTGTAAATTGGCCACAGTTGACTTTTTCCCCAATACAGTTGATTTTTAGGTCAACTGCTGAATTGACTGAGCAAGAGTGTGATCCAAAGCTTGAAACTTGACACAAGTAATCTTGAGGGTCCATAATTATCCATGAAAGTCCTATGGGGAATTGTAATTTAAAATATCCTTGTGCAATCTCAAACCCTAATTTTGGTCATCAGTGCTTAAGGAGGTGTCTTGAGCTGATCAACCCTAGTGCAGTCTTGAGCCTAAGGAGATCTTGTGGGAAAATTCTTGATAATGTGAGGGCAAATTTTGTGGTACAACAACCTTTAACTCCAAAGTTTATCGATTTTTGCACACATATTAATTGTATTTAACTTTACTCAATTATTTAATATAATTGCAATAGTAGTTTTGTAATGGTATCATTGAACTTTTCTCCCTCTCTTCTAGTAAAAATAAAAGTTTTTGCATGTGATTTTTATGATTATGTAACATTGATGTGAAAAAATATAGTTAAATATCCTAAATTGAAACTATGACGCCCTTGCGAAACAAAGCTCTCCAAGATCATTGAACATGGTGACCTTAAACATTTTTAAGGGGAAAACATGAAAATCGAATTGTTAGAAAAGTGTATGGAAATTATAGGTGTTTGACGATTTTACAACATTTTTCTCATATAAGATTTTAAAATAGGGGGACCAAAAACCTGAGTATAAAAACACAAATATTGCAAATTAAGTTATGTCAAAATAGATTAAAATAAATGCATTTAAACTTTTTTCTTTAATTTGAAAATCACAATCACAAATTTTTCAAGATAATGGAGTGATTCATTGGATTTCCAAAAAAAAAGATGTATTAATTATCTTCCATAATCAATTTAATGGATGATTTATAGGTAGAAGGAATGGATGAATGATGAATATCCAGATGGTAGATGTTTCTATGTATTTTAAATTATAACTTTAAATTAATAATATGTATGTCTCTATATGAATAGAAACAATTAAAAAACTTTGTGGACAACAATATTCGAACCGGCACAGGCAAAGCCCATAGGATTTCTAATCATGCCCGATAACCACTCTGGCACGTCCACAACTTTGTTTATGTTTTGTCGTTAGGTGTATCACATAATTTATTTTGTTTTAATAATATTATATTACTATTTAACCAAATAAAGGATATTAAATTTAAAAGTATTGCATTAAGTGTCATACATTTAATTTTAAACAAGCATTTGTTCGAACAATCACTAGATAATGTAAGAAAATGAAAAACTTACATATTTTAAAAATAATTGATTTCAAATAGAAAATGGTCAACAAGTTATATGGATTGTTGATACATGATATTATGTATCCTTAAGTACCAATGTTCAATAATTAAATAAAAAATCATTACCACTAGTTCCTCATGTGAACAAAAATATGTTATTCTATAAGGAAAGAGTATGAGAAAGACTGTTGGCATTCTCGTTATTAGTTCAGGCTCGTCTGGTTGTTGTTTTACAAAAATCCTTGTAAATGATGGTCATGGTTTATCCATGATGCATATATATTTTCATGAAGCAAGTTCAAACGCCAAATTCAATATTGACATGTGATTGTAATTTTTTAGAAGTATATATCATAGTTTCTCAGTATGGGTGCAAAATTTATTGTGGAATTGAGAAAGTTACATGTGATCAACTATTACCTATCAACAATTATTCTCTAGTCATCAAATAAATACATTATGAAAATACTATATATCTTAATTTTAGGCTTCTTGACTACTCTCAAGAGTATATTAAGTACAATGTGTGGGAATTTTGAACTACTAGCAAAAGAAATGCATAAATAAGTTAAGTCAAGAAGATCAAGTGTGAAATATAGCTTTATTTATTGATTGGATATGCGTATTAATTTACAGGATATGGTGTTTATTGAAAAAATTAACTTAATAGCAATAAAGTAGGGGCCTTCAGAAATGTTGTCTTATTAAGTGTTTTACTGGTATGATGCACAAGTGTTCCCTATACTATGTTGCACATGTTTCCTTGACAAGTGGTTTGGTGTCATTATTTTCTCAGCATTTTTCATTCACTTTATCCCTTGTGCACATCTTTCCAAAGCGTGGGTCCATAATATTCACTTTATTTTGTTTGTGGGGATTTTTTCACTTAACATGGTCATAAAGCCCAATATTCCCATACTAATGTGTTTTGATTGTGTCTACAGGATTTGTGAACAAGAGAAACTCTCGTAGATTTGGAAACTATTCATTTGACGCATGTTCAGAAGAATGTATGTCGCTTGGCTAACTATCGGGTGAGAAACATTGTATTAACCTTTAACTCCCAAGTTTATCGATTTTTGCACACGTATTAATTGTATTTAACTTTACTCAATTATTTAATATAATTGCAATAGTAGTTTTGTAATGGTATCATTGAACTTTTCTCCCTCTCTTCTAGTAAATATAAAAGTTTTTGCATGTGATTTTTATGATTATGTAACATTGATGTGAAACAATAGAATTAAATATCCTAAATTGAAACTATGATGCCCTTGCGAAACAAAGCTCTCCAAGATCATTGATCATGGTATCCTTAAGAATTTTAAGTGAAAAACATGAAAATCGAATCGTTAGAAGAGTGTATGGAAATTATAGGTGTTTGACGATTTTACAACATTTTCCTCACATCAATAATGATTATTCCATATAATTAAAAACACATGTGATCAATAAAATTATATGAGATTTTAAATTAGGGAGACCAAAAACCTGAGTTTAAAAACACAAATATTTCAAATTAAGTTATGTCAAAATAGATTAAAATAAATGCACTTAAACTTTTTTCTTTAATTTTAAAATAATAAATTTTTCAAGATAATGGAGTGATTCATTGGATTCCCAAAAAAAAATGATGTTATGCTTATCTTCCTTAATCAATTTAGTAGATGATTTGTAGGTAGAAGGAATGGACGAATGATGAATATCTAAATGGTAGATGTTTCTATATATTTGAAATTATTACTTTAAAATAATAATATGCATGTCTCTATATGAAAATAAACAATAAAAAAACTTCGTGGACGGCAGGATTCAAACTTGCGCGGGCAAAGCCCACATGATTTCTAGCCATGCCCGATAACCACTTTGGCACGTCCACCTCTTTGTTTATTTTTTGTCGTTAGGTGTATCACATGATTTATTTTGTTATAATAATATTATATTACTATTTAACCAAATAAATGATACTAAATTTAAAAGCATGGCATTAAGTGTCATATATTTAATTTTAAACAAGCCTTTGTTCGAGCAATCACTAGCTAATGTAAGAAAATGAAACACTTACATATTTTAAAAATAATTGATTTCAAATAGAAAATTGTCAACAAGTTATATGGATTCTTGATACATGATATTGTGTATCCTTAAGTACCAATGTTCAATAATGAAAGAGAAAATCATTACCACTAGTTCCTCATGTGAACAAAAATATGTTATTCTAGAAGGAAAGAGTATGAGAAAGACTGTTGGCATTCTCGTTGTTTGTTCAGGCTCGTCTAGTTGTTGTTTTACAAAATCCTTGTAAATGATAGTGATGGTTTATCTGTGCTGCATATATTTTTTCATGAAGCAATTTCAAACGCCAAATTCAATATTGACATGTGATTGTAATTTTTTAGAAGTATATATCACAGTTTCTCAGTATGGGTGCAAAAATTATTGTGGAATTGCGAAAGTTACATGTGATCAACTAATACCTATCAACAATTATACTCTAGTCATTAAATAAATACATTATGAAAGAAACTATGTATCTTAATTTTAGGCTTCTATACTACTCTAAAGAGTATAATAAGTACAATGTGTAGGAATTTTGAACTAAAAGCAAAAGAAATGCATAAAGAAGTTAAGACAAGAAGATCATGTGTGAAATATAGCTTTATTTATTGATTGGATATGTGTATTAATTTATGAGATATGGTATTTACTGGAAAAATTATCTTAATAGTAATAGAGTAGGGGCCTGCTGAAATGTTGTCTTATTAAGTATTTTACTGGTATGATGCACGAGTGTTCCCTATACTATGATGCACATGTTTCACGGACAATTGGTTTGGTGTCATTTTTTCTCAATTTTTTCCATTCACTTTATCCCTCGTGCACATCTTTCCAAAGTTGCGGGTCCATAATATTCACTCTATTTTGTTTGTGGGGATTTTTTCACTTAAAATGCTCAGAAAGCCCAATATTCTCGTACTAATGTGTTTTGATTGTGTCTAAAGTCTTTGTGAACAAGAGATACTCTTGTGGATTTGGAAACTATTCATTTGACGCATGTTCAGAAGAGTGTATGTCATTTGGCTAACTATCGGGTGAGAAACATTATTTTAACCTTTAACTCCCAAGTTTATCGATTTTTCACGCATATTAATTGTATTTAAATTTACTCAATTATTTGATATAATTGTAATATTAGTTTTGTTATGGTATCACTGCACTTTTCTCCCTCTCTTCTA
Source organism: Vicia faba (assembly GCA_948472305.1). Taxonomy (NCBI): domain Eukaryota; kingdom Viridiplantae; phylum Streptophyta; class Magnoliopsida; order Fabales; family Fabaceae; genus Vicia; species Vicia faba. Next base: position 305,806,877 of record OX451741.1, read on the forward strand.
GTAAAAATAAAAGTTTTTGTATGTGATTTTATGAATATTTAACATTAATGTGAAACAGTAGAGTTAAATATCTTAAATTGAAACTATGATGGCCTTGTGAAACAAAGATCTCCAAGATCACTGATCATGGTATCTTTAAGCATTTTGATGGGAAAACATTTAAATCGAATCGTTAGAAGAGTGTATGGTAATTGTAGGTGTTTGACGATTTTACAATATTTTTTCACATCAATAATTATTATTGAAAGCTCCAAAGATTTGAGCTCTAAAGATTTGGATAATTTTTATAAAATAAGATGTTGATAAAGATGCTAAAATATGTGAAGAATAACATGTCGAACAAGATATCCTACCTTGAAGTCTCGACATCCTTGACGGCTACTGCTGGTTTTTAGTAAATCTTTTCCAAGAATTAAGGATAACTTTAGCATTGGATCAAGAAGTATTTTAATAGAACATTTGAAGCCCATGGATAGCTGAAGTCTATAAAAGGAAGACTTTGAACTAGGGAAATATAACTAAAACAGGTGTAACAAATATAGAAAGAAAAATAAGGGTTTAGGGTTTTGAAAGTTGTGTACTTTCATGTGTTGTAAGTCACCCTTTGCATCAATTTGATACATTATAGTAAAATAGTTTTTTATATAGATTAAGAAGCCTTTAGGTAATGAATTGTATATTGTTCTTGGATGAAGCTATGAAGCAAATCTAAGTATGTTTCTGTTATACGGTGGCAGAACCGACTGTTTAATACTGGTTTGCGTTTTGCATTTTGTGTTCGCAAAATGTCGCGGTAAGCAAGAGTCGTCAGTTACTTTTATTTCATCCAACCGGAAAGGAAAAAGTACAGAAAAAATCCTTTTTCGAGATATTCTGAGTACGGGGGGGGTAGATTATAGAAAGGAAAGGTGTTAGCACCCTTTCTATCCATGATTTTCCATGGGCTCTTAGGTACTTGCTCATTTTTAAATTTCTTGTGTGTATGCTTTGTTTTGAAAAGTTTTACTTCATGATAACCCTTGTATCAGTCCTCAAAGATGTGACGAAGTTGTTTTGAAAGTTTGTTTGAAAAGTTTAAGTGTGAAAAGTTTTGATTTGAGCAAGTACCTACTAGGATCTACCTACTCGAAAAAAGATCGTTTCTATTCTTGTTTCCTTTAGACAATGCTATCCTACTATTGAGAAATAGGTAGCACCACCATTGGAATTATAAGGGTCAATTCAAAAGGGACGTATGATCATTAAAGCAATATTAGGACATCTTAGTAATAACCCTAGAGTCTTAAGATCATATTCGAGGCAACATTTCCGAGGCAACATTTGAATGGGACATTTGATCTTTCTAGACAGGAGGGCAACCACTAAGACACCCTATGCTTAATGATCGTTTACCAAAGGCAACCGAAATTAGAGTATACCCTAAGAGTGATATGTGCGAGTGATTTGTTTCAGTTATTTATCTTTGCACATTAGGGTTTTCTAACCGTATTAATTTGTCATGCATTCTTGTCATACAATCCTATTAGCATACATCTAGACAGTTAAGTATTTGCGGAAATTGAAAATGCGAGAAAATAAATCTACGCTATTACAAGGCTTCGGGGAGGGGGATTAATTACATAGCCAAAAACCTGGGAATTTAAACAGTAAATAAATACACTAAATTAACTTTACAAACCATGAACAGTTACAAAAATATTGGCAAAAATAATTAACAAGCACGTGATGAATCAAATACGAAACGACTAAGGTTTTGACCCTTGACTAAACCTATTTGTGATTGATTAAAAAAAGATGTTTTGTCATATTTTGTTATTTAGGAAAATAATGAAAAATTAAAAGAAAATCCTAAGTTCTAATTAATTTTAAATTAATAAAAATAAATTAATTCACTCTAAAAACCTATTTTTGTATTTTTATTTATTTGAGAAAAAAAAGAAGAATTAAATCAAGAATTTAACTTAATTTCTATTTGATTTTATTTATGAAAATAAATTAAAATTTCCCTAAGTTAAACTAAATTAAATTAAATTTGATAATAAAAAAAACTAATTCTAAATTTTTTTATGAATTCTTGATTTTATGATTTTATAAAAAAAATGATTAATTTGTTAATTAAAATGATTAAAGAAATATTAAAAGAATTAAAAATAAGAAAGAAAAACAAGTTAGAGATGGGCCTGATTGTTAGCAATTATGGAGGTGTATATCTGATTTTTGGGCCCAAACAATCCAAGCCTGTATTGACTATGCCTGATTCGGTGTGGTTGTTGACTTGAGGAATATGATGGACCTTAAATGGAGAGCTAGCTGGACATCAAAGGATGGATGTTGAGGTTGCATGGTGAACATATAGGACAGTAGCGCACCTGATTATGTGAAGAAAAATAACATGAAACAAATGTTGGGACCTGGGGATCGAACCCAGGCCCTTATACTCAATTCTAGCGCTTGCTTGCCAACTGAGCCATGATGATTAGTTGTAAATATGATAATAATAAAATATAATATAAGAAAACCAAACATTATTTTCAAAAATGCGCAAAAGTTCAAATGGATGAGTTACACGTTGCCACGCCATCGTCTCCCTCACTAGCCCGTCGTTTTAGAAAACCAAGCTTTTACCTACGGACGCTTTGTTGTTGGTACAGACCTGTTCATCTCAAAAATTGTATACAAGTAAGATAAATTAAAGGTGATGGTACCAATCAACTCGTCTCATCCTCACGAGCATCATGGTACCAGAATCTAAGCCTAATTTTGCCTAAACTGAAAAACCCTAAAACAAGCAAAGGAACCCTAACAATGGCATATCATGATTCCTGCACTGAAAATGCAATTAGGTGATACCAGTATCTTGAAAACTCAATGATGAACAAGAATATATAATTAAAACATGCTTATGATGAGTAAATCAATGAAATCAAAATCAAGTTTTTAGGCAAACCGTGGTGCCTGTAGCTTACGATTCTGAACGTGAAAATGCTTGCAATTGATTGAGATCCCTTCTAAAGATGTCCAGGAGTCTATTGGTAGCCTTAGAATGGCTTGATTCACTCTCTAAGTCCAAGAATGATCACCCACTTTCTTGCAAATTTTTTATTTTTCTTTTGGTGTTTTCACGACTGTCAACCTTCTTTTCTTGCCCTGGTTGCGTTCTCTATATGTACTAGAGTGAATTAGGGTTGTAAAAACCACTAGTATCTTTTACAAATTTTGAAGATTTGATTTGGTTTTCATGGTGTATGATATCCTTCCAAATTTGGCCTAATCATGCTCTTTTTGTACCAATTTCCATTGATTCGAATTGATCTTGCAAGCTCAGCATATCTTGGTTGCTAACCTGTCAAAAAAAAAACAAATCAAATCATATCTTTGATAATTTTCATCATTTATTTGATTTAATTCATTTTTTAATTGATGAAAAATCAAAATAAATTGAAAAATGAAGCAAATAATTTATGGATAAGTATTTGAGTCGTGGACCACATTATAATTGAGGTGCAAGCATAAAAAGTTAGGCCCATTTAGCAAAAAATGCAAATTTGAGCACATTTGACTTTTGGCAATTTTGCAAAAATGGTCAACTTGGCCAATGCAAAACTCTCTCAATTTTGACCCTAGAGAGGTGTTCTTGGGCTTTTTAGAAATATTAGGATGTCCTCTAAGCAACCCTTTTGGTCTCATATCAATTGAGTCTTCCATGTTCATGTATGAAGCTTTGACCCAAAAGGTGTTTTTGTTGACTTTTCAAAAGGACCTATAATGTCAAAATTCATATCTTTTTGTGAGTGCATATTCTGAACTTGGGTGCTGGAGATGAATTGAAGTTAATTGCATCCTCTTCAAAATGAGCTTTGGATGGGTCATTTATGATAAAGCATGAGAAAGTTATGCTTGGTCAAAGTTGAGTTTACTTTTCCTACAAAGCCCTAATTTAGCAACTTTTGGGTTTTGATGAATTGTGAGCAATCCTTGAGGAATCATGATAAAACCTTGATCAAATGATGGATAATACTTCAAAATGAGTATGTTGACCAAAAATCTTGAAGTTTGACTGTATGTGGGCCACGGTTGACTTTTGACCTAGTACAGTTGATTTTTAGGCATTTAAGAATTGACTGAGCAAACTTCCTCTGTAAGGCTTGAAACTTGACATGGATAATCTTGAGAGCATATTAGGACAATGGTGAGAATTTGAGTACTCTATGGTTCACACATCTTGATGAAAATAGAAACCCTAATTTGAGGTATACTGCCTTAGGAGAGAGTTTGTCTAGTCAACTCTTAAACTTCCTTGAGAAAATTGGGGGCCTCTCTTGCCATATGTTGAGAAATATGGGAGGGAAAATTTTGGGGTACAACAGCTGCCCCTGTTCAATCTTCTTAAACCTGAAGATGTAGATTGGCTCGTTTGCCTTTCGTGATCTGAAGGTGGAAGATGATTGAACACTAGAGTGCCCAGAAATTTGCACTCGCATGAAGTGATACTTGACTTGTGATATCGGGAATGGGATTATAGATGCCATTTGGTAGTTTCTAGATAATTGTCGGAGATGGGCTTAAAGATGTCATCCAAAGAAGTTTCGTTCGCGCAAGAGATTCCTTTGCGAGAACCCGTATACCTGTTGTTGAGGAGGACTTCGCTGGGGAATGCTGGTCTCTGTCTTGGGAGAAATAGAGTTTTAGGAGCTTCAGTTGTCCGTTACTCTACTGGGGAATAATTCCGGTTTGGGAAGCGGAAGTGAACTTTGTGTTTGGTCGGGGTATATGGTGCACCGCGACTTTCTGGGGAATGTAAAATCAATTTTGTTTGATCGGGTCCCGGTCTTAGTGTTGTGGAGTGTGGACTGCTGTCTGGGGATAAAAGAGGAAGAACCTGGATAGCAAGGTTATGAGAAGGAACCTGGATAGTAGGGTTACTTCGATATGAAAGCCTGGATAGTAGGGCTATGAGAAGGAACCTGGATAGTAGGGTTACCTCGATATGAAAGCCTAGATAGTAAGGTTGTGAGAAGGAACCTGGATAGTAGGGTTACCTCGATATGAAAGCCTGGATAGTAGGGCTGTGAGAAGGAACCTGGATAGTAGGGTTACTTCGATATCAAAGCCTAGATAGTAGGGTTGTGAGAAGGAACCTGGATAGTAGGGTTACTTCGATATGAAAGCCTGGATAGTAAGGTTGTGAGAAGGAACTTGGATGGTAGGGTTACTTCGGGATGAAAGCTTGGATGGTAGGTGTTGTACCCCAAAATTTTCCCTCCCATATTCTTCAAGGTTTGTCAAGAATCATCTTCAAATGGTTCAAGATTTCTCAAGGGTTGCCTAGTCCAAATGCCTCCTAAGCCAGTCAAAATTAGGGTTTTGGTTCTTTCAAGGAATTTGAGGTTTTCAAGGGCTCAATCAAGTCTCATAAGCCTATATGAATGCTCAAGCACTTACATACTAAGTTTCAAGACTCACAATGTCAATTTGCACAGTCAAAAGCCCTATTTGCTCTACAGTCAACTACAGGGGCAAAATGGTCATTTTGTAGTCAAAAGTCAGAATTTTTGGTCAACATATTATTTTGAGCTCACAATCATCATTTGATCAAGTCTTGATCATGATTCTACAAGCATGGCTCAAAAATCATCAAGATGTAAAAAGTTACTATTTTTGGACAGCAGAAAAGTCAACTGTATCTTGACCAGGGCATAACTCTTTCATGGTTCATCAGAAAAATCCCATCCAATGCTCATTTTTAAGAGGATGACATTTCCTACAACTCATCTTCACATTCCAAGTCCAAGAAATGCTCTCATAAAAAGTTATTAATTTCTACATTATAGGTCCTTTTCAAAAGTCAACAAAAAGGCACTTTAAGTCAAAGACCATAACTTGAGATTGGTAAATCCAAATGACATGGGACCAAAGGAATTGGTTAGAGGACTTCAATACCTTTCCAAAATGTCCAAGAACATGTTCATATGATCAAAATTGAGCAAGATATGCATTGGAGAAGTTGGGAAATTTTTATGAATTTGCAAAAGTCAACTTTGCTCAAAACACCTTGTTGTTGCTAATGGGCCTCAAATTTCTTCTTGAAACTTTATCCAAGGCTTATGCACGACCCATTGAGATTAAATTGAATTATTTTCTTATTTTTTATTAATTAATTGGATTTTTAATTGATTTTAATTCATTTAATTAATTTAAATTGTAGGAAATACAAAGATTTAATTTTTTTCAATCTTTTTGTGAAGCAAACAAGCTCAATATATGCTGGCAAATTCGTGTGCACATCAAGGGGACAAAAATCTCCAAGTTTGGCAAGTTTCTTCAATCAAAAAGATTCAAAAAGATGTGATTGCAAATCAAATATTCAAACCATTATTCCATGGATTTCTTGGCAAAGATTTAACCTAATTCCATTCTACTATATATACACAAGTCAACCCTAATGCATTGGATGTGAAAATTGCTGCAGAAAAGCCATAGCAACATTGAAAAAAATCAAAGAAACTTGAAAACTGTTTTCCTAGTTCCAGGCTAATTCAGAGCTTTTTATTAATTCTAACACATTGCAGGGGTCCCCAGGAAGGTGTAGGAACCAAAACCAAGCGTTTAATCTCAAGAAATCACCAAGAACAGCTCCACGGTTTACTGGTTATTTTGAAAATCGAATTGCTTATTTCATGCATCATTAACACGATTTATTGTTTGTTTTGCATTGTTTGAGTCCATAGGAAGATAATGGTACAGGTTAATTGGATTATGATGCACAGAATCAAGAATCACCATTGATGAATTCTAGGGTTCATAAACCTTGAATTTGGGGATTCAGTAACCAGGCAAAATTGGGACCTCTAAGACCTATGGTTGAAATCGTGGAATCCAGACGAACACGCTGAGACCGTCGCGAAATATTTATATTCATCCTAGGGCTAATCGCTATTTTTCGTTGATGTAGGTTGTGGGGGTTAAAAACCCCCGCTATCTATTTGTTTCTTTTACAGGCAAACGAGGAAGATGAAGGCGTGTAAGCGTGTCATTGGTTAGTTCAAATAAAAGGCGTGCTTTTTTTGTGTTTCAGCATATTTATCAATTTTTATATATTATATTTTCTTCTTATTCTTATAACAAAGCGTGCAAGTTGGTGGAGTGGTTGGCCAGTTGTTCAGCAGGCGTTGGGACCTGGGTTCGATTCCCAGGTCCCCCAATATGTTTCTATTATTTTTCATAACGTGATTGCATGCAGGATTTCCAATGTATTCCACCATATACCTCCAGTGGTCCAAGCGCCAAGTGGCCACAGCATTAATCCAATGGCCAGGAGATGAAGAACACCATGCTCCCAGTCAACCATGCGCTGGACAACCAGAAAGTCAAATAGGCTTGATAGCTTAATGGGCCATGAATTACTTCCAAACCTCCTAATGGGCCAACACACCCCTTGGGTTCTTCTTTTCTTTTCTTTTTCTTTTATATTCTCTTTTAATTATTTTACTAACTATTAACTATTATTATTATTATTTAATTAACCCAAATTATTTATTTTTATAATAATTTCAGAAAATTAAAAATGTAAATACTATTATTATTATTATTATTATTATTATTATTATTATTATTATTATTATTATTATTATTATTATTAATTTCACCTTAATTTAATTATGTTGTAAATAAATGCTAACAAATTAATTTAGGTTAATTAGGTTTAATTTTGACTTTTTCATAATAAATAAAATAAATTAGAATTAGGTTTTATTAACTTTTGACTTTATTTTCTTTTATTTTTATTTTCATTAAGACATTAAAAAAACTAAAAAATACTTTTTTTCTTTTAATTACTTAATTAATTAGAATTAGGTTTGATTTAATGCAAAAAGGACCAAAATTCATTCTTTTCTCAAAAAGGGTCAAAACCCTAAGGACTTTCCCGATGCAATTTTGTTTCGCGCATGTTTATTCTTGATTATTATTTTGATCATATTTATGTATCTGCTCCGAAGATGTAATAGCGTAATTAGGACTTTTATCGCTTTCTTTATTTTCTCGCAATTTAACTTTTCAAGGGTTATGTTTTTGGCGATGTAAATACCCGACGCCATGTAATAGCGTAGATTTACTTTCCGCCATTTATTTCCCGCAAATTATTAACTGTTAAATATGCATGACAAGACTTGTATGAAAATAAAATCAACTCGTAGCTCACCATGATACATGTGCAAAGATAATCTATAAACTGAATCCTGACACACTCGCACATGCCACTCCTAGGGTACACCTCACTTGGTTGCCTCGAGGTGGTCATTAAGTATAGGGTGTTTTAGAGGTTGCCCTCCTGTCTAAAGATCCAGTTGCCTCGAAACGGTTACCTCGGATAAAAAAAAGGATCTAGGACATTAGGGTTACCGCTAAGGCGTCCTACTATTGCTTTGGTGACCACACATATCCCTATAATCGAATTGACCCGAATAACTCCAATGACGGTGCTACCTACTTCTCAATAGTGGGATAGTACTGTCTAAAGGACATTTACACAGCTTAATTCCTTAGAGTAGGTAGATTTCTCCTGGGTACTTGCTCTTTCAAAAAACAAAAACAACTTTTCGCACCTACACTTTCAAAAAGTTTTCAAACAAATACTTCATACACTCTTGAGGACAGATACAAGAGTTACCTAGAAGTTTTCAAAACAAAACTTTTTTCAAAACCCACAAACACAAGAAAAGCAAAACATTTTTGAAAACATAGTGAGCAAGTACCTAAGAGCCCGTGGATAACCACGGATAGAAAGGGTGCTAACACCTTCCCTTTCTATAATCTACCTCCCGAACCGAGAAACATCTCGAAAAGGAATTTTGCTGTGCTTTTGTCCTTTCCTTGTTGGAGAACATAAAAGACGGTGGCGACTCTTGCTTACCGCGACATTTTGCGAACCATCATTCCAAAACAGTCAGTTCTATTTCCACCGATCACAGAACTGGCGACTCTGCTGGGGATTTATAAAAGTGAGGTGTACCTTAGGATTAGATCATTTTATGTTTTCAATTGTATGCCTTGTTTGCTTTAAAATTGTAGGCTTGCATCGGAGTTTCATAGATCCTAACCTGGATCTGGGGAATACCCTTTAGGTAGCTTAAGCTGTGAGGGACCTGTCCGGCGTAGACCGACACGGGTGAAGCAGTAGCTACGTTGGTGTGACACCTTGGTCTGTACCGATATCCCTTGTGTTGGAACAAGGAGAATATGGGTCTTCTGAGGAGTCATTAAGCACCAACCGACCTTAGAACCCTAAATTGACCCAACTTGGCCATAGAACAGTAGCAGTATGCTACACTCATTGAGGCTAAACTCTCGCGATGGTTCCGGCCGCAAGAAAAGATTGCGAAGCTGGAGTTATGACCGATTGAGGGTAGTCAGTGATATTGAGATCCTCTAGAACCCGGTTACTATTTTCTAGGACAGGTCTTAACCAACTGAAACTGAAAGAGGGTAGTACCTAAACTTCATGCTGGCCTGAAATCTAAGGGCTCTTTTGTGTGACTTGTGTGCCTTCAAACTTGAACTACTTGCACATTCTTGTTATCTGACAACATGAGTTCCTTGCGGGTTTTGTCCTTAATCTGGACTTATTACAGGGCTTACTTACACCTCACACCTTTGCATCCACGTACATAACATCATACGCATCATAACATCATATCATAGCATTTCCTTAACCATTTCAAGGATCTCAAGGGTTTGTGATGCAGGTCATGATGGACCAAATGTCTAGCAAGGGGCAAAGGGGACTTATTTTCCTCTAACCAAGGTTGTCCAGAAGTCCAAACACGATGACTTGAGTCAGGGGCTATGACCCACTCGATATGGTGAGCCTTGACTCTTGAAGAAGGACTCTCAACAACATGAAGTTCCTTCAATCATGCTACTGAATTCAAATTCTAACAATTTTCTTGCCTGCCTCGCGAGATCCTTGAAAACATTGCATGCATATCATACATATCATTGCATTACAGGTACCCTTTTACAGGTCACTTATCTTCTTCGCTGTTTATTTCAGCAATCATCATGTCTTCTGAACCTTCTACTGAACAAGCTATCAAGGCCCTCCAGGCCTAGAATGCCCAGTTCCAAGAGTTGGTTATGAGCCTAGCCCAGGGTCAACAGGATTTGAAGACTCTGATTCTGAAAGAGAGGAAGAAGAAGAAGAAGAGGATTGTTTTGTTCAACACTAGACGCAGATCTGGGAATGGATTACAGAATGAGGCTGAGCTGACTACCTCATCTGTAGGCAAGGACAGTCCCCAAGAGAGAAGGGTTCCTAGTCCCGTGGTCTCCGACAACGAGACAGATTATAATGATGAACAGTACCCTCCTGCGGAGGACAAGTACAAACAACTGGAGGACCGTTTAAGTGCTATGGAGATTCAACATGTGCTCGGGTTGGACTTTGGAGACCTAGGCTTATCTTCTGGGGTAGTGATTCCTCACAAGTTCAAGGCACCTGCTTTTGCCAAGTACGACGGAGCTTCCTATCCTAAGCTACATCTCAGATCATATGTAAGGAAGATCCAACCTTACACTGCTGACAAGAGTCTATGGATCCATTTCTTCCAGGATAGTCTTTCAGGGACTCAACTCGAATGGTTCTATCAGCTGGATGGAGCTAGTATTCGTAACTGGGAGGATTTGGCTACTGCATTCTATAAGCAGTATCAGTATAATTCCGACCTCGCTCCTACGCGTACCCAACTCCAGGGTATGTCACTAGGGACGGGTGAAGGATTTAAAGAGTATGCTCAAAAATGGAGAGACCTTGCCGGAAGGGTGCAGCCACCTTTAACTGATCGTGAACTCGTCGATATGTTTTTGGGGACCCTGTCTGGTCCGTTCTTCAACCATCTGATTGGAAATTCTTCTGCTGGGTTTACAGATCTGATCTTGACTGGGGAAAGAATTGAAGCTGGCATCAAAAGTGGGAAGATTCCAGAAGCCGCACCTTCTGATGCTCATAAAAAGCCTTACGGTGGGAAGAAAGAGTCCAATGTTACGTACAGTCAAAAGAGTCGTCGTGACCAACACGTAGGGCCAGTCATGATCTCTGGTTCTGCATCGCGCCGACAACAACAAAAGGGAAATCAGCGAAGGCCAGACGAGCCTAAAAGACAGTTCACCAACATCAATATGTCGTTGTCACAAGCATTGCAGCACATGTTGAAGATGAATCTGATTGCGGTGATGAACCCTCCTGTAAATCCTAAGACTACTTCTCCAAACTACAATCCAGATGCAAGGTGCGCTTATCATTCTGGTAGCCCGGGGCACGATACTGACGATTGTTAGGCGCTGAAATACAAGATCCAGAATATGATTGATGCTAAGGAGATCGAATTCGATCCTTCTGAGACTCCCAATGTGATCACTGCTCCCTTGCCAAAACATGGCTAGGATTGAGAGACTTTTGTTCATTTAAATTCTGAAATTGTATTTTTCCTTGCTTATTCAAACAATTATCATGTCAAACTCTCTTATTTCATTAATGCATTACACGTGTCTGTTTTGAAGTAATTGTGTTCACTATGCTTAAAACTGCTTTCATTTTTTTGATGTTCAACTCTCGATTGAAAATTCTAAGCCTTTTGAGGGAGGATGAAGAAAACGATACCACGATCTTTACAGTATGCTTTTGAACAGACCCCGCTGATGAGGTACAAGCATTGTTTCAAATCCTAAACAGTGGAGTTATAAGGAAGATAATCCCTAGTCAACCCATTTGAGCCAAAGAAGTTGGAGTTTTTCTTTTCAAAAATTAAAACCCTTAATCATAACCTGGGGCAGGGTAGTTCTCTCAGTTGATCCAGGTGCACAAAATGGCATCAAAGAAATCCTTCCAAAACAAAAGACAGTGATGGTTCCGAATAATCGTCAGGACAGGCAGTCATTATCTCTCAAAATAAAAGCCCAATAAGTCAAAACCTATGAAGGAGACTTACAAAACTGGGGCATCCCGCTGACTGTAATTACAAAAAGAAACAGTTCAGGCAAAAAAAAACAGGGATAACACAATCAAAAGAAAGAGGTCCTACAAACCCTCAACAAAATAGAAATGACTGCCTATTCAAAATAAATTGTCAGTATCTGAACCATCATTGGAATATCAGGACAAAGACTCAAACAAGGTCTAATGCACGATCAGCTGAGTTTAGGTTTGAAGAACATCACGAAGAGCGGGTGGGTACAAATATACTTTGAGCCTTTATCCTTTGTTTCTTAAACCGTGAACCAGGCCACGTTATAACCCTTAAAAGTCCTAGCTCAAGCATGGGTTAGTTCGAAAGCATAGTGTTACAAAAGGTATCCTGACTCCTGTAGGGCTTGCTGTAAAATCCTGAGTTGACATCACATTTTACAAAATTTGCTTGTTTTATTGAAAAATGCATTTTCAAAAAAAACTTCAAGACAGACATAAGCTTTGCATTCTTAAAATAACATTGTTTGCATATGACTATTTGTTTGAACAGCAGAGAAATTCGCACGACGAATATCTAGTGAACAAAAATCTTCTCAACAAAAGAGGCATCTCAAGTGGAAGAAACACTTCCAACCAAGGGCCAGGCATGATCATTGTTCATCATCTGGGGCAGTCCAGTCAAGATTCAAGGAATCTCTCAAGGATGCCAAATAGCCTGGGGCAAATCTCCATCTGAATCAATCGGGGCATTGAACATGAATTCCAGCGACGAATCTCGCATGAGCAAACATCTTCTGGTAGTATGGCAACACAACACTACTGACAGGGGCACCTCCCTACATCCTGAGAGCATGGACATAGTCGAAAAAATACTACACATGATCAAAGACCCGCTAGGTCGACTGGCCTAGGCAAAAATAAGGGCTTCCCGGCGAACCAAAAGGGTTCGGGCAAAAATAAGGGATGAAAATGAAAAAATTTGTACACCCGGCAAGTCGAAAACCTGAAAAGGTGGCTTGGGCAAAAAAGGTTATCCCGATGGACTGAAAACCCGAAAGGGCGGTCCAGGCAAAAATTAGGGATCAAAGCGTACGACTATGTCCCGTCATCTCGTCATCTCTCCTACCAGAAGAAGATTTGTCAATCAGCAATTATCAGCACCTCATAGGCCTTCTTCTCCCGCAGAAACTGGGGCAATAAGAATTGTCCAAGCTGCTCTATCCTCCAGGTACAAGGTAGATTCAGTTGAAGAGTATGACCAAGATACCTTCACTCCCTGCAGAGTAAGACAGTAAGGGTAGCTCTCCCCATTGAGACTTGCAACTACGAACAAATCAGCAATACTCTCCCCAAGCAGAGTTGGTCTCCCATCGGCCCTAAAAAGGCACAATATTCCCCAGCAAGTCAGCGATACTCTCCCCAAGCAAAGTTAGTCTACTGTCACCCCTAAGGAAGTTGGGTACCCCCAGAAGATCTCAACATTCCCCAGCGGAGTATGCAGATGTTCCTCAGCAAGCATCCCCGGCAGTCTTAATATTCCTCGACAGAAATATAAGATTGTTCCCCGGCAGAATACAGACACCCCAGTGGAGCCACTTCCCCGGTGCAGTCCGAAGAGTTTCCCCAGGAGAGTTGAACCATCTCCCCAGTAGATTCTGGAAGCTTGTCCCCTACAGAGTACCAATATCTCTCCCCAGCCATATTCAAAGGTTATTCCCCACCAGAGTCTAACTGGGTTATCCTCAGCAAATTACAACGGAAAGATCGTCCTCGGCGAAGTTCTTCCTACCCCCAGCGGAGTCATCATCAAAATCCCTCAACGGAGCTTATCAACGGAATCCCCAGCGGAGTTATCGTTAAAATCTCAGCGAAGCATCTCTCCCCACAGAGTAATTCCCCGCAGAGTAATATCTTCACCAGGTTTATCCCCCAACGGAGTCATCTTCTCTTACCGGTTTATTCTTGCAATCATCTTCGTTCATCATCCCCAGCGGAAACGAAGAACTCGACTCTTCAATATCAGCCCAGGATTCAACAAACTTCCCGGCATTCGTCAAGGATTTATTTTCCCAGACAAAAATACATTCATAAACATCACATTTTCATACATCATGATACATGCATATACGCATCATACGACGCAATCTCTTTTTTTTTTTAGAACATCATCATCATGCATCTCATACGTCATGACATTGCATACAGCTAACGTGTTGCCTTTTCAGGAAAAGGTCAATCAAAAGATGATTACCATCTACCTTTGCAGTTCCAGATCAACACCTGTAACAAGCCAGGAAAATTCTATGGACGATTGATCATGGGTTAATACCTGAAACCAGACAGGACAATTATCTACTTGATCACCATGAGGCGACCCTACACCGGTTCCTTCTCAACTTCAGATGTAGTTTTACACGGACTCATCACCAGGAAACCCTATACCGGTTCCTTCTCAATTTCAGATGTAGTTTTACACGGACTCATCCTCAGGCAACCCTACACCGGTTCCTTCTCAATTTCAAATGTAGTTTTACACTGACTCATCCTCAGGCAACCCTACACCGGTTCCTTCTCAATTTCAGATGAAGTTTTACACAGACTCGTCCTCAGGCAACCCTACACTGGTTCCTCCTCAGTTCCAAGATGAAGTTTTACACGAACTCATCGTCAAGATAACCTTACCCCGGTTCATCCAGAAGTTTTACACGAACTTATCCCGAAGTAACCTTACCCCGGTTCATCCTGAAGTTTCACACGAACTTATCACAGTAACCTTACCCCGGTTCATCCATAAGTTTTACACGAACTTATCTCACAGTAACCTTACCCCGGTTCCTCCTGAAGTTTCACACAAACTTATCTCAAAATAACCTTACCCCGGTTCATCCAGAAGTTTTACGCGAACTTATCCCGAAATAACCTTACCCCAGTTCATCCAGAAGTTTTACGCGAACTTATCCCGAAGTAACCTTACACCGGTTCCTTCTCAACTCCAGACGTAGTTTTACACGGACTCGTCACCAAGAAACCCTACACAGGTTCTCTCTTTCCAAAGATGAAGTTTTACACGGACTCGTCACCCAGAAACTCTACACAGGTTTTCCTTCTTCCAGGATGCAGTTTTACACGGACTCATCATAAGGCGACCCTACACCGGTTCCCTTTCTCTTTCCAGATGCAGTTTTACACGGGCTCATCATCAAAGTAACCCCACACAGGTTCCTTCTCCATTTCAGATGCAGTTTTACACGGACTCATCATCAAGAAACCCTACACAGGTTTCCCTCCTTCAAAGATGCAGTTTCACACGGACTCATCATCAGTAAACCCTACACAGGTTTCCCTCCTTCAAAGATGCAGTTTCACACGGACTCATCATCAGTAAACCCTACCCAGGTTTCCTTCCTTCAAAGATGCAGTTTCACACAGGCTCATCATCAGTCAACCCTACACAGGTTTCCTTCTTTCCAAGATGCAGTTTTACACGAGCTCGCCATCAGGCAACCCTACACAGGTTCCTTCTTTCAACTTACAAAGTTACAATTCAACAAGCAATCTCCAGATGGCATCTATAAGCCCATCCCCGACAAGATTCCGTCACATCTCCAGATGGAATCTATAAGCCCATCCTCCTATCCATCATCTCTCCAAATGGCATCTGTAAGCCCATTCCCGACATCGCATTGCTGATACCACACTATGCGAGTGCAAATTTCTGGGCACTCTAGTGTTCAATCATCTTCCACCTTCGGATCACGAAAGGCACGCAAGCCAATCTACATCCTCAGGTCTAAGAAGATTGAACAGGGGAAACTGTTGTACCCCAAAATTTTCCCTCCCATATTCTTCAAGGCTTGTCAAGAATCATCTTCAAATGGTTCAAGATTTCTCAAGGGTTGCACAGTCCAAATGCCTCTTAAGCCAGTCAAAATTAGGGTTTTGGTTCTTTCAAGGAATTTGAGGTTTTCAAGGGCTCAATCAAGTCTCATAAGCCTATATGCATGCTCAAGAACTTACATACTAAGTTTCAAGACTCACAATGTCAATTTGCACAGTCAAAAGCCCTATTTGCTCTACATTCAACTGCAGGGGCAAAATGGTCATTTTGCAGTCAAAAGTCAGAATTTTTGGTCAACATCTTATTTTGAGCTCACGGTCATCATTTGATCAAGTCTTGATCATGATCCTACAAGCATGGCTCAAAAATCATCAAGATGCAAAAAGTTACTATTTTTGGACAGCAGAAAAGTCAACTGTATCTTGACCAGGGCATAACTTTTTTATGGTTCATCAGAAAAATCCCATCCAATGCTCATTTTTAAGAGGATGACATTTCCTACAACTCATCTTCACATTCCAAGTCCAAGAAATGCTCTCATAAAAAGTTATTAATTTCTACATTATAGGTCCTTTTCAAAAGTCAACAAAAAGGCACTTTAAGTCAAAGACCATAACTTGAGATTGGTAAGTCCAAATGACATGGGACCAAAGGCATTGGTTAGAGTACTTCAAGACCTTTCCAAAATGTCCAAGAACATGTTCATATTATCAAAATTGAGCAAGATATGCATTGGAGAAGTTGGGAAATTTTTATGAATTTGCAAAAGTCAACTTTGCTCAAAACACCTTGTTGTTGCTAATGGGCCTCAAATTTCTTCTTGAAACTTTATCCAAGGCTTATGCACGACCCATTGATATTAAATTGAATTATTTTCTTATTTTTTATTAATTAATTGGATTTTTAATTGATTTTAATTCATTTAATTAATTTAAATTGTAGGAAATACAAAGATTTGATTTTTTCAATCTTTTTGTGAAGCAAACAAGCTCAATATATGCTGGAAAATTCGTGTGCACATCAAGGGGACAAAAATCTCCAAGTTTGGCAAGTTTCTTCAATCAAAAAGATTCAAAAAGATGTGATTGCAAATAAAATATTCAAACCATTATTCCATGGATTTCTTGGCAAAGATTTAACCTAATTCCATTCTACTAAATATACACAAGTCAACCCTAATGCATTGGACGTGAAAATTGCTACAGAAAAGCCATAGCAACATTGAAAAAAATCAAAGAAACTTGAAAACGGTTTTCCTAGTTCCAGGCTAATTCAGAGCTTTTTATTAATTCTAACACATTGCAGGGGTCCCCGGGAAGGTGTAGGAACCAAAACCAAGCGTTTAATCTCAAGAAATCACCAAGAACAACTTCACAGTTTGCTGGTTATTTTGAAAATCGAATTGCTTATTTCATGCATCATTAACATGGTTTATTGTTTGTTTTGCATTGTTTGAGTCCATAGGAAGCTAATGGTACAGGTTAATTGGATTATGATGCACAGAATCAAGAATCACCATTGATGAATTCTAGGGTTCATAAACCTTGAATTTGGGGATTCAGTAACCAGGAAAAATTGGGACCTCTAAGACCTATGGTTGAAATCGTGGAATCCAGACGAACACGCTGAGACCGTCGTGAAATATTTATATTCATCCTAGGGCTAATTGCTATTTTTCGTTGATGTAGGTTGTGGGGGTTAAAAACCCCGCTATCTATTTGTTTCTTTTACAGGAAAACGAGGAAGATGAAGGCGTGTAAGTGTGTCATTGGTTGGTTCAAATAAAAGGCGCGCTTGTTTTGTGGGGTGTATGTACCACTACTCATGTTCTCAAGCTGGCTTTATCCTGGTACCTGATGGGCAGAGTAACTGTAGGGTTTGGGCACTTCTTGTTTGTCCTCATTCCTGGAATTACGAGTAATTGTATTTGTTTCTCATGTAAATATTTATGAGCAACCATTATTTTCAAATGCATACATAAAAAGTGAATCATTGGACGTTCTTGCAAAACAAAACAGAAAAAAGAAAAACAAAATGAAATTTCTTGTAAAGATGAATTGTATTGATTTTTGAAGTTGGCCTGTAATAGGCGTTTTGTACAAGGAGGCTGACGTCCCAGTAAGAGAACGCCGCTGAAAGATAGAAATTATAATTTATGTTAAAGAAAGAAAAACAACCATGTGAAACAATCCCATCGGGTTCCAACTCTGCTATTGCCTTTATATCTTCAAGCATATCATCACCTCGCTACTTGGCCGAAGGTTGATCAGATTGATTGGCGTTGTCCGAGCTTGATAGTTGATACCGAAGTCTGGTTGTAAGATGATCCAATGAGACATGGTTTTACGCTTTGATCCCTAATTTTTTTCCTAGACCGCCCTTTCGGGTTTTCAGTCCACCGGGATACCCTTTTTTTACCAAGTCGCCTTTTCAAGTTTTCGACTTGCCATGTGTACAGTTTTTTCATTTTCATCCCTTACTTTTTCCCGAACCCTTTTGGTTCGCCGGGAAGCCCTTATTTTTGCCTAGGCCAGTCAACCTAGTGGGTCTTTGATTATGTGTAGTATCTTTTCACTATGTCTACATTGACGGGGTGAAGAAGGTCGTCACCATCCATGGTGGTTAGAATCATAGCTCCTCCCGAGAAAATGTTCTTAACCACAAACGGCCCTTCGTATGTGGGGGTCCATTTTCCCCTGGGATCACCTTGCGGTAGTATGATGCGTTTGATCACTAGATCCCCGGCTTGATATTCTTAACGTCTGACTTTCTTGTTAAAAGCCTTGATCATTCACTTTTGATACGTCTGACCATGACAGATAGCAGTAAGTCTCTTTTCATCGATTAGATTTGTCTGATCAAGTCGAGTTTGGATCCAGTCGTCTTCATTCAAACCCACATCCTTCATAATCCTGAGAGAGGGTATCTGGACTTCGATGGGTAGCACTGCCTCCATGCCATACACCAAAGAGTAGGGTGTTGCCCCTGTCGATGTCTGTGCTGAGGTACGGTATCCATGAAGAGTGAATGGTAACATCTCGTGCTAGTCTTTGTATGTCATTGTCATCTTCTGCACAATCTTCTTGATGTTCTTGTTAGCTGCTTCAACAGCGCCATTCATCTTTGGTCGGTAGGGAGAAGAGTTATAATGTTGTATCTTGAACTTTTTGCAGAGCTCGGTGATCACCGTGTTGTTGAGATTTGTACCATTGTCAGTAATAATCCTCTCTGGGACACCATATTGATAGATCAGATTGTGTCGGATGAACCGTGCCACGACGTTCTTGGTTACTGTAGCAAAGTAAGTTGCCTCAACCCACTTCATAAAATAATCAATTGCTACCAGGATGAAGCGATGCCCGTTAGACGCAGTAGGTCTGATCTCACCGATCATGTCGATGCCCCACATTGCAAAATGCCAAGGAGCGGTCAAAACATTTAGGGGAACCGGAGGTATATGCACCTTATCAGCATAGACTTGGCACTTATGACAGGTTCGAGAATGCTGATAACAATCGGCTTCCATAGTGAACCAGTAATATCCTGCTCGTAAGATCTTCTTAGCCATGGTGTGTCCACTAGAATGAGTTCCGAAGGTACCTTCATGGAACTCCGCCATGATCCTTTCTGCCTCTCTCTTGTCTACACAATGTAGTAAGGTTGAATCATGGATACGCTTATAGAGGATTCCATTACTGATGAAGAACTTCGCAGAAAACCTTCTCATAAACTTCTTATCATTAACAGACGCCCCCTCACGGTATTCTTGAGCCTCAAGATACCTCTTTACCTCGTGAAACCAGGGTTTATCCGTCATCTTTTCAGTCTCAATGTCACAGCAATGTGCGGGTTCGTCCAAACTCTTAATGGTAACTTGGGGAGCTTCATTGTCCCACATAACTTTGAACATAGAAGACATGGTAGCTAGCGCAACCTCCAACTGGTTCTCTTCTCGTGGGAAATTTTCAAAAGTTATCTCCTCAAAGTGTGGGAGCAATGTCAGTACATACTCTTTGTAAGGAATAAGATTCTGGTGCTTCGTATCTCACTCGCCTTTGCTCTGACTAATCACCAGAGCGGAATCTTCGAATACACTTAAGGACTTAATCCTCAGGTCAATAGCAGCTCGAAGGCCCATGATACACGCTTCATACTCCACCATATTGTTGGTGAAGTTAAAACATAATCGGGCGGCGAACGGAGTATGACAGCCCTCGGGAGATATAATTACAGCGCCAATGCCATTACCCAGTGAATTTGAGGCTCCATCAAAATACATAAACCATCGGGATCCCTCCTCGGGTCCTTCCTCCAATCCAGATTCTTCGCAATCGGTTACCAACATGATATTCTCATCCGGGAACTCGAAATTCATGGACTGGAACTCATCCACGGCCTGATGCGCCAAATGATCCGCCAATACACTCCCCTTGATTGCTTTTTGGGTTGTGTATTGGATGCATACTCAGTTAAGATCATTTTCCATCTCGCTATCCTTCCGGAGAGAGTGGGCTTCTCGAAAATATACTTGATTGGATCCATCTTTGATATCAACAAGGTAGTGTGAGTCAGAATATACTGTCTCAGTCGGCGAGCATCCCATGCCAAAGCGCAGCAAGTTTTCTCGAGCAATGAGTATCGGGTCTCACAGTCAATAAACTTTTTGATAAGGTAATAAATGGCGTGCTCTTTTCGACCAGACTCGTCATGTTGCCCCAACACACACCCCATTGAATTGTCTATCACTGTCAAGTATAATATCAAAGGTCTTCCTTCAACTGGAGGCATCAGAATTGGTGGTTCTTGAAGGTATTCCTTGATTCTTTCGAAAGCGGTATGGCATTCATCATTCCACTTTACCACTTGATCTTTCTTCAGCAGCTTGAAGATTGGCTCGCAAGTAGCAGTCAGATGTGAAATGAATCTGGAAATGTAATTCAGACGCCCCAAGAAACCTCTAACTTCCTTCTCTGTGCGGGGGACCGGCATCTCTTGTATGGCCTTTACCATTGCAGGGTCCACCTGAATTCCTTTGTCACTGACAACAAAACCCAGAAGCTTACCAGACCTTACCCCGAAGGTACACTTGTTCGGATTCAACCTCAGCTTGTACGTCTTCAACCTATCAAACAGTTTCTGAAGATGATCAAGGTGCTCTTCCTCAGTCTGGGACCTGGCTATCATGTTGCTAACATAAACCTTGATCTCGTGGTGAATCATATAGTGGAACAAAGCGACCATGGTGCGCTGATAAGTTGCCCCAGCATTCTTTAACCCAAAAGGAATTACCTTGTAACAGAAGGTTCCCCACTAAGTAACGAAGGTTGTCTTCTCCATGTCCTCAGGAGCCATCTTGATCTGGTTGTAGCCAGAAAAACCATCCATGAAGGTGAAGATCTTGTGTTGCACGGTGTTGTCGACTAGAAAATCAATGTGAGGAAGTGAGAAGTCATCCTTGGGGCTTTCCCTGTTCAGATCTCTGTAGTTCACACACATCCGTACCTTAACGTCCTTCTTAGGCACAGGAACAACGTTGCCAACCCACTGCGGATAGGAAGTGACAGCTAAGAATCCTGCTTCGAACTGTTTCATGACCTCTGCCTTGATTTTTTCTGACATTTCAGGGCGCATGCGGCGGACCTTCTGCTTTACCGGAGGGTAGTCTTCTTTGGTCGGCAGGCGATGTACCACAATATCAGTGTCCAAACTAGGCATGTCTTCATAGGACCAGGTGAATATCTCAACATAGTCGTGTAGCATCTATACCAACTTCTGTTTGACACTAAGCTCCAGATTCACACCTATTTTAACCTCTTTCCTGTCTTCCTTTGTCCCCAAATTCACTGACTCAACTGGCTCTTCATGAGGCTGTATGGCCCTTTCTTCCTGCTGTAATAGTCTAGCAAGTTCTCCAGGCACCTCACAATCGTCCTCACCTTCGTCCTCAGCTTGGTTGATCGGATTTTTGAAGTCATAACTGGTAGTAGCATAGTTTTTATCAATGGGATCCATATTGCATATGGATATGCAGTATGATACATGAGTGTGTGTAAGAGAATAGTTGTTTTGATAAAGTAAGAGACAGAAAAGAAAAACAAGGAGCGCAAATTTTGTATGCAAGAAACGTCCAATGCTTTATTAATGATATATGAAATGACAAATAATAGCCCTCACAATCAAAGCCAAGGTGCCTCGGGAAAGGCACCGGGCCGTAAAGTTTCAAAATGTTTATCACAAATTTTAAAAAATGAGTCAATTACTGCGAAATAAAAGAAACAAGTATGAAGTCCTTCACCGTCCAGTTATTCGGTCCACCGTTGGTTGTTGGGTAGATCCAGCTATCGATGTCTGAATCCTCTTCACTGTCTTCAATTGCATTAATTCCCCGAATGCTGATGTGTAGTGGAGGTCTTCCAGCCCGAGCATGCCTAACAGCCCTTTGAGCCCCTGTAGTAAAGCCCAAACCAAATTTGTCAGTTTTGTGAGTGAAATCAGGGAGATGACCCCAATTGGTAAACCCACCTTCTTCGACCACAACCCTGGTGTTGTACCCCAAAATTTTCCCTCCCATATTCTTCAAAAGTTTTGCCAAGCATCACCTCAAATGGTTCAAGGCTACTCCAAGGATTGCACAGTCAACCATCCTCCTAAGCCAGTCAAAATTAAGGTTTTGGTTCCTTCAAGGAAGTTGAGGTTTTCAATGGTCCAATCAAGTCCCACATGCCTATAAACATTGTCAAGCATCCTCATGTCAAGTTTCAAGACTTACAGCACAAAATTGCACAGTCAAAAACCCTAATTGCTCAACAGTCAACTGCAGGGGCAAAATGGTCATTTGACAGTCAAAAGTCAAAAATTTTGGTCAACATCTTATTTTGAAGCCACAAACATCATTTGATCAATTCTTGATCATGATTCTCAAAGCATGGCTCAAAAGGTCTCAAGATGCAAAAGTTTCTATTTTTGGACAGCTGAAAAGTCAACTGTAACTTGACCAAGGCATAACTTTTTCATGGTTCATCAGAAAAATCCCATCCAATGCTCATCTTGAAAGGGAAGACATTTCCTACAACTCATCTTCACATTCCAAGTCCAAGAAATTCTCTCACAAAAAGTTATCAATTTCAACATTATAGGTCATTTTCAAAAGTCAACAAAAAGGGACTTTAAGTCAAAGACCATAACTTGAGATTGGTAAATCAAAATGACATGGGACCAAAGACATTGGTTAGAGGACTTCAATACCTTTCCAAAATGTCCAAGAACATGTTCATAACTTCAAAATTGAGCAAGATATGCATTGGATAAGTTGGGAAATTTTTGTGAAATAGCCAAAATCATTTATCCTTGAAATTTCATTTTTTGACAAAAGGGCCCCACTTTTTCCACTTGTTTCAGCTTGGCCATGCTTCCCACGTGTCCCACAATTTATTTCAAGATTTAAAATTAATTTTCCATTTTTATTTAATTTTATTTGATTTAATTCATTTTAAATCTTTTAAAATCAAATAAAAATCAAAGAAATTAATGGAGGGATATATTTTGTGATGATTAGCTTTGATACACCTTAAAACACATTCCAAATTCGTGCATGGCCTATTATGGGCATACAAATTCAAAATTTCACAAATAGGGAAAATGGTTCAAAGTTGGTTATGGAGGAAATCTCAAACATGAATGCAAGGCTTCAATGACCATAATATTGTTTGATACACATTACACACTATATATACAAGCCTTCCCAACCTCATTCAAAAAAGAGAGTGTGCACAAACGGCTAGAGCAAAAATCCAAAAAGTGTCAGAAAAAAAAGTGTGAGATCAAAACATAGTTGCAAGCGTTTTCAGATCAAAGCAAGCATGTAGCTTTCTTCCTTGCCACTCACTGAAGCCAAAGCAACCACAAACGCGTCCTAAGGTCCACTGAATAGCGCTGTAAGTACTCACGAAATCACCTATGAACATGGAGTCGTGTTTCTCCATTCTTGCACTTTTTCTAGAAAATAATAGCATATTCATACTCCATGCCTGATTTCCAATGCAACAGTTATATTCAATTTCATTTTTAGGCTTCGTATGACAATACCCATGCCTAGGGTTTGTTTGCTTTGTTTTTAGGTATTTTTTTCTACAGGTGAAATTGTGACGGACCATAAGCATCAACGTGATCAGGAGACATGGGTCATCACCCCCATGGTTTTGTTACTTTTTTTTTATTCTCTTTTCCTTATAATTTCTTTTTTTAATTATTATCATTATTATTATTATCATTAAATTAACATAACTAATTTTTCCATAAAATTCAAAAAAACTAAAAAAATGTAAATATTTCATTTATTTTTAATCTCACTCTTTTATTTTTGTAAATAAAATACTAACAAATTAATTAGTTAATTAGTTTAATTTTAACCTTTTTACAATAAATAAAAACAATTTAGACTTAGGCTTTCCTTTTGACATTTTTAATTCCTTTTTATTTTTATTTTCATTAAAAACATAAAAATACAAAAATATTTTTCTTTTAATTAAATTAATTAATTAGTAATTAGGCCTAATTTTCATTTAATTACAAAAAAAAAAGGCAAATTCAATTTAATTCTAAAAAAGGGTCAAAACCCTTAGGACGTTCCCGATTTAATTTCTTTTCGCGCTTTAATTCCTTTTTATTATATTTTTGTAACTGTTTCCGGATATGTAATAGTTAATTAGGACTTTATTGCTTTCTTTTAATTTCTCGCATTTTTATTTTTTCAAAACGGGTCTTTGTAAAGATTTGGCGATGTATAGACCTGCGCCTTGTAATAGCATAGGATTTACGTTTTCCGTACTTTAATTTCCGCACCCCTTAACTGCTAAATTTTGCATGAAAGAATGAATGACCCAAATAAAAATAAGCGTAGATCACCCAATACATGTCAAACAAATAATAAACTGAAAATGACACACAATTCACACACCACTCCTAGGGTACGCCTCACTGTTGCCTTGCCCCTCGAAACGTGGTCGTCGAGTAGAGGACGTTTTAGTAAGTCCTCATGACCATGAACATGGCATGGGGGTAGCTTCTAAGGTGTCCTCCTATTGCTCTGGTGATCACACTGTTGCCTTGCCCCTCGAAACGTGGTCGTCGAGTACAGGACGTCTTAGTGAGTCCTTATGTTCCATTGATCTAGTTGCCTCGAATAAGTTGCCTCGGAACGGTCGCCTCGGAATAAAAAGATCAATGGCATAAGGGTAGCTTCTAAGGTATCTTATCATTGCCCGGTGACCACACTGTCCCTAAACCTCGAATTGACCCGAACACCTCCAACGGTGGTGCTACCTACCTCTCAATGGTGGGATGGCACTACTTTAAGGACATTTACACAGACTAATTCCTTAGGGTAGGTGGATGACTCGTAGATACTTGCTCTAATTCAAAACAAATCAAAAACTTCTTTTCACACCTACACTTTTCAAAAAGCTTTCAAAAACAATTTTTCAAACACTCTTGAGGACTGATACAAGAGTCGAACTGAAATTTTAAACGAAACTTTTTCAAACCCACTCACTTTGAAAAGCAAACAAACATTTTGAAAACACAAATGAGCAAGTATCTAAGAGCCCATGGATAACCATGGATAGAAAGGGTGCTAACACCTTCCCTTTCTATAAATCTACCTCCCGAACCGAGAACTAATCTCAATAAGAAATTTTTTTGTGCTTTTGTCCTTTCCATGTTGGAGAAAATAAAAGACGGTGGCGACTCTTGCTTCCGCGACATTTCGCGAACCAGCGTTAAACAGTCAGTTCCAGATCCGCCGATCACAGAACTGGCGACTCTGCTAGGGATATTGTTAAAGTGAGGTGTACCTTAGGACTAAGGTCACTGTGTTTTCAATTGCTTTGACTTGTTTGCTTTAAATTGTGGGACTGTCTTGGGAGTTCTATAGATCCTAACCCGGATCTGGGGATACCTTCTTAGAAAGTAGCAACAAGGCTGTGAGGGAACTGTGCGGGGTATACCGACATGGTTGAAACTGTCTGCTACGTTGATGTGGCACTTCGGTGTGTACCGGTAACCCTTGAGTTCAGTCAAGGAGAGTACGGGGCCGCCACGTGGTGTCGTGAAGCATCAACTGACCTTAGGAACCTTAATTGAACTATCTTGGCCTCTTTAGGGTAGTGAGATAACTGACTTTGGTGCAGTCCGAGGTTGGTTGATACTCGATACTACACTCAATTGAGGGTTGCTTTCCTGGAATATTTCGGTCGCCAGTTCAGTGGCTAAATCGAAACGATGAACAATGAAAGCAATCCAGTGGTATTGGGACCCCTAAAACCCGATTACTTCTAATAGGACAGGTTAAGCCCACCAACTTCAAGAGGGTAATACCCAGACCCCATGCATGCCTAAACTCTAAGGGCTTCTCTTGTGTGACTTGTGTGCCTTCCAACTTGACTATTTGCATGCTTGTTAACTGACACTTGAGTTTCTTGCAGGTTTTGTTTATAGTCCTTAATTGGGACTCATAACAGGGTTTACTGAGTTTCTTGCAGGTTTTGTTTATAGTCCTTAATTGGGACTCATAACAGGGTTTACTGAGTTTCTTACAGGTTTTGTTTATAGTCCTTAATTGGGACTCATAACAGGGTTTACTGAGTTTCTTGCAGGTTTTGTTTATAGTCCTTAATTGGGACTCATAACAGGGTTTACCTACGTTACCCCATTCATAGCATAACATCATACTATTGCATACATCCCGCATAAGGACTAATCTGTTTCAAGGATCTAAAGGGCTTGTGATGCAGGTCATGATGAATCAAACTGTATAGCAAGGGGCAAAGGGGATTTATTTTCCTCTAGCCAAAGTTGTCAGGGGCTATGACCCACTGGATATGGTGAGCCTTTGACCCTTGAAGAAGGACTCTCAACAACATGAAGCTCCTTCAATCAAGCTACCGGATTCAAATTCTGACAATTGTTTCTTGTTTACCCCGCGAGATCCTTGAAAAACATTGCATATACATACATACATATCATTGCATAACAGGTACCCTTTTGACAGGTCACTTACCATCTCCGCTGTTTATTTCAGCAATGGCTTCCCAACAAAATAACCAGGATCTTCAGGCTCAAGAGACTCAGTTCAGGGAGATCTTCCTAAGCCTATCCAAGGGGCAAGAAGAGTTACGAACACTCCTCATGGGGAATTTGGCCAAGCAAAACCCTGAAGATGACAAGGACGAACGACTGAAACGTCTACAAGCTGAGGTAGACACATTGAAAACCCAGATGCTGGGGCAAAGGGCTCTCATTCAAGGTTTAGCTCGGGAGCAAGGAGAGCTGAGGGCCATGATCAGTCAACTTCATCAAGACATGAAGCAACCAACCCAAGTCAGGGACCAGCTTCCAAGAGGGCAAAGGTCTGGTCCAATGAATAGACCTCTCCAAGCTGCTACCACTTCACAGGTCCAACAACGACCTCGCCAAGAACAACGGGCTGATCAGAGCAAGCCAGACAAGCCTAAAAGGCAGTTCACCAAGCTCAACGTGTCACCGTCTCAAGCTTTACAACAATTGTTGAGGTTGAATCTGGTGACGTTAAGGGACCCTCCTAAGAATCTCAACACAACCTCCCCAAAGTACAATCCTGAGGAAAGATGTGCATACCACTCTGACAGTCCAGGACATGACACCGACGACTGCTGGGCTCTGAAGAATAAGATCCAAGACCTGATTAATGAAAGAGCTGTGGATTTCACCCAGATGGGCCAGGCTGAATGCTCATGCCATCCCTACAAGATGCACCAGTTGAAGTAACAAGCCCTGAGATTAAAAGACTTTTGTTCATTAGGATTTTCAAGTTGTAATTTTCTTTTGTTCAAACATTTACTCATGTTAAACGTTGTTATTTCATTAATGCATCGCATATGTCTGTTTTGAAGCAATATATTCGTATTCACTATAAGCAAATTATTTTCATATTTTTCTGATGATCAATGCTCGATTAATAATTCTAAGCCTCTTGAGGGAGGGTGACGAAAACGATACCATGATCTACAGTATGCTTTTGAACAGACCCTGCTGATGAGGTACAGGCATTGTTTCAAATCCTAAACACTGGAGTTATAAGGAAGATAATCCCTCGTCAACCCCTTTGAGCCAAAGAAGTTGGAGTTTTCTTTTCGAAAATTAAAACCCTTAATCATAACCTGGGGCAGGGTAGTTCTCTCAGTCGATCCAAGTGCACAACGAATGGCACCAAAGAAGTCTTTCCAAAACAAAAGACAGTGATGGTTCCGAATAATCATAAAGACAGGCAGTCATTACCCCTCAAAATAAACGCCCATTAAGTCAAAACCTATGAAGGAGACTTGCAAAACCGGGGCATCCCGCTGACTGTAATTCCACAAAAGAAACAGTACAGGCAAAAAAATAGGGATAACAAAATCAAAAAGAAAGAGGTCCTACAAACCCTCAACAAAGAAATGACTGCCTGGTCAAAATAAACTGTCAGTATCTGAACCATCACTATATCAAAGCAAAGACTCAATAAGGTCTAACGCACGATTAGCTGAGTTTAGGTTGGGAGAACATCACGAAGAACGGGTGGGTACAAATAAATTTGAGCCTTTATCCTTTGTTTCTTAAACCGTGAACCAGGCCACGCTACAACCCTTAAAAGTCCTAGCTGATGCATGGGTTAGTTCGAAGGCATACTGTTACGAAAGGTATCCTGACTCCTTAAGGCTTGCGGTAAAATAACGAGTTGACATCACGATTTACAAAATTCACTTGTTTTTTTATGAAAAAAATGCATTTTTCAAAATCTTCAAGACAGACATAATCTTTGCATTTTTGAAATAACATTGCTTGCACATATGACTATTTGTTTGAACAGCAAAGAAATTCGCACGAAGAATATCTTATGGGCAAAAGCACTCCCAACCAAGGGGCAGGCATAATCATTGTCCATCATCTGGGGCAGTTAAATCAAGATTCAGAGAATCTCTCAAAAGGCCAACCAGCTTGGGGCAAATCTCCATCTGGATCACCTGGGGCATTCCGACAACGAATCTTGCCTGATCAGACATCTTCTAGTGGTACGGCAACGCAATATCAATAACAGGGGCATCTCCCTACATCCTGAGAGCATGGACATAGTCGAAAAAATACTGCGCATAATCAAAGACCCGCTAGGTTGACATACCTAGGCAAAAATAAGGGCTTCCCGACGAACCAAAAGGGTTCGAGCAAAAATAAGGGATGAAATGAAAAAAAATCTGTACACCCGGCAAGTCGAAAACCTGAAAAGGCAGCTTGGGAAAAAATGGGTATCCCGGTGGACTGAAAACCCGAAAGGGCGGTCTAGGAAAAAATTAGGGATCAAAGCATACGACTATGTCCTGGCATCTCGTCACCTGTCTACCAGAAGATTTGTCAATTACCCCCACAGGTGCCTTCTCCCACTGAAACTGGGGCAATAATGAGTCGTCTAAGCGATCTAATTGCTCTGTCCACCAAGGTACCAAGGTAAGTTCGGCTGAAGAACAACCAAGATGCCTTAATTCCCCAGAGAGCGAGCCAAGATTCAACAATTCTCCCCAAGCAGAGTTGGATTCCCATAAGCCCTACAAGGCACAATATCTCCAGCAGGTCAGCGATACTCTCCCCGAGCAGAGTTATACTCCGTCAGCCTTAAGGAAGTTGGATTACCCCTAGAAGATCTCAACATTCCTCAGTGGAGTCTACAAACACCCTCAACAAGCATCCTCGGCAGTCTTGATCTAAGATTGTTCCCCGGCGGAATCTAGACATCCAGCGGAGCCCTTCCCAGTACAGTCCAAAGTCTCCCCAGGAGAGTTAAATCATCTCCCCAGTAGGAAGCTTATCCCCAGTAGATTCTGGAAGCTTATCCTTTGCAGAGCATATCTCTCCCTGTCTTTATTCAGAAGGTTATTCCTCGCCTGAGCTTATAACTGGGTTATCCTCAGCTAATTGCCACGGAAAGATCGTCCTCGGCAAAGTATTCCTATCCCCAGCGGAGTTCCTCAAACCTCCCAAACGTAACTCAACAATGGTATCCCCAGCGGAGTTCTCATACAACATCTCAGCGAAGTACCTCTCTTCCCACAAAGTATTTTTCCCCAGCAAGATCGCTAGAGTAATTTTCCCCGCAGAGTAATCTGTTCGCCAAGTTTATTCCCCAACGGAGTTATCTTCTCCTACCGGTATTCTTGCAACATCAGCCCAGGATAAGCTCCCGGCATTCGTCAAGGATTTATTTTCCTAGACAAAAATACATTCGCAAACATCACATTTTCATACATGATATAAACATCACATTCTGCAATCCCATTGGTTATAAACGTCATGACACCGTGCATTCCATGCACCATGACATTGCATATAACTAATGTTTTGCCTTTTTCAGGAAAGGTCAATACAAAGATGATTACTATCAACTATCGCAATCCCAGATTCGATTCCTGTATCTAACCAGGGCATGTCTGTGAGCGATTGATTATGGATTCGATACCTGTATCCGGCCAGGGCATGTCTACGTTAAAAAGATTAAAGAGATAGCTTGGAAATGCTCCAGACATGGATGCTGTTCTTTTGCTTATTCAAGACTCCTTCTAGAGATAGTTCAGATGTGACCCAGGCATGGCGACGTTCTGATACTCATTCCAGATTTCCTTTCAGAGATAGCTTGGAAATGCTCCAGATATGGATGTTGTTCTTTTGCTTATTCAAGATCCTTTCTAGATATGGTTCAGATGTGACCCAGGCATGGCGACGTTCTGATACTTATTCCAGATTTCCTCTCAGAGATAGCCTGGAAATGCTCCAGATATGGATGTTGTTCTTTTGCTTATTCAAGACTCTGTTCTAGATATGGTTCAGATGTGACCCAGGCATGGCGACGTTCTGATACTTATTCCAGATTTCTTCTCAGATATAACTTAGAGATGCTCCGGGCACGGAGGCTGTTCTGTTGTTTATTCAGAGATCACCTTTCTAGATATGGTTCAGATGTGACCCAGGCATGGCAACGTTCTGATACTTATTCCAGATTTCTTCTCAGATATAACTTAGAGATGCTCCGGGCACGGAGGCTGTTCTGTTGTTTATTCAGAGATCACCTTTCTAGATATGGTTCAGATGTGACCCAGGCATGGCGACGTTCTGATACTTATTCCAGATTTCTTCTCAGATATAACTTAGAGATGCTCCGGACACGGAGGTTGTTCTATTGTTTATTCAGAGATCTCCTTCTAGATATGGTTCAGATGTGACCCAGGCATGGCGACATTCTGATACTCATTCCAGATTTCCTTTCAGAGATAGCTTGGAAGTGCTCCATATATGGATGTTGTTCTTTTGCTTATTCAAGACTCCTTCTAGATATGGTTCAGATGTGACCCAGGCATGGCGACGTTCTGATACTCATTCCAGATTTATTTTCAGAGATAGCTTGGAAATGCTCCAGATATGGATGCTGTTCTTTTGCTTACTCAAGACTCCTTCTAGATATGGTTCAGATGTGACCCAGGCATGGCGACGTTCTGATACTCATTCCAGATTTCCTTTCAGAGATAGCTTGGAAATGCTCCAGATATGGATGCTGTTCTTTTGCTTATTCAAGACTCCTTCTAAATATGGTTCAGATGTGACCCAGGCATGGCGACGTTCTGATACTCATTCCAGATTTCCTTTCAGAGATAGCTTAGACATGCTCCAGATATGGATGCTGTTTTCTTGCTTATTCAAGACTCTTTCTAAAGATAGTTCAGATGTGACCCAGGCATGGCGACGTTCTGATACTTATTCCAGATTTCCTTTGAGATATAGCTTAGAGATGCTCCAGATCTGGGCGCTATTCTATTGCTTATTCAGATTCAAACTTCTAAAGACAACTTAGAGATGCTCCATCCCGGATGCTATTCTATTGTTCAGTCCATATACGATCCAGATTCGGATGACATTCTGTTACTCATGTAGTATGGATATACCCCAGACCCGGCGGTCATTCTACTACTCGTTCAGACGTCAGCAATTAGATATAGACTAGATATGCCCCAGACACGGAAGCTATTCTATTTCTTATTCAGATTCAACTATCCATTACAGTTCCAAATGGCATATATAAGCCTATTCCCGACAAGGTTCTGTCACACTTCCAGATGGCATCTATAAGCCCACCCTCCTACCCATCATCTCTCCAAATGGCATCTGTAAGCCCATTCCCGACATCACACTGCTGATACTCTACTATGTGAGTGCAAATTTCTGGGCACTCTAGTGTTCAATCATCTTCCACCCTCGGATCACGAAAGGCACACAAGCCAATCTACATCCTCAGGTCTAAGAAGATTGAACAGGGGCAACTGTTGTACCCCAAAATTTGCCCTCCCATATTCTTCAAAAGTTTTGCCAAGCATCACCTCAAATGGTTCAAGGCTACTCCAAGGATTGCACAGTCAACCATCCTCCTAAGCCAGTCAAAATTAAGGTTTTGGTTCCTTCAAGGAAGTTGAGGTTTTCAATGGTCCAATCAAGTCCCACATGCCTATAAACATTGTCAAGCATCCTCATGTCAAGTTTCAAGACTTACAGCACAAAATTGCACAGTCAAAAACCCTAATTACTCAACAGTCAACTGCAGGGGCAAAATGGTCATTTGACAGTCAAAAGTCAAAATTTTTGGTCAACATCTTATTTTGAAGCCACAAACATCATTTGATCAATTCTTGATCATGATTCTCAAAGCATGGCTCAAAAGGTCTCAAGATGCAAAAGTTTCTATTTTTGGACAGCTGAAAAGTCAACTGTAACTTGACCAAGGCATAACTTTTTCATGGTTCATCAGAAAAATCCCATCCAATGCTCATCTTGAAAGGGAAGACATTTCCTACAACTCATCTTCACATTCCAAGTCCAAGAAATGCTCTCACAAAAAGTTATCAATTTCAACATTATAGGTCATTTTCAAAAGTCAACAAAAAGGGACTTTAAGTCAAAGACCATAACTTGAGATTGGTAAATCAAAATGACATGGGACCAAAGACATTGGTTAGAGGACTTCAATACCTTTCCAAAATGTCCAAGAACATGTTCATAACTTCAAAATTGAGCAAGATATGCATTGGAGAAGTTGGGAAATTTTTGTGAAATAGCCAAAATCATTTATCCTTGAAATTTCATTTTTTGACAAAAGGGCCCCACTTTTTCCACTTGTTTCAGCTTGGCCATGCTTCCCACGTGTCCCACAATTTATTTCAAGATTTAAAATTAATTTTCCATTTTTATTTAATTTTATTTGATTTAATTCATTTTAAATCTTTTAAAATCAAATAAAAATCAAAGAAATTAATGGAGGGATATATTTTGTGATGATTAGCTTTGATACACCTTAAAACACATTCCAAATTCGTGCATGGCCTATTATGGGCATACAAATTCAAAATTTCACAAATAGGGAAAATGGTTCAAAGTTGGTTATGGAGGAAATCTCAAACATGAATGCAAGGCTTCAATGACCATAATATTGTTTGATACACATTACACACTATATATACAAGCCTTCCCAACCTCATTCAAAAAAGAGAGTGTGCACAAACGGCTAGAGCAAAAATCCAAAAAGTGTCAGAAAAAAAAGTGTGAGATCAAAACATAGTTGCAAGCGTTTTCAGATCAAAGCAAGCACGTAGCTTTCTTCCTTGCCACTCACTGAAGCCAAAGCAACCACAAACGCGTCCTAAGGTCCACTGAATAGCGCTGTAAGTACTCACGAAATCACCTATGAACATGGAGTCGTGTTTCTCCATTCTTGCACTTTTTCTAGAAAATAATAGCATATTCATACTCCATGCCTGATTTCCAATGCAACAGTTATATTCAATTTCATTTTTAGGCTTCGTATGACAATACCCATGCCTAGGGTTTGTTTGCTTTGTTTTTAGGTATTTTTTTCTACAGGTGAAATTGTGACGGACCATAAGCATCAACGTGATCAGGAGACATGGGTCATCACCCCCATGGTTTTGTTACTTTTTTTTATTCTCTTTTCCTTATAATTTCTTTTTTTAATTATTATCATTATTATTATTATCATTAAATTAACATAACTAATTTTTCCATAAAATTCAAAAAAACTAAAAAAATGTAAATATTTCATTTATTTTTAATCTCACTCTTTTATTTTTGTAAATAAAATACTAACAAATTAATTAGTTAATTAGTTTAATTTTAACCTTTTTACAATAAATAAAAACAATTTAGACTTAGGCTTTTCTTTTGACATTTTTAATTCCTTTTTATTTTTATTTTCATTAAAAACATAAAAATACAAAAATATTTTTCTTTTAATTAAATTAATTAATTAGTAATTAGGCCTAATTTTCATTTAATTACAAAAAAAAAGGCAAATTCAATTTAATTCTAAAAAAGGGTCAAAACCCTTAGGACGTTCCCGATTTAATTTCTTTTCGCGCTTTAATTCCTTTTTATTATATTTTTGTAACTGTTTCCGGATATGTAATAGTTAATTAGGACTTTATTGCTTTCTTTTAATTTCTCGCATTTTTATTTTTTCAAAACGGGTCTTTGTAAAGATTTGGCGATGTATAGACCTGCGCCTTGTAATAGCGTAGGATTTACGTTTTCCGTACTTTAATTTCCGCACCCCTTAACTGCTAAATTTTGCATGAAAGAATGAATGACCCAAATAAAAATAAGCGTAGATCACCCAATACATGTCAAACAAATAATAAACTGAAAATGACACACAATTCACACACCACTCCTAGGGTACGCCTCACTGTTGCCTTGCCCCTCGAAACGTGGTCGTCGAGTAGAGGACGTTTTAGTAAGTCCTCATGACCATGAACATGGCATGGGGGTAGCTTCTAAGGTGTCCTCCTATTGCTCTGGTGATCACACTGTTGCCTTGCCCCTCGAAACGTGGTCGTCGAGTACAGGACGTCTTAGTGAGTCCTTATGTTCCATTGATCTAGTTGCCTCGAATAAGTTGCCTCGGAACGGTCGCCTCGGAATAAAAAGATCAATGGCATAAGGGTAGCTTCTAAGGTATCTTATCATTGCCCGGTGACCACACTGTCCCTAACCCTCGAATTGACCCGAACACCTCCAACGGTGGTGCTACCTACCTCTCAATGGTGGGATGGCACTACTTTAAGGACATTTACACAGACTAATTCCTTAGGGTAGGTGGATGACTCGTAGATACTTGCTCTAATTCAAAACAAATCAAAAACTTCTTTTCACACCTACAGTTTTCAAAAAGCTTTCAAAAACAATTTTTCAAACACTCTTGAGGACTGATACAAGAGTCGAACTGAAATTTTAAACGAAACTTTTTCAAACCCACTCACTTTGAAAAGCAAACAAACATTTTGAAAACACAAATGAGCAAGTATCTAAGAGCCCATGGATAACCATGGATAGAAAGGGTGCTAACACCTTCCCTTTCTATAAATCTACCTCCCGAACCGAGAACTAATCTCAATAAGGAATTTTTCTGTGCTTTTGTCCTTTCCATGTTGGAGAAAATAAAAGACGGTGGCGACTCTTGCTTCCGCGACATTTCACGAACCAGCGTTAAACAGGCAGTTCCAGATCCGCCGATCACACCTGGCATCCTTAAGAGAAGCCATCTTCAGCGGAGGTTTGTTGGTAGTAACTTCAGTTGACGCCAAAGTCTGAGGGACCTCTTCGAAGTTCTGACAAGGAGTTTCTATGAATTCCCCGTCCATCTCTATTTAGTGAAAGGAATTGAGGTGACTCTCCATATATTCTTCTTCACCTCGCACTGTGACAATCTTCCCCTTCACTGGATATTTCAACATTTGATGGAGCGTGGAAGTAACTTCCCCAACCTCATGGATCCAAGGACAACCCAGTAAGCAAGAATACGATGGCCTGATATCCATTACGTAGAAGGTGGGCCCAAAGGTTTGAGAACCTATTTTGACAGGGATGTCCACCTCCCCGTGCACCATTCTCTTCGATCCATCAAAAGCCCTTACCATAATGTTACTCGGCTTTAAAGTCTAACCCTCACAATCCAAACAGTCCAACGTTTTCTTCGGCAGAACATTCAGCGAAGACCCGGTATCTACCAGTAAATGATCCATAGTGGTGCCCCTGCACTCAATTGAGACATGCAGAGCAACATTATTCTTCCTTCCTTTCGGTGTCAGATCCGCATCTGAAAAACTCAGCCCATTGTCAGCAGTCAGGCTAGCCACACATTCTTTGAACTGATCTGCTGAAGTTTCCTGCGGCACATGCACAGTCTTGAGAAATGCGATCAAAGCCTTCACATGGGCTTCAGAACACAATAGCAGAGACAACATGGATATCTTTGATGGGGTCTGCCCCAGCTGCTCGACCACATTGTAGTCGCTCTTCTTGATAATTTTCAATATTTCCTCTATCTCTTGCTTAGAGGCTTCCACAACGACTTTCCTAGGTGCCTCCTTCCGGGCAGGCTCACCTATAATTTCCTTGCCCCGAGTCTCAGATGGCTCAGCAGCAGGGGTGATAACTGGAGTAAGAACAGGAATATTAGCAGGTGTAATAACTGGAGTAGGAACAGGAGAAATGTCAGGAGTGCTGGTTGGAGCAGCAGTTGGAATAACAGTAGGCTTGACGATCTTCGGAGTAATCTCATGAGAGAAAACCCTTCCATATCGGGTAACCTTACTAGTCCCGACAATATTACTGACATCAGTATTAGCTTCTTCACTCTTCAGATCTTGTTTAATGTTGTGATAGTACACCTTAGCACCATAATGCCATGGGACAACCTTGTTTGAGGTGTACGGGATGGGACCAGGAACAGTGACTATCAACGAAGCAATTCTTTGAACAGGTGTAATCCTAACAGGTTTTCTCGAGGAAACCTGGGAAGGATTGGCGGAAATGGTTATTATAGCGACGTCTTCAACAGGAACAACAGGGATCATAGTCTTCTCAAATAAAATTTCTTTATTATCCATCAGGCGTTGAACACCTGACTTCAACAAACGCCAACCAGTAGGTATAATCGAACACATGTGGCAACCTTCACCATAACCCGGAAATAAATCGGCCAACAGCAAATTCTTCTTAACAGTCATAAGAGGAGTGGGAATTTGTTCAACAGAGGTCACAAACAAATTAGTGTCAACAACATTAACTCCACGACCATGTTTGGGCATGGGAGTAGTTATAACATTCGGATTTTCTGGAGCATCGAACTTTATCTCCTTGGCTTCAAGCAAATCTTGTACTTTGTTTCTCAGAGCCCAACAATCATTTTTATCGTGGCCAGGACTCTCAGAATGGTAGGCACACCGCGCGTTGGGATTGTATCTGGGAGAGGTAGTATTCGGATTCTTGGGAGCCTCTCTCAAGGTTGCCAAGTTAGATTTTAACAGATGAGGCAGAACTTCAGCCAAAGTCATGTTGATGCGGGTAAACTTTCGTTGTGGTCTTTCCAACCTTTGTTGATTGTTGCGTTGTGGAGCAACTGCGGGTCTTGGTATCACTAAAGCATTTACCGTTTGACGGTGTTCAGATCTGCTTTGGCCGCTCGGGCTATAGACTGCACTGGCTTCCTTCTTACCAGTAAAAGGCTTCTTTGCCGAGCTCGAGGAGGCATCCTTCTATATTTTTCCACTCTGAATTCCAGCTTCTACTCTTTCTCTAGTTAAAATCAACTCGGTGAAACCAGATGACGAGTTTTCGATCAAGTGATTGAAAAATGGACCAGACAACGTCCCCAGAAACATATCTACCAACTCCCTGTCAGACAAAGGGGGTTGGACTCTCCCAGCCAAGTCTCTCCACTTTTGAGCATAATCTTTAAAACCT
Source organism: Vicia faba (assembly GCA_948472305.1). Classification (NCBI taxonomy): domain Eukaryota; kingdom Viridiplantae; phylum Streptophyta; class Magnoliopsida; order Fabales; family Fabaceae; genus Vicia; species Vicia faba. Next base: position 305,844,541 of record OX451741.1, read on the forward strand.
TCACCTGCACTCATGGACATACTCTCGAGTTGAGTACAAGTGGGAGCAAGGTCGGCATTATACTGATACTGCTTGTAGAAAGCAGCAGCAAGATCTTCCCAGTTTCAGACACTGGCTCCCTCCAATTGGTAAAACCATTCAAGCCGAGTCCCTGACAGACTATCTTGAAAGAAGTGCACCCACAAATTTCTATCAGCTGTGTGGTGTTGAATCTTCCTGACATATGAGCAGAGATGGAGTTTTGGACAGGATACTCCATTGTATTTGGAAAAAACCAGAGCTTTGAATTTATGAGGGATGACCACTCCCGATACCAGTCCCAATTCTCCGAAATCTAACCCGAGTATCTTCTGAACTTCCATAACACTCAGACAGTCTTCTAGTTGCTTGTATCTATCCTCAGCAGGAGGATATTGCTCATCATTGTAATTAGTATTATCGTCAGAAACTCAGGACTATGGTCATTTTCCCTTTCTTGGTTCTCCCCTTCCTTGGATGAAGAGGTCATATCAGTTAGATGCTTCAACCTTTGTCCAAACCTTCTGCCCATATTCAGAATACCAGTCTTCTTATTCTTCTTCTCTTTCAGAATGAGGGCTTTCAAATCCTCTTGCCCTTTAGCCAGACTTATGAACATTTGTTGGAACTGGGCATTTTGTGTCTGAAGATCCTTGATGGCTTAATTAGAAGACATTTTTGCTGAAATAAACAACGAAGAAGATGAGAAACCTGTAGTGGTACCTGTAATGATGTGTATGATAATGGGATGCGCATGTAATGATTTCAAAGACTTTGGGAGATTTAAATTTTCAAACCAAAATAGACAAAACTTTATTAGCTTAAATTTGAAAGGTTCAACATGCCTTTAAGGAATTACAAAGGAGTAAATAAAACAAATCTAAAACTATAAAAGAAAAATCAAAAGTCCCATGGACGCTTCCTCTTTGTGTTGATATAGTCATTGAGCACTCTTTCTTCCTCGAGCTACCTGGTGAGCTTCAAAACCCTCCTCTCTTGCTCATGGAACTGCTCCTGGTAAGTATCCCTCTCATTCTTCAGTTGAATCCAAGACCTTTGTAGCTCCCCAAGATCAGTGGGCATGTAAGGATAGAGAACCGTGTAAGGAATGCCTTCTTCATTAGTGGGCTCCACAATCACTGGTAATACGGCCGCATAAGGCATCATAAGCTTCTGGGCACGAGCTCGGACCCATTGGAGGTAAGGCTGCATAGGAAGGGAAGTCTTCGGTCACAACTCTTCGGGGTCAGATCTGTTTACCATGCCCCAAGCTCGTATGAACCTCCAACGATGCTCCTTAACATCATCCTTATAGTCAAATACAATGTCCTCGAGAAGTAACTCATGGGCACCATCTCTTCGAGCACGACCAAATTGTCGTAAGGCTAGACAAGGACTGTAAGTTATACCCCCTCCGATACCAAGTAATGGGACATTAGGGTACCCCCGACAGCGGTCAATAACAGCAGTGTCTTCCATAGCTCGGGAAAACCAAATAATATTTGTATGAGCGAGTGACATTATTCTGTGCGGCCAACCCAAACCTTCTTCGTGTTTCAGCACAGACCTAGGGAGGTGAGAAATAAACCACCTCGACAACAATGGAATGCAGCATATAAGAGTCCCTCTTCTCTTCATAGTACGAGTATGGAGAGCATGCAAGATATCTCCAAGCAAGGTAGGCACATGGTTGCGAGAAAGGAAAATCTTGACAGCATTCACATCTACAAAGGAGTCTGGATTAGGGAAGAGAACTAAACCATAAATGAGAAGATCCAATACATCCTCAAAAGCCTGAAAATACAAATCATCCCAAAATAGTTGAGCCTGGTCTATCAGAAATTTGGCTAGAAAACCCTTAACTCCGCTTCGAGTTTCCCAATTGGATACCACATCGGCCCGTTTCAAATGCAGAGCTGAGGCAATGACCTCTGGCCTAGGAACCTCTTCCATACCTGTGAAGGGTACCTGTTCAAGAATGGATATGCCCAATAGATGAGAGAACTCTTCCAAGGTGGGTACCAACTGATAATCTGGAAAGGTGAAGCAGTGATGCTTGGGATCGAAGAACTGAAAAAGTACGCTCATCATTTGTTCATCAAGGTTTGAAGTAACCAGGCTGAGAAGTTGACTGTGTCTCTTAATGAAAGTAGAAGTTTCAGAAACTCTTGATGCTAGCTCTTTAAGTTAGGCAGGTATCTGCACAAAGTTGATTCGGATGGTATTTCTATGCACGGAAGCCATGATTTGTAAAATAGAACAAAGATAAATTCCCTTGGTCTTTGAAATGGTTAGTGTAATGAAGCATGAATGCCATGTTATGATGCATGATGTCATGATAAACCGCGGGTATAGCAAACACAAGTATTGCACATACAGTCAAATTACACAAAGCCCTTAGGTTTAAGGCTTGCATGAGGTCAAAGGTAATACGCTCTTGAAGTTAAGTTGGTTCAACATGTCCTAGAAAAGTAACCGGGTTCTAGAGGATCTCAATATCACTGACCATCCTCCATCGGTCATGGTTTCAGCTCACACAATCTTTTCTTGCGGCCAAAATATTCTGAGAGTATAATCTCAATGAGTGTAGCATCAAGTATCAACCAATTCTCAGCTCTACACCGAGGCCAGCTATCTCACTACTTTCTAATGGCCAAGTTGGGCAATTAAAGGTTCTAAGGTCAGTTGAAGCTTAACGACACCACGCAGCGGCCCCATATTCTCCTCGTTTCTCCATAAGGGATACCAGTACCAACCAAAGTGCCACACCAATGTAGTTACTGCTTCAACTGTATCGGTCTACGCCGTACAGTTCCCTCACTGTCTATTGCTACTTACCTAAAAGGTATTCCCCAGATCCGGGTGTAGGATCTATAGCAACCCCAAACAAAACCCTCAAAAGTAAAGAAAACAAAGCAATCAAGAGAAGCAATTATGATGACCTAAATCCTAAGGTATACCCCACTTATAATTTCCCCAACAGAGTCGCCAGTTCTGTGATACGATGGCAGAACCGACTGTTTAATACTGGTTTACATTTTGCATTTTATGTTTGCAAAATGTCGCGGTAAGCAAGAGTCGCCACCGAATTTTATTTCATCCAACCGGAAAGGAAAAAAGTACAGAAAAAATTCTTTTTTGAGATATTCTGAGTACGGGGGATAGATTATAGAAAGGGAAGGTGTTAGCACCCCTTCTATCCATGGTTTTCCATGGGCTCTTCGGTACTTGCTCATTTTTAAATTGCTTGTGTGTATGCTTTATTTTGAAAAGTTTTACTTCGTGATAACCCTTGTATCAATCCTCAAAGGTGTGACGAATTTGTTTTGAAAGTTTGTTTGAAAAGTGTTAGTGTGAAAAGTTTTGATTTGAGCAAGTACCTACTAGCATCTACCTACTCGAAAAAAGATTGTTTCTATTCTTGTTTCCTTTAGACAGCGTTATCCTACTATTGAGAAATAGGTAGCACCGTCGTTGGAATTGTAAGGGTCAATTCGAAAGGGACGTACGATCACTAAATCAATATTAGGACATCTTAGTAATAACCCTAGAGTCTTAAGATCATATTCGAGGCAACATTTCTGAGGCAACATTTTCGAGGCAACATTCGAATGGGACATTTGATCTTTCTAGATAGGAGGGCAACCACTAAGATACCCTATGCTTAATGATCGTTTATCGAAGGCAACCAAAGTGAGAGTATACCCTAAGAGTGATATGTGCGAGTGATTTGTTTTAGTTATTTATCTTTGCACATTAGGGTTTTCTAACCGTATTAATTTGTCATGCATTCTTGCCATACAATCCTATTAGCATACAGCTAGACAGTTAAGTATTTGCGGGAATTGAAAATGCGAGAAAATAAATCAATGATATTACAAGGCTTCTGGGAGGGGGATTAATTACATAGCCAAAAACCCGGTAATTTAAACAGTAAATAAAAACCCTAAATTAACTATTACAAACCATGAACAATTACAAAAATATTGGCAAAAATAATTAACAAGCGCGCGATGAATCAAATACGAAACGACTAAGGTTTTGACCCTTGACTAAACCTATTTGCGATTGATTAAAAAAAAAGATGTTTTGTCATGTTTTGTTATTTAGGAAAATAATGAAAAATTAAAAGAAAATCCTAAGTTCTAATTAATTTTAAATTAAGAAAAATAAATTAATTCACTCTAAAAACCTATTTTTGTATTATTATTTATTTGAGAAAAATAAAAGAATTAAATCAAGAATTTAACCTAATTTATATTTGATTTTATTTATGAAAATAAATTAAAATTTCCCTAAGTTAAACTAAATTAAATTAAATTTGATAATAATAAAAAACTAATTCTAATTCTTTTAATGAATTCTTGATTTTATGATTTTATAAAAAAATGATTAATTTGTTAATTAAAATGATTAAAGAAATATTAAAAGAATTAAAAATAAGAAAGAAAAACAAGTTAGAGATGGGCCTGATTGTTAGCAATTATGGGGGGTGTAGATCTGATTTTTGGGCCCAAACAATCCAAGCCTGTATTGGCTATGCCTGATTTGGTGTGGCTGTTGACTTGAGGAATATGATGGACCTTCAATGGAGAGGCATTGGATCTGGCTAGCTGGACATCAAAGGATGGATGTTGAGGTTTCATGGTGAATATATGGGACAGTAGCGCACCTGATTATGTGAAGAAAAATAACATGAAACAAATGTTGGGACCTGGGGATCGAACCCAGGCCCTTATACTCAATTCCAGCGCTTTCTTGCCAACTGAGCCATGATGGTTAGTTGTAAATATGATAATAATAAAATATAATATAAGAAAACCAAACATTATTTTCAAAAATGCGCAAAAATTCAAATGGACGAGTTACACGCTGCCACGCCATCGTCTCCCTCATTGGCCCGTCGTTTTAGAAAACCAAGCTTTTACCTACGGACTGTTGTACCCCAAAATTTGCCCTCCCATATTCTCCAATAAACTGCCAAGTCAAGCTACAAAATTCCCCAAGAGTTGCACAGTGCAAAGGCCTCCATACAGTCAAAACTAGGGTTTGTGTGCTGATCAAGAAAATGGAGTGTTCAAAAGCCCAATCAAGTCTCACATGCTTACAAAGATGGTCAAGTATCCTCATATCAAGTTTCAAGGCATTCAGCTCAAAATTGCACAGTCAAAACCCTAAATTGCACTACAGTCAACTGTAGGGGCAAAATGGTCATTTGACAGTCAAAAGTTCAAATTTTTGGTCAACATATCATTTTGAAGCCACAAACATCATTTGATCAATGCTTGATCATGATTCTCAAAAGTTGGCTCAGAAATCATCAAAGATGCAAAAGTTACTATATTTGGACAGCTGAAAAAGTCAACTGAAATTGACCAGGGCATAACTTTCACATGGATTATCAGAAAAATTCCATCCAAAGCTCATTTTGAAGAGAAAGACATTTCCTACAACTCATCTTCATACTTCAAGTCCAAGAAATGCTCTCACAAAAAGTTATCAATTTCAACATTATAGGTCATTTTCAAAAGTCAACAAAAAGGGACTTTAAGTCAAAGACCATAACTTGAGATTGGTAAATCAAAATGACATGGGACCAAAGGCATTGGTTAAAGGACTCAAAGACCTTTCCAAAATGTCCAAGAACATGAGAAAAGCTTAAAAATTGAGCAAGTTATGCCTTGTAGAAGTTGGGAAATTTTTGTGAAATGGCAAAAGTCAACTATCCTTGAAACTTCAATTTTTGACAAAAGGGCCCACTTTCTTCCACTTGATTCAGCCTTGTCATGCCACACACGTGTCCCATGATTAATTTCAAGACCAAATATTGATTTTTCTATTTTATTTAATTTTTGATAATTTAATTCATTTTAAATCTTTAAAAATTCAAATAAAATTCAAAAGTCAATGAAATAGTGTCATTTGAATTGGGATAGCTTCCATATATCATGTGCCAGCTCACAAACTCATGCTAGGGTTAGATTATACACCAAGTCTTGGTTTTGCCTAAAAAAAAGGGAAAGTTTGTTAAGGGTGAAAAAACCTAAACCTAATTCTCTTATTTCATGGATCTTTGACCTAGTTTAGGGTTATGTTGTACACCAAGTCTTGGTTTTTCTTAAAAAAAGGGAAAGTTCGTTAAAGGTGGAAAACCTAAACCTAATTCTCTTATTTCATGGATCTTTGACCTAGTTTAGGGTTATGTTGTACACCAAGTCTTGGTTTGCTTAAAAAAAGGGAAAGTTTGTTAAAGGTGGAAAACCTAAACCTAATTCTCTTATTTCATGGATCTTTGACCTAGTTTGTACCATAATTCCCTTCCAACATAAATATTGAAGAAAACCCTAAAGCCAAGGGGGCACAAGCTGCTACAGAACACCATAAGCAAATTCCAAAATTCAAGGAAAATTTGAAAACCGAATTCCACATTCAAGCACAATTCAAAGCCTTAGAGTGATTCCAACACACTGCTGATATTCCCAGGAACGGATTGGAATAAAAAAAAAACAAGCCATAAAGCTCCAAGAACACACAAGAACAAGTCACACGGTTTGAATTTTTTCCATAAACGCATACTTCGATTCATGCATCATTAACGTATTTTGTGGATTGTTTTGTGCTCACAGGGACTGTACGAAGCTTTTGGTACAATTTAATTTGATTATAATGCCCTGAAACAAAAACCTCCACTTTAGGGCCTGAAACCCCTGGTTTGCTTTCTCTATATTTTTCTTGTTTTATTTTTAATTCTTATTTTATTTTCTTTATTTGTTTAAACTAATTACTATTTCTTTACAAATTATAAAATACACAAAAATCAGAAAAAGAGAACAATATAATATTTATTTTATTTTAGTTATTTTCATAAATAAATTGTATGTAAATTAACTTAGTATTAATTTAGGTTGCAACTTTAATTCTTTCTTCCATAAAAAAATCCAAAATTATAGCATTAGGTTAATGACTTTTTATTCCTTTTAATTTTCCTTGTTTTTTGCCATAATATTAGTGATTTTCATAATTAAACTTGTAAACTAATTAGGATTGCATTTAGGTTAGATTTTAATACTTTCTTAATAACTAAAAATCCAAAAATATAGCATTAGGTTTAATGACTTTTTATTCCTTTTAATTTTCCTTGTTTTTTGCCATAATATTAGTGATTTATTTATTTTCATAATTGAACTTGTAAACTAATTAGGGTTGCATTTAGGTTAAATTTTAATACTTTCATAATAAACTTAAAAATAATTAGAACTAGGTTTAACATTTCATTTTGGTTTTTAATTAATTCCTTTTTATTAAATCTCAAAAAACACAAAAATACTAAAAAAACATTTTCTTTTAATTCTTAATTTTAATTCCTTATTAATAATATTTTGCAAAAGGGTCCAACGCCCTCGTTCGTAATTTATTTTATTCGCCCATTTGTTTTATTTCGCTTAATTCATTATGTATCTCTCCCGAAGCATTGTAACTTAAACTTCTCGCACTTTTATTTCCTTTGCTTTATTTACTTTTCGTCAAATCGGGTCCGGTTTAATTTTGGCGATGTGGACCCGCGCCATTTGTAATAGTTTAGATTTATTTTCCCGCAACTCTTAACTGTTAACAAAAGCATGAAAGAATGTATGGACTTAAAATAAAATCAAGCGTAGAACACCAATGAACATGACAAGACAAATAACTGAAACATGACACACAATTCGCACACACCACCCCTAGGGTACGCCTCACTGTTGCCTTGCCTTTCGAAAGGTGATCGTCGAGTAGAGGATGTCTTAGTAAGTCCTCATGATCCGGGAACCTGGCATGAGGGTAGCTTCTAAGGTGTCTTCCTATTGCTCCGGTGATCACCATGTCCCGAACCTCGAATTGACCCGAACACCTCCAACGGTGGTGCTACCTACCTCTCAATGGTTGGATGGCACTACTTTAAGGGACATTTACACAGACGAATTCCTTAGGGTAGGTAGGTTCTCATGGATACTTGCTCTCTTCAAAAACAAACAAAAAAACCTTTTCACACCAACACTTTTCAAAAGCTTTCAAAGCAATTTTTTCAAACACTCTGACGTATGAGTCGAACTGAAATTCTTCAAAGAAACTTTTTTTAAAACCCACAATTGAAAAGCAAACAAACAATTTTGAAAACACATTGAGCAAGTATCTAAGAGCCCATGGATAACCATGGATAGAAAGGGTGCTAATACCTTCCCTTTCTATAATCTACCTCCCGAACCGAGAGCAATCTCTTTAAAGGAATTTTTCTGTGCTTTTGTCCTTTCCATTTGGAGAAAATAAAAGACGGTGGCGACTCTTGCTTCCGCGACATTTCGCGAACCAGCTTTAAACAGTCAGTTCCAGATCCACCGATCACAGAACTGGCGACTCTGCTGGGGATGATACACTTAAAGTGGGGTGTACCTTAGGGCTAGCTCATAACTATGTTTTCAATTGTCTTCTTTGCTTGCTTTATTATTGTGGGTTGCTTGGGAGTTCTATAGATCCTAACCCGGATCTGGGGGATACCTTCTTAGAAAGTAGCAACAAGGCTGTGAGGGAACTGTGCGGGGTATACCGACATGGTTGAAACAGTCTGCTACGTTGATGTGGCACTTTGGTGTGTACCGGTAACCCTTGAGTTCAGTCAAGGAGAGTACGGGGCCTCCGCGTGGTGTCGTGAAGCATCAACAGACCTTAGGAACCTTAATTGAACTATCTTGGCCTCTTTAGGGTAGTGAGATAACTGACTTTGGTGCAGTCCGAGGTTGGTTGATACTCGATACTACACTCAATTGAGGGTTGCTTTCCTGGAATATTTCGGTCGCCAGTTCAGTGGCTAAATCGAAACGATGAACAATGAAAGCAATCCCGTGATATTGGGAACCTTAGAACCCGGTTACTTTGATTAGGACAGGTTGAACCCACCAACTTCAAGAGGGTAATACCCAAACTTCATGTTGGCCTAAACTCTAAGGGCTCTTTTGTGTAACTTGTGTGCCTTTGTACTTGCCTACTTGCATGCTTGTTAGCTGACACATGAACTACTTACAGGTTTTGTTTATAGTTCTTAACTAGGACTCATGACAAGGTTTACCAAATTTCTTGCAGGTTTTGTTTATAGTCCTTAATTGGGACTCATAACAAAGTATACTGAATTTCTTGCAGGGTCTGTTTATAGTCCTTAATTGGGACTCATAGCAGGGTTTACCTACATCACCCCATGCATAGCATGACATCATACCATTGCATACCATTGCATACATCCTAACCCATTTCAAGGATCTCAAGGGCTTGTGATGCAGGTCATGATGAACCAACTGCCCAGCAAGGGGCAAAGAGGATTTATTTTCCTCTAGCTAAGGTCGTCAGGGGCTATGACCCACTGGATATGGTGAGCCTTTGACCCTTGAAGAAGGGGTCTCTACAACAGGAGGTTCCTTCAATCAAGTTGCCAGTTTCCAACTCTAACAAGTTTCTCTGTTTACCCTGCGAGATCCTTGAAAACATCACATGCATGTCATACATCTCATTGCATTGCAGGTATCCCTTTGACAGGTTGCTTACCTTTCTCCGCTGCTTATTTCAGCCAATCATCATGAATCCTGAATCATCATCCGAGCAGACTATCAAGGACCTCCAGGCTCAGAACGCCCAGTTCCAAGAGCTGATCCTGAATTTGACCCAGGGGCAACAAGATCTGAAGGCTCTGCTCCTGAAGAAGGAGAAGAAGAAGAAGAGGACTGTTTTGTTCAGCCCTAGACGCAGATCTGGGAATGCACCGCAGACTGAAACTGAGAGGACTGCCCCATCTGTGAGGGAAAACAGTCACCATGAGAGAGAGGTGCCTAGTCCAGTGGTCTCCGACAACGAGACAAATTTCGACGACGAACAGTACCCTCCGGCTGAGGATAAGTACAAACAGTTGGAAGACCGGTTAAGTGCTATAGAGATACAAAAGATGCCTGGTCTGGACTTCGAGGATCTAGGTCTGTCTTCTGGAGTGGTGATCCCGCACAAATTCAAGGTACCTGCCTTTGCTAAATACGACGGGGCATCCTGTCCTAAGTTGCATCTCAGGGCTTATGCAAGGAGGATCCAGCCCTATACAGCTGACAAAAACTTATGGATCCATTTCTTCCAAGAGAGTCTTTCAGGGACTCAGCTCGAGTGGTTCTATCAACTGAATGGAGCCAACATCCGTACCTGGGAAGACTTAGCCACTGCATTTTACAAACACTACCAGTATAATGCCGACCTCGCTCCCACGCGTACTCAGCTTCAGGGGATGTCTATGGGTACAGGCGAAGGCTTCAAAGAGTATGCTCAAAAATGGAGGGACCTTGCTGGAAGGGTACAACCACCTCTGATGGACCGCGAGCTCGTCGACATGTTCTTGGGGACCCTGTCTGGCCCATTCTTCAACCACCTAATTGGGAATTCTGCTGCTGGGTTTACAGATCTTGTCTTGACTGGGGAGAGAATCGAAGCTGGTATCAAGTCGGGGAAGATTCAAGAAGCCGCATCTGCTGATGCTCAGAAAAAGCCCCACAGTGGGAAGAAAGAATCCAATGCTATACATGTGAAAAAGGGTCGTCATGATGTAGGGGCAATCCAGATTTCCGATCCCACGCCCGTTCAACCAAGAAAGAGCAATAGGCGTAGGATAAAGCATCAAGATAGGAAGTATACTGACATCAACATGTCTTTGTCTCAGGCATTACAGCAATTGCTGAGGGCGAAAATGATCACACTTAAGGATCCTCCTCAAAATCCTGACACTTCCTCTCCCAAGTACAACCCGGGTGTGAGATGTGCCTACCATTCTGACAGTCCTGGACATGACACCGACGACTGTTGGACCTTGAAGAACAAGATCCAGGATTTGATTGACGCCAAGGAGGTCGAGTTTGAACACTGATCCTACACCAAATCGTCGAGAATGTCTTTTGTTCATTCAAATGTTCAAGTTGTATTGTTCTTTGATTGTTCAAACATTTATTCATGTTAAACATTGTTATCACATTAATGCATCGCTTATGTCTATTTTGAATCAATATATTCGCATTTACTATATGCAAATTGTTTCATATTTTTCTGATGATCAACTCTTGGTTAATAATTCTAAGCCTCTTGAGGGAGGATGACGAAAACGATACCACGATCTACAGTATGCTTTTGAACAGACCCCGCTGATGAGGTACAGGCATTGTTTCAATCCCTAAACACTGGAGTTATAAGGATGATAATCCCTCGTCAACCCCTCTGAGCCAAAGAAGTAGGAGTTTTTCTTTTCGAAATTTAAAACCCTTTATCATAACCTGGGGCAGGGTAGTTCTCTCAGTTGATCCAAGTGCATGACGAATAGCACCGAAGAGATCTTTACAAAACGAACAAAGACAGTGATGGTTCAGAACAATCAAAAAGACAGGCAGTCATCATCAAAATTCATAAACGAAAAGCCCAAAAAGTCTAAACCTACAAAGGGGACTTATGAAACTGGGGCATCCCGCTGACTGTAATTCCAAAAAGGAAACAGTTCAGGCAAAAAAAGAAAGGGATAACAAAAAAGAAGAGGTCCTATAAACCCTCAGCAAAAAAAGATGACTGCCCATTCAAAATAAATCATCAATATCGGAACCATCACCGGAAAATCAGAGCAAAGACTCAAACAAGGTCTAACGTATGATCAACTAAGTTTAGGTTTGGAGAACATCATGAAGAGCGGGTGGGTACAAATAATTTGAGCCTTTACCCTTTGTTTCTTAAACCGTGAACCAGGCCACGTTATAACCCTCAAAAGTCCTAGCTGAAGCACGGGTTAGTTCGAAAGCATACTGTTACGAAAGGTATCCTGACTCCTGAAGGCCTATGGTAAATACGGAGTTGACATCACGTTTTACAAACATTCATTTGTTTTATGAAAAAGAATGCATTTTCAAAATCTTCAAGACAGACATAAGCTTTGCATTTTTGATATAACATTGTTTGCATATCACTTTTTGTTTGAACAGCAGAAGTTCGCACGACGAATGCTTACTGAATAGAAGTACCTCCAATCAAGGGGCAGACATGAGCATGGTCCATCATCTGGGGCAATCCAATCAAGATTCGGAGAATCTCTTAAAGGCCAAATAGCCTGGGGCAAATCTCCGCTTGAGTCACTTGGGGCATTTCAACAACGAATCTGGCCTGATCAAACACCTTCTGGTGGCATGACAAAACACTTCTAACAGGGGAAACTCCCTACATTCTGAGAACATGGACATAGTCAAAAAAATACTACGCACAATCAAAGGCCCGCTAGGTTGACATACCTAGGCAAAAATAAGGGCTTCCCGGCAAACCAAAAGGGATGAAATGAAAAATCTGTACACCCGGCAAGTCGAAAACCTGAAAAGGCGGCTTGGGCAAAAATGGGTATCCCGGTGGACTGAAAACCCGAAAGGGCGGTCCAGGAAAAAGTTAGGGATCAAAAGCGTACGACTATGTCCCGTCATCTTATCATCTGCCTACCAGAAGAAGGTTTGACCCTCAACAACTATCAGCACCCCACAAGTGCCTCCCCCATAGAAACAGGGGCAATAAAGAATGGTCTAAGCAATCTGATTGTTCTGTCCTCCAAGGAATCAGGGTAAGCTCCGTTGAAGAACATAGCCAACGCAGTTCAAAGCTTCCCCAGGAAGGTTGGAATCTATCTCCCCAAGCAATAGGCGTACCCCCAGTAGATTCTGGAAGCTCATCCCCTAGCAGGGCACGAACGCGCCGTCCGGCTTGATTTAAAGAGTTATTTCCTTAACAGGATATAACTGGGTTATCCTCAGCCAAAAGCCACGGAAAGAGCGTCGTCGACAGAACCTTCTTATCCCCAGCGAAGTCCATTCATACTTCCGATACAGCAAGGTATCCTCAGCGAGTCATCCTCAACAATTCAGCAAAAGCATCTCCCCACAGAGTATTTCTTCCCAGCATGGTCACTAGAATATCTTTTTCTCCCCGCAGAATCCTCCATTCGCCAAATCTTATCCCCAACGGAGTTATCTTCGTCTATTGGAATTTTTGCAACTATTCTTCAACATCAGCCCAGGATACGACTTCCCGGCACCCGTCAAGGATTTACTTTCCTAGACGAAAAACACATTCATAAAACGTCACATACATCATTATAGCATGCATAGACGCATCATATCACCCCAATCTCATTTATTTTTGAGAACATCTTAAAATCAGGCAATTCATGCATTATGACATTGCATACAACTAATTCGTTACTTTTTCAGGAAAGAATGATCAACAGATAAAAGTCTTTACCCGTTGAAGTAGTAATCGTCTCAGATTCCTTCATCATCCCGTTGAGGTAGTAATCGTCCCAGATTCCTTCATCATCCCGTTGAGGTAGTAATCGTCCCAGATTCCTTCATCACATATTTGGAGTAGCAATCGTCTCAGATTCCTTCATCATCCCGTTGAGGTAGTAATCGTCCCAGATTCCTTCATCACATATTTGGAGTAGCAATCGTCTCAGATTCCTTCATCATCCTGCTGAGGTAGTAATCGTCCCAGATTCCTTCATCATCCCGCTGAGGTAGTAATCGTCCCAGATTCCTTCATCATCCTGCTGAGGTAGTAATCGTCCCAGATTCCTTCATCATCCTGCTGAGGTAGTAATCGTCCCAGATTCCTTCATCATCCTGCTGAGGTAGTAATCGTCCCAGATTCCTTCATCATTCTGCTGAGGTAGTAATCGTCCCAGATTCCTTCATCACCCGTTGAGGTAGTAATCGTCCCAGATTCCTTCATCATCCCGCTGAGGTAGTAATCGTCCCAGATTCCTTCATCACCCGTTGAGGTAGTAATCGTCCCAGATTCCTTCATCATCCCGCTGAGGTAGTAATCGTCCCAGATTCCTTCATCACCCGTTGAGGTAGTAATCGTCCCAGATTCCTTCATCACCCGTTGAGGTAGTAATCGTCCCAGATTCCTTCATCACCCGCTGAGGTAGTAATCGTCCCAGATTCCTTCATCATTCTGCTGAGGTAGTAATCGTCCCAGATTCCTTCATCATTCCGCTGAGGTAGTAATCGTCCCTGATTCCTTCATCGCCCTGCTGAGGTAGTAATCGCTCCTGATTCCTTCATCGCCCTGCTGAGGTAGTAATCGCTCCTGATTCCTTCATCGCCCTGCTGAGGTAGTAATCGCTCCTGATTCCTTCATCGCCCTGCTGAGGTAGTAATCGCTCCTGATTCCTTCATCGCCCTGCTGAGGTAGTAATCGCTCCTGATTCCTTCATCGCCCTGCTGAGGTAGTAATCGCTCCTGATTCCTTCATAGCCCCGCTGAGGTAGTAATCATCCAAGATTCCTTCATCATATATCTGAGGTAGTAATCGTTCCAGATTCCTTCATCATCCCTCTGAGGTAGTAATCGCTCCTGATTCCTTCATCATATATCTGAGGTAGTAATCGTCCCAGATTCCTTCATCATCCTGCTGAGGTAGTAATCGTCCCAGATTCCTTCATCATCCTGCTGAGGTAGTAATCGTCCCAGATTCCTTCATCATATATTTGGAGTAGTAATCGTCCCAGATTCCTTCATCATCCTGCTGAGGTAGTAATCGTCCCAGATTCCTTCATCATTCTTCTGAGGTAGTAATCGTCCCAGATTCCTTCATCATTCTGCTGAGGTAGTAATCGTCCCAGATTCCTTCATCGTCCTGCTGAGGTAGTAATCGTCCCAGATTCCTTCATCGTCCTGCTGAGGTAGTAATCGTCCCAGATTCCTTCATCATATATTCGGAGTAGCAATCGTCTCAGATTCCTTCATCACATCCTTATCAAAAAACCTCTCTAGTCCAGCTAAATCGACTCCCAACAGATTTTTCTGATGAAGACTCAGTAGAAGTTATCAGGTTATAATGTCCTATTGGTTCTCTCTCCGACGGTGCATGAGATTTTCATTTTAGGTTTTTCTTTGAGATTATAATTCCATTTTGGTTCTCTCTCCGACGGTGCATGAGATTTCCATTTTAGGTCTTTCTTTCAGATTTTATAATTCCATTTTGGTTCTCTCTCCGACGGTGCATGAGATTTCCATTTTAGGTTTTCTTTAAGATTATAATTCCATTTTGGTTCTCTCTCCGACGGTGCATGAGATTTCCATTTTAGGTCTTTCTTTCAGATTTTATTTTCCTATTGGTTCTCTCTCCGACGGTGCATGAGATTTCCATTTTTAGGTTTTCCTTTGAGATTATAATGTCCTATTGGTTTTCTCTCCGACGGTGCATGAGACTTCCGTTTTAGGTCCAGCTTTCAGGTTATAATTTCCTTTGGTCCTCTTCCCGATACTGCGAAGACGGTAATTCCCATCAAGATTTTCTCAACGAGCGTTGTTGAAGTTAAAGTCACTCAAGGTTCTCTTACCATTCATGCTAAGGCAGTAACCATCTCTGGTTCATTCATCGCCGTTTGAAGCTCCAGACTCAGCTCCTGTAACCAGTCAGGACACATCTATATCAAGCATCTGAAATCAGCTCCTGCAACGTGTCAGGTACTCATTTTTCTTTTGCAGGTATGCAGGTTCTCGCTAAAGAATCTCCTACGCGATCAACATCCAGATGGCATCTATAAGCCCATCATCCTATTCATCAACCCCCAAATGGCATCTATAAGCCCATTCCCCCATCACTGCTACCATGTGAGCGCAAATTTCTGGGCACTCTAGTGTCCAATCATCTTCTACCTTCGGATTACGAAAGGCACGTCAGCCAATCTGCATCCTCAGGTCTAAGAAGATTGAACAGGGGCAACTGTTGTACCCCAAAATTTGCCCTCCCATATTCTCCAATAAACTGCCAAGTCAAGCTACAAAATTCCCCAAGAGTTGCACAGTGCAAAGGCCTCCATACAGTCAAAACTAGGGTTTGTGTGCTGATCAAGAAAATGGAGTGTTCAAAAGCCCAATCAAGTCTCACATGCCTACAAAGATGGTCAAGTATCCTCATATCAAGTTTCAAGGCATTCAGCTCAAAATTGCACAGTCAAAACCCTAAATTGCACTACAGTCAACTGTAGGGGCAAAATGGTCATTTGACAGTCAAAAGTTCAAATTTTTGGTCAACATATCATTTTGAAGCCACAAACATCATTTGATCAATGCTTGATCATGATTCTCAAAAGTTGGCTCAGAAATCATCAAAGATGCAAAAGTTACTATATTTGGACAGCTGAAAAAGTCAACTGAAATTGACCAGGGCATAACTTTCACATGGATTATCAGAAAAATTCCATCCAAAGCTCATTTTTAAGAGAAAGACATTTCCTACAACTCATCTTCATACTTCAAGTCCAAGAAATGCTCTCACAAAAAGTTATCAATTTCAACATTATAGGTCATTTTCAAAAGTCAACAAAAAGGGACTTTAAGTCAAAGACCATAACTTGAGATTGGTAAATCAAAATGACATGGGACCAAAGGCATTGGTTAAAGGACTCAAAGACCTTTCCAAAATGTCCAAGAACATGAGAAAATCTTTAAAATTGAGCAAGTTATGCCTTGTAGAAGTTGGGAAATTTTTGTGAAATGGCAAAAGTCAACTATCCTTGAAACTTCAATTTTTGACAAAAGGGCCCACTTTCTTCCACTTGATTCAGCCTTGTCATGCCACACACGTGTCCCATGATTAATTTCAAGACCAAATATTGATTTTTCTATTTTATTTAATTTTTGATAATTTAATTCATTTTAAATCTTTAAAAATTCAAATAAAATTCAAAAGTCAATGAAATAGTGTCATTTGAATTGGGATAGCTTCCATATATCATGTGCCAGCTCACAAACTCATGCTAGGGTTAGATTATACACCAAGTCTTGGTTTTGCCTATAAAAAAGGGAAAGTTTGTTAAGGGTGAAAAAACCTAAATCTAATTCTCTTATTTCATGGATCTTTGACCTAGTTTAGGGTTATGTTGTACACCAAGTCTTGGTTTTTCTTAAAAAAAGGGAAAGTTCGTTAAAGGTGGAAAACCTAAACCTAATTCTCTTATTTCATGGATCTTTGACCTAGTTTAGGGTTATGTTGTACACCAAGTCTTGGTTTGCTTAAAAAAAGGGAAAGTTTGTTAAAGGTGGAAAACCTAAACCTAATTCTCTTATTTCATGGATCTTTGACCTAGTTTGTACCATAATTCCCTTCCAACATAAATATTGAAGAAAACCCTAAAGCCAAGGGGGCACAAGCTGCTACAGAACACCATAAGCAAATTCCAAAATTCAAGGAAAATTTGAAAACCGAATTCCACATTCAAGCACAATTCAAAGCCTTAGAGTGATTCCAACACACTGCTGATATTCCCAGGAACGGATTGGAATAAAAAAAAAACAAGCCATAAAGCTCCAAGAACACACAAGAACAAGTCACACGGTTTGAATTTTTTCCATAAACGCATACTTCGATTCATGCATCATTAACGTATTTTGTGGATTGTTTTGTGCTCACAGGGACTGTACGAAGCTTTTGGTACAATTTAATTTGATTATAATGCCCTGAAACAAAAACCTCCACTTTAGGGCCTGAAACCCCTGGTTTGCTTTCTCTATATTTTTCTTGTTTTATTTTTAATTCTTATTTTATTTTCTTTATTTGTTTAAACTAATTACTATTTCTTTACAAATTATAAAATACACAAAAATCAGAAAAAGAGAACAATATAATATTTATTTTATTTTAGTTATTTTCATAAATAAATTGTATGTAAATTAACTTAGTATTAATTTAGGTTGCAACTTTAATTCTTTCTTCCATAAAAAAATCCAAAATTGTAGCATTAGGTTAATGACTTTTTATTCCTTTTAATTTTCCTTGTTTTTTGCCATAATATTAGTGATTTTCATAATTAAACTTGTAAACTAATTAGGATTGCATTTAGGTTAGATTTTAATACTTTCTTAATAACTAAAAATCCAAAAATATAGCATTAGGTTTAATGACTTTTTATTCCTTTTAATTTTCCTTGTTTTTTGCCATAATATTAGTGATTTATTTATTTTCATAATTGAACTTGTAAACTAATTAGGGTTGCATTTAGGTTAAATTTTAATACTTTCATAATAAACTTAAAAATAATTAGAACTAGGTTTAACATTTCATTTTGGTTTTTAATTAATTCCTTTTTATTAAATCTCAAAAAACACAAAAATACTAAAAAAACATTTTCTTTTAATTCTTAATTTTAATTCCTTATTAATAATATTTTGCAAAAGGGTCCAACGCCCTCGTTCGTAATTTATTTTATTCGCCCATTTGTTTTATTTCGCTTAATTCATTATGTATCTCTCCCGAAGCATTGTAACTTAAACTTCTCGCACTTTTATTTCCTTTGCTTTATTTACTTTCCGTCAAATCGGGTCCGGTTTAATTTTGGCGATGTGGACCCGCGCCATTTGTAATAGTTTAGATTTATTTTCCCGCAACTCTTAACTGTTAACAAAAGCATGAAAGAATGTATGGACTTAAAATAAAAGCAAGCGTAGAACACCAATGAACATGACAAGACAAATAACTGAAACATGACACACAATTCGCACACACCACCCCTAGGGTACGCCTCACTGTTGCCTTGCCTTTCGAAAGGTGATCGTCGAGTAGAGGATGTCTTAGTAAGTCCTCATGATCCGGGAACCTGGCATGAGGGTAGCTTCTAAGGTGTCTTCCTATTGCTCCGGTGATCACCATGTCCCGAACCTCGAATTGACCCGAACACCTCCAACGGTGGTGCTACCTACCTCTCAATGGTGGGATGGCACTACTTTAAGGGACATTTACACAGACGAATTCCTTAGGGTAGGTAGGTTCTCATGGATACTTGCTCTCTTCAAAAACAAACAAAAAAACCTTTTCACACCAACACTTTTCAAAAGCTTTCAAAGCAATTTTTTCAAACACTCTGACGTATGAGTCGAACTGAAATTCTTCAAAGAAACTTTTTTAAAACCCACAATTGAAAAGCAAACAAACAATTTTGAAAACACATTGAGCAAGTATCTAAGAGCCCATGGATAACCATGGATAGAAAGGGTGCTAATACCTTCCCTTTCTATAATCTACCTCCCGAACCGAGAGCAATCTCTTTAAAGGAATTTTTCTGTGCTTTTGTCCTTTCCATTTGGAGAAAATAAAAGACGGTGGCGACTCTTGCTTCCGCGACATTTCGCGAACCAGCTTTAAACAGTCAGTTCCAGATCCACCGATCACAGGACGCTTTACTTTAGGTACAGACATGTTCATCTCAAAAATTGTATACAAGCAAGATAAATGAAAGGTGATGGTACCAATCAACTAGTCTCATCCTCACGAGCATCATGGTACCAGAATCTAAGCCTAATTTTGCCTAAACTGAAAAACCCTAAAACGAGTAAAGGAACCCTAACAATGGCATATCATGATTCCTGCACTAAAAATGCAATTAGGTGATACCAATAGCTTGTAAACTCAATGATGAACAAGAATATATAATTAAAACATGCTTATGATTAGTAAATCAATGAAATCAAAATCAAGTTTTTAGGCAAATCGTGGTGCCTGTAGCTTACGATTCCGGACATGAAAATGCTTGTAATTGATTGAGATCCCTTCTGGAGATGTCCAAGAGTCTATTGGTAGCCTTATAATGGCTTGAATCACTCTCTAAGTTCAAGAACGATCACCCACTTTCTTGTAAAATTTTTAGTTTTCTTTTGGTGTTTTCACGACTGTCAACCTCTTTTTCTTGCCCTGGCTGCATTCTCTATATGTACTAGAGTGAATTAGGGTTGTAAAAACCACTAGTATCTTTTACAAATTTGGAATATTTTATTTGGTTTTCATGGTGTATGATATCCTTCCAAATTTGGCCTAATCATGCTCTTTTTGTACCAATTGACATTGATTCGAATTGATCTTGCAAGCTCAGCATATCTTGGTTTCTAACCTGTCAAAAAAGCAAATCATATCATATCTTTGATAATTTTCATCATTTATTTGATTTAATTCACTTTTTAATTGACAAAAAATCAAAATAAATTGAAAAATGTAGCAAATAATTTGTGGATAAGTATTTGAGTCGTGGACCACATTATAATTGAGGTGCAAGCATAAAAAGTTGCGCCCATTTAGCAAAAAATGCAAATTTGAGCACATTTGACTTTTGGCAATTTTGCAAAAATGGTCAACTTGGCCAATGCATAACTCTCTCAATTTTGACCCTAGAGAGGTGTTCTTGGGCTTTTTAGAAATATTAGGATGTCCTCTAAGCAACCCTTTTGGTCTCATCTCAATTGAGTCTTCCATGTTCATGTATGCTGCTTTGACCCAAAAGGTGTTTTTGTTGACTTTTCAAAAGGACCTATAATGTCAAAATTCATATCTTTTTGTGAGTGCATATTTTGAACTTGGGAGATGAAGATTAATTGTAGGTAATTGAATCCTATTTAAAATGAGCTTTGGATGGGTCATTTCTTATAAAGCATGAGAAAGTTATGCTTGGTCAAAGTTGAGTTGACTTTTCCTGCAAAACCCTAATTTAGCAACTTTTGGGTTTTGATGAATTATGAGCAATCCTTGAGGAATCATGATCAACCCTTGATCAAATGATGGATAATACTTCAAAGTGAGGATGTTGACCAAAAATCTTGAAGTTTGACTGTATGTGGGCCACATTTGACTTTTGACCTAGTATAGTTGATTTTCAGGCATTTAAGCAATTGACTGAGCAAACTTCCTCTGTAAGGATTGAAACTTGACATGGATGATCTTGAGAACATATTAGGACAATGGTTAGCATTTGAGTCCTTTGTGGTTCACACATCTTGATGAAAATAGAAACCCTAATTTGAGGTATACTGCCTTAGGATAGAGTTTGTCTGGTCAACTCTTAAACTTCCTTGAGCAAATTGAGGGCCTCACTTGCCATATGTTGAGAAATATGGGAGGGCAAATTTTGGGGTACAACATTTTGTTAGTCGAGAGTCTTGGCTGAACTTTATTTAAAAGGCGTGTCCTTCAAGTAGTTTGATGCAGTTACCATAGGTTGTGATTGTTAGATATCACTGAGGTGATTTAGGAAGTAAGATTTCAATATCTCATATTTAGGAAGTTCCTAGGTAGAAGTTGCATTGGGTAGGGATTAGGCGATAAGTTGTAAATGGGAGAGTTTATCTTTGGACTAATATTGTTGATAATGGACTTCCTTCCTAGCTTGGTAGACCCCAGAGTAGGTGTAGTTGTACACTGAGATGAGTCATCATATCTTTGTGTTATTATCATTCTACATTGTTTAATTTGTTTCTTGATTGATTGACATGTCGTATAAGATGTTGAAACATCTGTTACGACTTTGAACTGATAAGGTTTGTATCAGTCTGCTGTATTCTATCCATGTGATGTTAAGCAAAGACTTTTGTCTCGACATGTGTTAGGACATTGTCATCTGTATACCAGAATTTCAATTGGTATTAGAGCAAGCATCCTGTCATGTTCTGTGTGAGATCGAGGAATAACTTTCTAGTACTTTGGACATGGAAGGATTGAAGTGTTACTTAGAGCTCCTGATGTATTTGTGGTGTTATTTATGAGGCTTTTTTTTGCTGCATGTGCCTCTGATGTGTAAACCTGGGGTGATCAAGTTTGACTTGTCTTTTGGTGTTTTGGCTTTCCTTGGAAGAGTTGGATGATTAAGGGAGCTATGATCCCTACCTGATGGCTGCTATTAAGGATATATCTTATATATGTTGTCCTATGAGATTTTCTTGATACATTACCTAAGTTTAAGAAGTAATTAAGATGTAAGTCTCTTGAGTCTCTATCAATACCCTTTAGGTTTACTTCTGAATTTAGATACCTAACTGTTCACATCTCAGTCTAGAAAGATGGTGCAATTTTTCTCTAGAAGTACATGACCAGCAGGGAGGAAGCTAAAGAGATTAAGGTGTGTTGATTCTTTCACACTCTAATTTGTTTATAATGTCTTACCAAATGTTATGATATTGTACCTATCCTATGAACTTGGTCAATTGATATTGTTGTTTGGATTATCCCTAGAAGCGGGGCCGTGGGTTATCCATAACAACATGATTGATGGTTATCTTTGAAGTTGTCATAGATGTTACTATGGTGGTGAGATGTTGTGTCTTCTGAGTTATGTGTTTGATTTATTTTTAAACCTGTGTTGTTCGTAGTGTCACCTGGATTGTAGTGCGCTTAATGAGCTACTAAGTTGTGACTGAAGAGTGTTGAGGAGCTGTTGATATGCGTTCTGCTGCATATGTATCTGATCTGTATGTCTCTGGAGTTGAGGTATGTTAATCTGGTCTTATCTGAAGGATATCTCCTGTTGATGTGATTAAAGCTACCAAAGATACTTGAGGTTCATCTCAAGTCCACTCATAAAGGAGCTTATAATTATGGTGAACGAAAAAAGTTCTAAAAATTTTCATCATCAAAGTATTCAGAACCTTGTTGGTCTGTAGAATGGCATAACAGATATGTGTAAGCATATGGGGTGTTTGTTTAAAAAGTTTATATTAAAGAAACATATCTTGGATGAGTAGGCTAGTCAAGAGATGGTCAATCCAGTGATTACTTGTTGGGTCAGTTTATTTCTAATTCAAGTAAGTAAGAATGCAGAAGTTGTGGTCTACCTTCGTGTGGAGATTTGTTTCCTCATCCATGTTCCATTAGAAGACAATTATGTGTAATCTTGCATATAGCTGATTGGTTCTAATGGAATCTGTTTGGATTGAAATAAAGAAAGAGAACTTGAGATCACCTTTAAGACTGTGAGAACTTGAAACTCTTATTCTGTTATAACGAAAAAGACATCCAAGATGTGTAGATTATGGATTGCGGCATGTATCTATGATATGTTTTGGAGAAGGACTTGTTTACTGTTATATGGTTCTCAAGGAAACGGGATGTGTATGGGTTACTATGAATGATGTCTTCAGCATGATTATAAATAATTCAGATTAACATATGAATTGATGTTTGAACATCATCTCTTAATCACTTATCCAAAAGAGGAAGGGTGCTTGAAGTTCATGGTGTGTCTGACAATGGTGGAGTATAAAGTCAAGCCACAAATGGTTAAACCCACGAGTGCTAGAAAAATGCAGAAGAAGGGTGTCAGCTCAAATGGCTTGTCATGTGTGAGGAGGTAGTCTTAACTGTTGATTATACATCTAAAAGAAACTTGAAGGAGAAGAAATTTTTCCTCAATTAATAGTATGCATTTATCTGATGGGAAATACATTAACGAGAGCGATGTATTTTCCTGATGTGTTGATGCAAGTCTACAATCTGAATACTTTATTTTGGAAAGTGTATGTGAGTTCATCTCTTTTCATGGTACTTCCGAGTGTATTAGCTGCTAAGGTTATGTTCTCATGAGATCTTTTGGTATGAAAGGACTTCTATTCTTAATAAGTTGTTTGATTGGTGTCTGCAACAAGAAGTTGATGTTCCAAGTGATGTTGTAACATCATGTTTATTAAGGATTGTCCTAGGGAGGTGATTGGGGTTATTAATGTAAAGTTTCAGACCATATCTATAGTGGGGTATATGGTAAATTCACTTCTTCCATCATGTTGAAGAATTCACTTTTATTAGAAGTTGCTAGTAAGTACAAGGGAATTGTGCCTGGACAGTGTAATTGAGCACATATCAAAAGAATTATGGAAGTTTATTTCTTTCAGGGGTATTGTGTCTTTTGCAAAGCCAAATTGTTGAAGACTATGTTGCTGCACTTATGAGATTATTGTGGAGAACCTATAAGCGATCTCTGATGTCCTATGTGATGTTGTAACATCAATTTTTGTATGACCTGGAGTCAGAGTGTGACAATTGATACTCATCATTTAATTTAAATAAGTCTTCTTTTGAGGATGTTGTGGATTTTAATGACACTGGGTCTGACATTAGACCTAGTGCACTGACTTATGCTGGTTGGGAAGTGGTTCCTTTACTACAAGTTACTCTAGAAAGAATGGATCAATTTGAATCTTGTCAAGCAAGTAAATGAGATATGTCATCCTGGAGAGTGTTATTGATGCGTTTGATATGTCCTTGGAATCTGAATATATTTTCAAGGAGCATAGTTGTATGAGAATCTATTCACCGGTTGTTTTGATCAAGGTGTGTAAAGCATTGTGAATCTCACTTTGTAAACATAAAGATAAGTCTTGTGTTTCTGTTCATTGTCTTTGAAGCTCGTGTCAAAGTAATACTGGTTAACTGTGACAGGGGGAGTCAGTATTCTGTCTGGGATGTAGTTCTGAATAAGTCAGTCTTCACATAGATTTCTTGAAGGACAAACAAGCTATGTCCAAGTTCCTTTATGAGGATGTGATGTCAAGAGATATGTACAGACATTATGTTGCTGGTAGAGGTCATGATGAACGTGGCAGTATGAGCTTGATTCTGTCAATTTGGGAATAAGTGGATTGAATTAAAACATGTTCATATGAGTGATCTGAGACTTATTTTTCTTGAGAATTTATTTTTCTCTGCAGAATTAAAGTCAGTATCAATAGAAGTTTTTCTGTTGATAAATAGAGGATGTTGTGCTCAAGTCTTTCTAATTCTAACTAAAAGAAGTACTTTATGTATTTAGTGGAAGGATTTGTGTTTTAGCTCAAAGCATGAACGTCTATGATTTCCTCCAAGAGGAAACTTTTTAAATCTCTTTGTGGTCCTAGTCTGAGAGATTATTGGACTTATTCTGGAAAAAGGTGGCGGTTCTTTTGAAGAAAAGAGATAGTAGACAATGACTGAGTGGATGTCAGGACATTGTTTAGGATGTGTCTTTATGAAGATCAACAAGTGGTGATTATGGATAGTGACTCCAACTACGTGTCAGAAGGGTGTGAGAAATGTATCTTTGAGCATGCATGCTCATTCATTGGAACTTTAATTTCCAGGAGAAAATATCCAGAATAATTAAAGGCATTAAATATGCTTTATAAACGATGCTCACTCAAGAAGAAACATTCAACATTAACATGGACGATGCATATTTATTTGTGTTATTGCTTTTATTGACTAAAATAGTTAGTACAAACTAGAAGGGTTACTTCCTAGGATCATGCTCGTATATAAAATGGGAATATCTCTTTCTCTCTTTCAATGTGTGTCTTGCTCATTTATAGTCTTATGGGTTTTGTTCGCATTTGGGTGAGTACAGTATGGGTATGGGTCTATTTTGTATATATTTGTCAAGTTTTGGCTAAAAATGGGGAGAAAGGTATTGTTCACCATATGGATGTTGCGTATGTTCCTGCAGTTTTTTTGCAAGGATGTCTAACAGGATGTTCTAACATCTTGTCTAAGTTGTGTCTCATTTTATTTTTGTACCTTGTGATATGAGTTATGAACACAATTGTGTCCATTGTTCTGAGTTATCTGAATTGCTGAGGGTAAAGTTCCTGGTTCTTCTTAAGGATTCTCTTATTCCACCAGACAGGAAGATTTATCCCTTTCTGACAAAAATCGACTCCTGGATTAAAGGGGATTAACTGGATAATCTGATGTGCGTTCTAGTTATCTTCTTCCTCATGTACAGGAAGAGTACAAGGTTCTTCCGACTAAAATGACTTCAGGACTTTTGCTCCTGGGTTTATTGTGCAAAAGGAGCTTGGGTTTATTGTGCAAAGGAGATTTGGCCAAATGTTCCTGGATTTATTGTACAAAATGTGTTTTAGCCAAAATTTGACAAAGGGGGGAGATTGAAAGCTCCAAAGATTTGAGCTCTAAAGATTTGGCTAATTTTGACAAAACAAGATGTTGATCAATATGCTAAAATATGTGAAGAACAACATGTAGAACAAGATGTCCTACCATGAAGTCTCGACATCATAGACGGCAACAACTGGTTTTTAGTAAATTTGTTCCAAGATTTAAGGAGAACTTTAGCATTGGATCGAGGAGTATTTTAACAAAAGATTTGAAGCCCATAGACAGTTGAAGTCTATAAAAGGAAGATTTAGACCAAGGGAAAATTAACTAAACCAGGTGTAACAAATTTAGAAAGAAAAATAAGGGTTTAGGGCTTTGAAAGTTGTGTACTTTCTTGTGTTGTAAGTCACCCTTTGCATCAATTTAATACATTGTGGTAGACATAGTTTTTTATACAGATTCAGAAGCCTTTAGGTGATAAATTGTATATTGTTCTTGGATGAAGCTTTGAAGCATATCTAAGTATGTTTGTTAGTCAAGATCCCTGGCTAAAATTTATTTGAAAGGTGTGTCTTCCAAGTAGTTTGATGCAGTTGCCATAGGTTATGATTGTTAGATATCACTGAGGTGATTTAGGATGTGAGATGTCGATTTTTCTCATATTTAGAAAGTTCCTAGGTAGAAGTTTCATTGGGTAGGTATTAAGCGATAAGTTGTAAACGGGGGAGTTTAGCTTTGAACTAATACTGCTGATAGTGGATTTCCTTCCTGGCCTGGTAGCCCCCATAGTAGGTGTTGTTGTACACCGAAATGGGTCATCATATATTTGTTTTATTATCATTATGTATTGTTCAGTTTTGTTTCTTGATCGATTGACATGTCGTATAATATGTTAAAACACCTGTTACGACTTTGAGCTGATAAGGTTTGTATCAGTCTGATGTATTTTGTCCATGTGATGTTAAGCAAGGAGATTTGTCTCAACATATGTTATCACATTGTTATTTGTATACCAGAATTTCAATTATGCCATATAATTAAAAAATACATGATCAAGAAAAATATATAAGATTTTAAAATAGGGGGACCAAAAACAAGAGTTTAAAAACAAAAATATTCAAATAGAGTTATGTCAAAATAGATTAAAAAATATGCACTTAAACTTTTTCTTTTATTTTAAAATCATAAATATTTCTAGATAATGGAGTGATTCAATGGATTTCTCAAAAAATGATGTGTTACTTATTGTCCTTATTATATAATTTGTATATTGTATCTAATTAATTTAGTAGATGATTTGTAGGTAGAAGGAATGGACGAATGATGAATATCTAGATGGGAGATGTTTCTATATGTTTGAAAATATTACTTTAAAATAATAATTTTATATCCCTATATGAAAACAAACAATTAACAAACTTCGTGGACGGAAAGATTCAAACCTGCACAAGCAAAGCCCATGTGATTTTTTAGTCATGCTCGATAACCACTCCGGCACATCCACCTCTTTGTTTATCTTTCGTCGTTAGGTGTATCACATAATTTGTTTTGTAATAATGATATTATATTACTATTTAACCAAATAAATTATAATAAATTTAAAATCATGGCATTAAGTGCCACACATTTAATTTTAAACAATCCTTAGTTCGAGCAATCACTAGATAATATAAGAAAATGATAAACTTATATATTTTAAAAATAATTGATTTCAAATAGAAATTTTCCAACAAGTTATATGGATTATTGATACATGATATAATGTATCCTTAAGTACCAATGTTCAATAATTAAAGACACAATCATTACCACTAGTTCCTCATCTGAATCAAACAATGCTATTCTAGAAGCAAAGAGTATGAGAAAGATTGTTGGCATTCCCGTTTCTTGTTCAATCTCTTCTTCTTGTTGTTTTACAAAAATTCTTGTAGATAATGGTGATGGTTTATCCGTGCTACATATATATTTTCGTGAAGCAAGTTCAAACTCCAAATTCAATATTGACTTGTGATTGTAATTTTTTAGAAGTATATATCATAGTTTCTCACTATGGGTGCCAAAATTATTGCAAAACTTCAAAATTTACCTATGATCAACTAATACCTATCAACAATGATTCTTTAGTCATCAAATAAATACATTATGGAAGAAACTATATATCTTAATTTTAGGCTTCTTGACTACTCTAAAGAGTATATTAAGTACAATGTGTGGGGATTTTGAACTACTAGCAAAGAAAATGCATAAAGAAGTTAAGTCAATAAGATAAAGAGTGAAATATAACTTTATTTATTGATTGGATATGTGTATTAATTTATAAGATATGATATTTATTGAAAAAAATCATCTTAATAGCAATAGAGTAAGGGTCTGCTGAAATGTTGTCTTAATAAGTATTTTACTGGTATGATGCACGAGTGTTCCCTATACTATGATGCACATGTTTCCCTGACAATTGGTTTGGTGTCATTTTTCCCTCAACATTTTTCATACATTTTATCTCTTGTGCACATCTTTCCAAAGTTATGGGTCCATAATATTCACTTTATTTTGTTTGTGGGACTTTTTTCACTTAACATGGTCATAAATCCCAACATTCACGTACTAACGTGTTTTGATTGTGTCTAGAGTCTTTGTGAACACGAGAAACTCTAGTAAATTTGGAAACTATTCATTTGATACATGTTCAAAAGAGTGCATGTCGCTTGGCTAACTATCGGGTGAGAAACATTGTTTTAACCTTTAACTCCCAAGTTTGTCGACTTTTGCACACATATTAATTGTATTTAACTTTACTCAATTTTTTAATATAATTGTAAATATTAGTTTTGTTATGGTATCACTGCACTTTTCTCCTTCTCTTCTAGTAAAAAATAAAAGTTTTTGCATGTGATTCAGACACATCTCTTGCATAATATATTTCCACAAGGGCATATGTTTTTGTGCATATAGTTTACTTGTAAACATATTCAAATTCCTTTAATGACTGAGTTTATCCCTTGAAATCCCAATTTGTAGGGGTCATTAAAACCTCCTGATCTTCTGCCATTTTGGTGAGAACTTGCGATTTGTTACTCATTCAACAATATCTACCTATTTTGATAATACATTTATGTCTTGTCAAAGTATTTATAATTTATCATCTTTTATTTTCATTTGCAAATTTTGTTCAAGACATTATTTATAAAGCAGGGGACAGGTTGGAGACTAAGAATTTGATATCTCAAGTCCCATTATTAGTGTCCAAGGTGAGAATTGTTGAAATATTAAATTAGATTAGACTAGATTTGATTAGATTTAATATTTAATATAATCCAAGTTGTGTTAGCCCAAGCCCAATTAGGGTTGTATATAAATAGTCATAGTGTGTATCATTATTTGTACACTTGAATAATACAAATCCTTATTTCCTTTATTATCCTCTCTTTCCCTCCTCACTAAAAGTACCTCATGCACTAACAAATTGGTATCCAGAACTTCCGGTTATTGTTCTTGATCAAGTTTTCAAGAATTTCAAGTCTGAGATCGTTTTTCTAGGGCAAGTAAATCAACCGCTGCGAAGATGGCTAGTGATAATGGCATTCCAAATTCTCTTCCAATGTTTGACGGTAAAATTGGATCCGATGGAAAAAACAGATGCAATCCTTATTTGGCTTCCATGAAACCCTAGAAGTGGTTACCGATGGCGTTCTGGCATTGGCTACAAATGCAACCGAAGAACAGAAAAAATCCCACAACAAAGTCAACAAAAAAGATTGCAAGGCTGCTTATTGCATTCAAACGGCTGTCAATGCTGCTAACTTCGACAGAATCTCTCATGCTGAAATAGCGAAGGAGGCATGGGATATTCTGGTAAAGTATTTTGAAGGAGGTGAGAAAGTCAAGGTTGTCAAATTACAAACCTTGCATCGACAATATGAGTTATTGTTGATAGGAGAAGATGAAAAAGTTCCAGAATATGTGTCGAAGGTTCAGAAACTCGTCCATCTCATGAAGGGTTGTGGTGAAACCATTACTGATAAGATGATAGTTGAGAAGGTAATGAGAACATTGACCTCTCACTTTGATCATGTTATCATAGATATTCAAGAATCCAACAATATTGAAACCACTAAAGTGGAAGATTTTGTTGGTTCGTTGGAGGCGCATGAGATGAGGATTGTCGAAAGGAAAGGAGTTCAGGACTCGATACAGGCACTGCAAGCTCAATCATGGAAAAAAGATGGTGGTTCCAACAAATTCAAAGGCAAGTTCGACAAGACTCATGGCAAGAAGTCTGAATCCTCGAAAAGGGGAGGAGGAAACTATCGAAAGGACAAAGAAGATAAGAAAGGTATGCAATTTTATAACTGTGAAAAGTGGGGACACTTGGCCAAGAATTGTTGGTACAGAAAAGACAAGGGATCGAAAGGCAAGGAAGAAGGAGCGAACCTTGCACACCAAGATTCAGATGATTCTGAAGGTGGTATGATGGTTATGGCTGCAGTTGCAGATAACCATGTTGAATCTAATATCTGGTTTCTCTACTCAGGTTGCTCGAACCACATGAATGGTCGGAAGGAGTGGTTGGCAGATTTTGATGAGTCGAAGAAGAGCAAGGTAAAACTTGCTGATAATAGTTCGTTGCAAGCAGAAGGTACTGGCAAAATAGTCTTTCAAATGAGTAATGGAGGGAAAGTTATGATCAAAGATATGCTCTATGTACCTGGAATGAAATGCAACTTGTTAAGTGTTGGACAACTAGTTGAAAAAGGTTTCTTAGTTGTCATGAAAGATGGAGTTTTGAAATTGTTCAACACTAAGAACAATTTGGTTTTACAATCTCCATTGTCGAAGAACAGGACATTTAAGACTATGATCAGTTCAACAGAAGTTCAATGTTTGAAAATTGTTGTCGACCACAAGGATAGTTGGTTGTGGCATTTGAGGTTTGGACATTTGAATTTTCGATCACTTAATCAACTGATTCCTCAAGATGTGGTTATCGGTATTCCAAGTCTTGAGATGTCGGAAAAACTTTGTGAAGGTTGTTTAGTGGGAAAGCAATCCAGAAATTCTTTTGTTTCGACTATGTCAATGAGATCATCCTGCATTCTCGAAGTGGTGTATTCAGATGTATATGGTCCATTTAAAGAACATACAATTGGTGGGAATAGATATTATGTTTCCTTTGTCTATGAGTTTAGTCGAAAGTTGTGGATCTATGTGATCAAACGAAAGGACGAAGTATTCGAAATCTTTAAGATATTTAAGATACTTGTCGAAAACCAGAGTGAGAAGGAGATCAAAGTTCTACAAACAGATGGAGGTGGCGAATACACATCCAAGATGTTTGAAGATTTATGTGCAGAACATGGTGTTGACCATGAGGTAACTTCTCCTTACACACCTCAACATAATGGAATTGATGAAAGAAGAAATAGAACTATATTAGATATGGCAAGATGCATGCTGAAGCAAAAGAATTTGCCAAAATCTTTATGGGAAGAAGCTGTTTCGAATGCAGTTTATATTTAGAATAGGTGTCCTACTAAGATATTGAAGAACAAGGTTCCTGAAGAAGTGTGGAGTGGCAAACGACCATCAGTAAGTCACTTGAAGGTGTTTGGCTCTATGTGTTACAAGCATGTTCCTGATGCAAGGAGAAGGAAGCTTGATGACAAGAGTGAACCTATGATTCTGGTAGGATATCATAAAACTGGTGTGTTGTACCCCAAAATTTGCCCTCTCATATTTCTCAATATACTTCAAGTGAGGTCCTCAAATTGCTCAAGGAAGTCCAAGGGTTGACCAGACAAACTCTCTCCTAAGGCAGTCTACCTCAAATTAGGGTTTCAGTTTGTTTGAGTCCAAAGGATCCAAAATTCTCACCATTGTCCTAATATGTTCTCAAGATCATCCATGTCAAGTTTCAAGCCTTGTAGGGGAAGTTTGCTCAGTCAATTGCTCAAAGGCCTGAAAATCGACTGTGTTAGGGCAAAGGTCAACTATGTCCTACATACAGTCAAACTTCAAGATTTTTGGTCATCATCCTCATTTTGAAGTATTATTCATCATTTTATAAAGGGTTGATCATTATTCCTCAAGGATTGCTCATAATTCATCAAAACCCAAAAGTTGCTAAATTAGGGTTTTACAGGAAAAGTCAACTCAACTTTGACCAAGCATAACTTTCTCATGCTTTATCAAAAATGACCCATCCAAAGCTCATTTTTAAGAGGATGTAATTTCCTACAATCCATATTCATCTCCCAAGTTCAAAATATGCACTCACAAGAAGATATAAATTTGGACATTATAGGTTATTTTGGAAAGTCAACAAAAACACCTTTTTTGTCAAAGCTTCATACATGAACATGGAAGACTCAATTGAGATGAGACAAATAGGGTTTCTTAGAGGACATCTTAAGCTTTCTAAAAAGTCCAAGAACACGTCTCTAGGGTCAAAATTGAGGAAGTTATGCATTGGCAAAGTTGACCTTTTTTGCAAAATTGCCAAAGGTCAAATGTGGCCAAAATTGCAAGTTTTGTCAAATGGGCCCAACTTTTTATGCTTGCATTGAGTTTGTAACATGACCCACGACCCATGATCCTTTCCATTTGTCATTCTTTTATTTTTGTCATTTATTTTTATTTTTATTTCAATTAAATAAAATCAAAATAAAATCATGAAAATATCAAAACTAATTAAAGCTTGAGATTGTGTGCATGTTTAGGACTCTTATACAGTTGGAAAGAGAATCAAATCGTGCAAGCTTCAAATGGACACAAAAAGATGGGATTTTCTCAATTTGGAAAGATTTGTACAAAGGATTAAATCTTGAATCAATGATCATTATTGGAGAAGATTTGAAACCAAATTGCAACCCTAATTCATTCTAGGGTACATATAGAACAACTTCAGATCAAAACCAAGGGGATTGGAGGCGTGAAAAGAGAAGAACAAATCTAAAAATTTCAAAGGAAAATTTCAATCTGATTTCTTAGTTCCAGGCATCCTCAAGCCATTCCAGGCACACCATTCGTTTGCTGGACATCTAAGGACCCTATTCCAACCACTAGCAAGCCTCATAACATCCAAAAATGCGATGTAAGCATCTCACGACATTCATACTTTTTGAAATCGAATATCACGATTTTGGCATTTGTAGCATGATTTCTTTGCATATTCTTGATCCTTGAATCATTTGCAAGCTAATGGTTATGTTCAATTACATTTTCATTAACTGTAGAGCAAGATGCCATAGTTAGGGTTCTTGGCTCATTTTTGGGGTTTTTCTTTACAGGTACAATTAGCCATGGATAAGGGTACCATGATGCTCGTGAGGTTGCCACGAGTTGATTGGTACCATTGTTGTGCATTTATCATGCTTGTACAGGATTTTGCAAAAGCCCAGGGTTATACCTACACCCTTTGTCCGTAGGTAAAAGTTGCAGAAATTTTAGCAACGGTTGGGAGGAAGGAGATGATAGTGTGGCATCCTGTGATTTGCCCATTCAAAATTGCGCATGTTTTGATAATTATTATTTTGTGTTTTCCATATATTCTTTGTTTGTTGTTCCATGTACACAAAGACAAGCCAGCTCATATGGTCAACGTTATTGTGGAAAAGCCAAAGGGCCTGGGTTCGATCCCCAGGTCCCCATATTATTTCATGATATTTTTTTCTTGTATAATCAGGTACATGTGAATACAAGGAGACCACCATGCACCATCAGCTTTCAACCATCAGATCAACAACAAGCCAAATCCAAGGCTTCTCACATGAGGGCCTATCATGGGTGTGAGTCAAGCCAATGCACATGATTTGGAAAAGTCAATAAAGGCCAGAAATTGTTGGGCCTAGAAGTCAGATTGGCACCCCCCCCCCTTTTTTGCTCAAACACCAGGCCCATCTTCCTATTTCTTTCTTTTTATATTTTTCTTTTTTATTTAATTTCTTTTATTTAATTACTTTCTAACACAAAATAATTTCTTTTTTTTACAAAAAAAATCATAAAATCAATTTCATCAATTTAGAATTTAGGTTTTTATTTATTTTGTCAAAATTAATTTAATATTAGTTTAATTTAATTTTAGGGTAATTCTAACTTTTGTAAATAATTAAAATTAAATTAGAAAATTAGGTTGGTTCTTGATTATATTTTAATTTCTTTTCATAAAATAACAAAAATAGGTCAAACTAATTATCTTTCTTAATTTAAATTAATTAGTGATTAGCTTTTTTTATTCATTCAATTAAAATCTTATTTTCTCAAAATAATCAAAAACCACAAAAATATGATTTTTCTTTTAATTGGGTTTAGACGGGGTCAAAAACCTAATTTCTCTCGCTCTTAATTAATCGCACGCATTTATTATTTTTTGCAATATTAATGTAACTGCTCATGGTATGTAATAGTTTAATTAGGATTTTGTTTTATTTATCGTTTTATGGGTTTTTTTGGCTATGTAATCCCCTACCTCGAAGCCTTGTAATAGCTTAGCTTTATTTGTCGCATTTTAATTTTCACAAATATTAACTGTTAGATGTATGATAATAGGATTGCATGACAAGAATGTATGTTAATTTAAAATGGCTAGAAAACCCTAAATGTGCAAAGATAATAACTGAAATCAAATCACTCGCACATGCGCACTCCTAGGGTATACTCTTACTTTGGTTGCCTTCGGTAAATGATCATTAAGTATAGGGTGTTTTAGTGGTCACCCTCTTGTCTAAACAAAGATCAAATGTCCCGTTCGGAAATGTTGCCTCGGAAATGTTGCCTCGGAAAGGTTGCCTCAGAAATGTTGCCTCGAATATGATCTTAAGACACTAGGGTTATTACTAAGACGTCCTAACATTGCTTTAGTAATCGTACGTCCCTTTCGAATTGACCCTTACAAACTCCAACAACGGTGCTACCTATTTCTCAATAGTAGGATAGCGTTGTCTAAAGGAAACAAGAACAGAAACAATCCTTTTTCGAGTAGGTAGATGCTAGTAGGTAGTTGCTCAAACAAACAAACTTTTTCACACCAAACACTTTCCAAGCAAAGTTTTCAAAAACACTTCGTAACACTCTTGAGGACTGATACAAGGTTTAAAACGAAGTAAAACAAAAACTTTTCAAAACACACAAACACGGAAGCAACTTTTAAAATGATGAGCAAGTACCTAAGAGCCCGTGGAAAACTACGGATAGAAAGGGTGCTAATACCTTCCCTTTCTATAATCTACCCCCCGTACTCAAAATCTCGAAGAAAAAAAAGGAATTTTTTTGTGCTTTTTTCTTTTCCAGTTGGATAAAATAAAAGTCGGTGGTGACTCTTGCTTACCGCGACATTTTGCAAACACAGACGCGAAACGCAAACCAGCATTTTTTCAAAACAGTCTGGTTCTGCCACCGTATCACAGAACTGGCGAGTCTGCTGGGGATTTAATAAGTGGGGTATACCTTAGGATTGATTCATCATAAATTGATTCTCTTGTTTGTTTTGGTTGCTTTACTTTTAAAGGGTTTTGTATTAGGAGTTACTATAGATCCTAACCGGGATCTGAGGACACCTTTTAGGTAAGTAGCAATAAACTATGAGGGAATTGTACGGCGTAGACCGATACGGTTGAAGCAGTATCTATGTTGATGTGGCACATTGGTTGGTACCAGTATCCCTTGTGGAGAAACGAGGAGAATACGGGGCCGCTATGTGTGTCGTTAAGCATCAACTGACCTTAGAACCCTTAATAGACCAACTTGGCCATTAGAAAGTAGTGAGATAGCCGGCCTCGGTGTAAAGCTGAGAACTGGTTGATACTCGATGCTACACTCATTGAGACCATACTCTCGAGATAGTTCTGGCTGCAAGAAAAGATTGCATGAGCTGAAACCATGATCGATGGAGGATGGTTAGTGATATTGAGAACCTCTAGAACCCGGTTACTATTGCTAGGACAGGTTGAAACCAACTAAAATTCAAGAGGGTAATACCTTTGACCTCATGCAAGCCTTAAACTTAAGGGCTATTGTGTGACTTGTTTGCCTTTACCATGTCAGTTATCTACTATACATGTTGTTTGTTTTACCATGACATCATGCATCATAACATAGCATGCATACTTCATTATACTAACCATTTCAAAGACCGAGGGGATTTATCTTTGTTCTGTTTTACAGATTATGGCTTCCATACACAGAAACACCATCTGAGTTAACTTTGTGCAAATACCTGCTCAACTCAAAGAGTTAGCCTCAAAAATTTCTGAGACTTCTTCATTCATTAAAAGACATGGTCAGCTTCTTAGCTTGGTTACCTCAAAGTTTGATGAGCATATGATGAGTGTGCTTTTCCAGTTCTTCGATCCTGTGCATCATTGCTTCACTTTTCCAGACTACCAGTTGGTTCCCACTTTGGAAGAGTTTTCTCACTTATTGGGCATATCTATCCTTGAGCAGGTGCCCTTCACAGGTTTGGAAGAGACTCCTAGACCAGAATACATTGCTTCAGCTCTACATTTGAAACGGGTTGATGTAGTATCTAATTGGGAGACACAAAGCAGGGTTGAAGGTTTCTTAGCCAAATTTCTGATGGATCAAGCTCAGCTATTCTGGGATAGTTTGGATTTTCAGGCTTTCGAAGACATCTTGGCTCTCCTTGTCTACGGTTTGGTTCTCTTCCCGAATCCAGATTCCTTTGTAGATGTGAATACGGTTAAGATCTTCTTGTCTCGCAATCCAGTGCCTACTCTACTGGGTGATATCTTGCATTCCCTCTACACTCGTACTGTGCAAAGAAGAGGGACCCTCATGTGTTGCATGCCGCTGCTGGCGAGGTGGTTTATTTCACACCTCTCCAAATCTGTATTGAAAAATGAGGAAGGTTTGGGATGGTCCTACAGGATAATGTCACTTGCCCATACAGACATTCTTTGGAGTTCTAAGGCTATGGAAAGCACTGCTGTCATTGATCGTTGTGGGGGATACCCTAATGTCCCGTTGCTTGGAATCAGAGGGGGTATAACCTACAATCCCTGCCTAGCTTTACGACAGTTTAGTCGTGCTCAGAGAGATGGTCCTCATGAGCTACTACTTACAGATATTGCCTTTGACTATAAGGAAGATGTTAACGAGCATCGCCGAAGGTTTATACGAGCTTGAGGCATGGTGAACAGATCTGACCATCAAGAGCTAGGACCAAGGACTTCTCTCCCTATGTAGCCTTATCTCCAGTGGGTCCGAGCTCGTGCTCAGAAGCTTGGGATGCCTTATGAAGCTATGTTGCCAGTGATTGTGGAGCCCACTAATGAAGAGGGCATTCCTTATACAGTCCTTTATCCCTACATGCCCACTGATCTTGGGGCACTGAAGAGATCCTAGATCCAGCTGAAAGAGGAAAGGGATACCTACCGGGAGAAGTACCATGAGCAAGAAAGGAAGATCTTGAAGCTCTCCAGGCAACTCGAGAATGAAAGAATGATCAATGACTACGTCAGCACCAAGGGGGAGCGCCCATGGGATTTTTGATTTGGCTTTTTCTAGTTTAGATTTATCTTTCATTTACTTCTTTGTAAACGCCTTAAAGGCATTGTTGAACCTTTTCACAAGTTTAATCTAATAAAGTTTGTTTATTTTTTTGGTTTGCAAATTTAAATCTCCCAAAGTCTTTGAAATCATTACATACGCATCCCATTATCATGCACATCATTACAGGTACCATTACAGGTTTCTCATCTTCTTCGCTGTTTATTTCAGCATAAATGTCTTCCGATCAAGCTATCAAAGATCTTCAGGCACAAAATGCCCAATTCCAAGAGATGTTCTTGAGCTTGGCTAAAGGGCAAGAGGATTTGAAAGCTCTCATTCTGAAAGAGAAAGAGAAGAAGAAGAAGAAGAAGAAGAAGGTTGTTCTTTTGAGTATGGGTAAAAGGTTTGGGGATAGGTTGAAACAATAAGCTGATTTGTCCTTGTCATCCAAGGAAGGGGAGAACCAAGAAGAAGAAAAGGGCCACAGTCCTGCAATCTCTGATAATGACACTGATTATGATGAAGAGAAATATCCTCCTGCTGAGGATAGGTACAAACAACTAGAAGACCGTCTGAGTGCTATGAAGATTCAGAGGATCCCCGTCTGGATTTTGGAGAGTTGGGATTGGTATCGGAAGTGGTGATCCCTCATAAGTTCAAAGCTCCAATTTTTGCTAAGTACGATGGAGTATCCTGTCCTAAACTCCATCTCCGCTCGTACGTCCGGAAAATTCAACCCCACACTGCTGATAGAAATTTGTGGGTGCATTTATTTCAAGATAGTCTGTCAGGGACTCAGCTCAAATGGTTTTATCAATTGGAAGGAGCCAATGTCCGAAATT
The DNA here is from genome assembly GCA_948472305.1 of Vicia faba. NCBI lineage: Eukaryota > Viridiplantae > Streptophyta > Magnoliopsida > Fabales > Fabaceae > Vicia > Vicia faba. The sequence goes on from OX451741.1 coordinate 305,882,610, forward strand.
GGGAGGACCTTGTTGCTGCTTTTTACAAGCAGTATCAGTATAATGCCGACCTTGCTCCCACTCGTACTCAACTTCAGGGTATGTCTATGGGTGCAAGCGAAGGTTTTAAGGACTATGCTCAAAAGTGGAGAGATTTGGATGGAAGAGTCCAACCCCCTTTGTCTGATAGGGAGTTAGTTGACATATTTGTGGGGACGCTATCTGGTCTGTTTTTTAATCATCTGATCGGCAGTTCGTCATCTGGGTTTACTGAGTTGATCTTGACTGGATAGAGAGTAGAAGCTGGTATCCGAAGTGGTAAGATACAGAAGTATACTTCGTCAAGTGCAGTAAAGAAGCCTTTCACTGGTAAGTAAGAAGCTAGTGCAGTCTATGGCTCGAGAAGCCAAAGCAGGCCTGAACACCGCCAAGAAGTTAATGCAGTAGTGATATCAAGACCCACAGTTGCTCCACAATGCAATAATCAACAAAGGGTGGAGATACCACAGAGGCAGTACACTCGGCTCAATATGACCTTGTCTCAAATTCTACCACAGTTATTGAAGACCAACCTGGTGACTCTGAGGGAAGCCCCGAAGAATCCCGACACCACATCTCCGCTATATAACCCGAATGCCCGATGCGCCTATCACTCTGATGGCCCATGTCATGATACAAACAATTGTTGGGCCTTGAAGAATAAGGTGCAAGATTTGATCAAAGTCAAAGAGATTGAGTTTGAAGCTCCGGAGAAGCCCAATGTCATAACTTCTCCCATGCCCAAACATGGTCATGGAGTGAATTCTGTAGAGGATGATTTATTTGTGACCTCCGTGGAAGAAATTTCTACTCCTTTGATGACAGTTAAGAAGAACCTGTTGTTGGCCGGTTTATTTTCGGGTTGTGGTGAAGGTTGCCATTTGTGTTCAATCCTGCCTGCTGGTTGCCACTTATTGAAATCAGGTGTTCAGCGCCTGATGGATAACAAAGAGATCCTGTTCGAAAAGACTATGATTTTGTTGGCTCCAATTAAAGAAGTTTCCATCATAACCATTTCCGCCAATCCTTCTAAGGCTTCCTCGACAAAGCCTTTTAGGATTACACATGTTCCAAGAGTTGCTCCATTAATAATTACTGTCCCTGGTCCTACCCCATACACTTTGGATAAGGCTGTCCCTTGGCATTATGGTGCAGATGTGTATTACCATGGAGTTAAGCAAGATTTGAAAAATGAGGAAGCTGATATCAACAATATTATCGAAGCTAGCAAGGTCACCAGAAGTGGAAGACTCTTTTATCCCGAGATTTCCCCTCCGACTGTTCACAAGCCTATTGTCATTCCATCTGCTAGTACATCAGCTACCATCCCAATGCCTATTCCAGTTATCACCCCTGTTGTCGAGCCATCTGGCACTCGGGGCAAAGAAATTATAGGTGAGCCTTCCCGGACAAAGGCACCTAAGAATATCATTATAGAAACCTCTAAGAAGGAGATGAAGGAAATTATGAATATCATCAAGAAGAGTGACTACAATGTAATCGAGCAGCTGGGGCAGACCCCGTCAAAAATCTCCATGTTGTCCTTATTACTATGCTCATAAGCCCATGCAAAGGCTCTAATTTCTTTCCTCAAAACTGCGCATGTGCCGCAGGATACTTCAGCTGATCAATTCAAAGACTGTGTAGCTAGTCTAACTACCGACAATGGGTTGGGTTTCTCAGACGCAAATCTGACTGCTAAAGGAAGAAATCACAATGATGCTCTGCATGTCTCAATTGATTGCAGGGGCACTACTATGGCCCATGTACTAGTGGATACCGGTTCCTCATTGAACTTTTTGGCAAAGAAAGTATTAGACCGCCTGGATTGTGAAGGTTTGATCCTGAAGCCGAGCAATATTGTGGTCAGGGCTTTCGACGGGTCAAAAAGGATGGTGCACGGGGAGGTGGACGTCCCTTTTAAAGTTGGATCTCAAACTTTTGCATCTACTTTCTACGTGATGGATATATGTTGTACCCCAAAATTTGCCCTCTCATTTGTCAAGTATTTGCTCACAAGATCACTGATGCATCAATTTAGGCTTGAAATTGGCACAAGGGCAAAATGGTCAATTGCATACTGGAAAGTCAAACTTTGACTTTTTGATCAACATTACATTTCAAAGATAAAATTTCATCAAAACATGTCAAAATATGAAACTTATTCATCAAGAAATCAAAAAGTCAAGATTTCATTTTGAAAAGTCAAAATTTCTAAACTTAGAAATTTTTCTAAGTGTTGGAAATTTCATGTTTTTTCATAACTTTGAGCAAAATTTTCACCATGATGCAAGATGATTCCAGAGAAACTTACAACATGAAAGTTGTAGATCTCCATGATATATACAACATTTATTTACACAACTTCTCCTAAATATGCTTGGATTTCAAGTTATAAATTCATGAAGTCGTGACATTTTAATTTAACACTTAGAGAAATTTTCAGCAGTTTTGGTCAGGTTTTAATCCCAACTTCTTGGCCAATTTTCATCAAGTTCCAGTTTTATTTAACAAAAGTGGTCAACATGAAAGTTGTAGGGGATGTTCCAATCTTTCCAAAAAGTCCAAGAACTCATTGAGATCATTCATGAGCTGAGAGGATCGAAGAGATAAAGTTAGGGTTTCATTCTTGAATTACAAAGCAGAATTTGTGATGAACACTTGACTAAATTCCAACCAAAGCTACAATATCTCTCTTTTAAGGCTATGTTCTCTCCAAATCTATGCAATTACACAAACCCTAAGTGTATTACACAAGCATTTGAAGCTTTGTCCAAGTCTTGATACCATTTATGGTTAGAAATGCAAAAGCAACATTTCCATTTGCATAAAGCTTCACTTTTCCAACCACTCTCCTCTTTCAAAGCTTGAAATATGTTCCAAAGATGACAGAAAAATCTCTCAAACATCAGAAGCAACCTACAAGACTTGCAAAGCATGGCTAAGTTCCTTAATTCACTCCTTTCTTCATCATGAAGAAACTTGTCATTATGAATTTTAAAAAAAAAGGCATAACAGGGGATTTTTCAAAAGTATGAGTTTCTCAAGTCTAAAACCTTCTCTATAAATAGAAGAAACATTTGCAAGACAAGGGGTTGGTTTTTGGAAGTGAAAAAAGTTTAAGAGAGAAAGAATAGAGAGTTTTGTTGAGCAGAAAAATAATATTTTGTGCAACCTTGATTCATTTTCAAAACCAAGTCTACTCTTGTTCAAAACAGAAAAACCAATCAATCACTCAACCATACAAACCCTCCTTTAAACCAAACAACTCATCACATACAAAGTTGGTCCAAAACATCACAAAAACGGTCCCTGTAGTGCTATCATCTTCACCTTCAAAACACCAAAAACATCACAGCACAGTCTAACTCAATTCATTGAGGTCTTCATAACATTTGAAAAAAAAACCATTCAGATTTAAAAAGCCAGTGCAGCTCAGAGGTAAGCCTCCTTGACTTGATATCTCTCCATACATCATTAAAGGATTCGTTTATTTTAAAGACAAGATGTAGTACTTTAGTACCTTTCTGAACTAGTCATTTGTATCTTGTTTAGGCTTATTCAATCATTTATGGCTCATACTTATCCATTATATGCCATAAACTAACTTGTACAATCAGTAAAAACTATGTTTAAGGCAGGAAGATACAGCATGTATCGACCCATATCTGCATGTGTCGACTCATCTTAGTGAAAATACAGGGTATGAGTCGACACATGACCCTTATGCATCGACTCATATTGAGTTCAGGTCACAAAACAAAAGCTGGAAAGGACTATGAGTCGACACATACGCATTTCGCGTCGATGCAAAAAGGTGTATGAGTCGATACATTCCATTATGTGTCGACTCATACTGAACAGATTTCAAAAAACAGAAGCTGGAAAAGCCTATGAGTCGATACATACGCGTTTCGCGTCAATACAAGAAGATGCATGAGTCGACACATCCCATTATGTGTCGACCCATACTGAACTAATTTTGTTTTATAGGGGCAGGGAAAAGCTATGTGTCGATGTATAGCAGCATGGGTCGACACATAGCAGTTTAAAATGCATTTTTTCCTTTATTCTACATTGTTTTCACCTTCTTTTCATTATCATTCGATGTGGTTGTAATATTTTAGTTTCTACTTTATCCCCATTGTTAAATTGTACCCCCATCCCCCTAAAGTGATGTAATAGCTTAGATTTTACTTTTCGCTTTTTACTTGCTTCTCATATATTGCTAGTAAATAAGTGTGTATGGTAAGATAAAAACAACAAAATAGAAAACCCTAAATACAAGACAAAATTAAAAGCATGAAAAATGATACACTTTGCACACAAGCACCCTTAGGGTTTCTCCCACTTGGTTGCCTAAAATAAAATGGCCATGTTACACATGCGAAGTATCTTGGCAAAAGAAAAATAAAACAAATATAAGATCATAGCCCCTCGATGACGCTATTCAAAAGTTGCCTAAACAAAATGATCTTGGTCCCTCAAAAATGCTAAGATACTTTGCAACATTGCTATCATGGTTATACGATGACCCACGCCCGTCCCGTTTACATCCAAAGATAGGGTTACTTACCAAATCAATGGTAAGTCAACAATGTCAAAGGAATAGAAAATACATAAGAAAGACATTTGAGTAGGTAGGTAGCTTCTAAGTTACTTGCTCCATTTCAAACAATCCTTGCTATTTTCAAAAACACACACACACATTTCAAAAACATCTTACAAACATTGAAAACATTTTCAAAAGACAAACATTTTTGTATACATTCTTACAAACGAGAATCATTACAAAGATTGCCTAAACAAATGGCCTCTTTTTACAAAATACTTTCAAAACCACATAGCACAATTTCAAACAAAAGCAAGTGATCTAGTAAGTAACTAAGAGTCCATGGAAAACCATGGATGAAAAGGGTGCTAGCACCTTCCCTTTTCATAATCTACCCTCCGAACTCAAGAAATAATCTCAAAGGTCTTTCCTGTGCTTTTTCACCTTTCCTTTTGGATAAAAGAAAAGTCGATGGTGACTCTTGCTAACCGCGACATTTGCGAACACTAACACAAACCTCAAGTCAGTTCTCCCACCGTATCACAGAACTGGCGACTCTGCTGGGGATCTAAAACTAAAAGTGGGGTTACCTTAGGTTTTAGATCACATTTATTTGCTTACATTGTTTGACTTGTTTTCTTTACATTTTGGTTCTTTGTTTGGGTTTGAATCCTCCACCCGGATTTGGGAAACATTATAGGTAAATAGCAATACGTTGTGGAAACTGTGTGGGGTATACCGACATGGTCTAAGCAATAGCTATGTTAGTGTGACATATTTGTGGGTACCGGTAGCCTTTGAGTCAATCAAAGAGAATACGGGGCCGCTGAGTGATGTCATGAAGCACTAATGAACTTCTAGAACCCTTTACTTGACCAACTTGGCCTTTTAGGATGTAGTGAGATGACCGGCTTTGGTGCAGTCCGAAGTTGGTAGATACTCGATACTACACTCATTAAGGGTTGGTTTATTGGGATATTTCGGTCTCCATTAAAGAGGCTTGAGCTGAAACAATGACCAAGGAAACAATCCAGTGATATTGAGCTCCTTAGAACCCGGTCACTATTTTTAGGACAGGTTGAGCCAACTAAACTTCAAGAGGGTACTTACCTATAAAACCCCATGCAAGCCTAAACTAAGAAATTGCTTGATTTGCTTGTATATATATATATATATATATATATATATATATATATATATATATATATATATATATATATATATATATATATATATATATATATATATATATATATATATATATATATATATATATATATATATATATATATATATATATATATATATATATATATATATATATATATATATATATATATATATATATATATATATATATATATATATATATATATATATATATATATATATATATATATATATATATATATATACACTTGTGCATAACATCATGAACATCATGAGCATCATATGCATCCACTAACAATTTCAAGGATTTTGGAGATTCATCTTTGTTCTTGTTTTGTAGGATATGGATTCACTTCGCAGGAAAACTATCCAAGTCAACCTTGTAAGAATTCCTCCACAACTCAAGGATCTATCTTCAAGGATCCCTGAGAATTCTCCATTCACCGAGAGGCATGGTCGTCTACTCAACTTGGTCACCTCCAATGCAGAGAAGGATATGATGAAGGTTCTCTTCCAGTTCTTTAACCCTTTGCATCATCGCTTCACATTTCCTGACTATCAACTTGTGCATACTTTGGAAGAATTCTATCAACTCTTGAGGATTCCCATTCTCAATCAACTACCTTTCAACGATACAGAAAGAGATCCAAAGCCAGATGAGATTGCTCAAGCCCTGCACTTGCACTCATCTGATGTCACAACAAATTGGGAAACTAGAAGTGGTGTCAAAGGATTCTTGGTAAAGTTCTGTTTGAGAGAGCCCAAAGCTGTTGGAATTCCTTAGACTTGCAAGCTTTTGAGGAGATTGCAGCTCTTATGATCTATGGGATGGTCCTGTTCCCCAATCCTGACCAACTCATAGATGTGAGCACTGTCAAAATCTTCATGTCACGCAATCTGGTGCCTGCATTGATAGGGGATATCCTACACTCTTTTCACACTCACACAATGAGGAAAAGAGGTGTCCTTATCTGTTGCACTCCTATCCCGGCAAGATGGTTTATTTCTCATCTTCCCCAATCAGTCTTAAATAATGAGCAAGGATTAAGGTGGTCTCAAAGGTTAATGACGCTCAAACATTCAGATATTCATTGGTGTTCCCGATCCAAAGAAAATGTTATCATTGTTGACCATTGTAGGGAATTCCCTAATGTCCCTCTACTTGGAATTAGGGGAGGCATCACCTACAACCCATGTTTAGCTCTAAGACAGTTTGGTTATGCCCGAAGGGATGGCCCACATGATATGCTGATTCAAGGCTTGGTATTTGACTACGACAACAATGATCAAGGTCTTCGCCAGAGATTCATCCGAGCTTGGAGGATGCTAAACAAAGTGGATAGAAAGACTTTGGGACACAAGAATTCCATCCCTCTTGAGCCTTACCTCAAGTGGGTACGAACCCGCACTCAAAGTCTTATGATGCCTTTTCCTTCCATTCTCCCAGTAATTATTGAGCCTGTTAAGGAGGGAGAAGTTCCATACACTATCCTACATTCTGACATGCCTACATCACTCGAAGACCTACAAAGGGATTGGATACAACTCAAAGGAGAGTGCGATACTTTCGAAGCCCAATTCTACGCAAGCAAGAAGAAGGTTTTGGAACTCACTCGGTTACTTCATGAAGAGCAGACTCTCAATACCTACATTGCACCAAAGAGGATGCGCAATGTCTTTTTATCTTAGAATTTTGTATTATTTTGCCCAAGGGGAATTGATGTACTCAAATTCTATCTTATCAATATAACGTGTGTTTCTTTTTGTTTGAAACAAATTTGAATTTCTAAATCCTTGAAAGCATTGCATGAATACATATCACTCATCATAAACATAAACAGGTCTTTGCAACAAGTTTCCTTATCTCTCTACTATTTATTTCAGTAAGATGGATTTCGAACAGACGGTTAAAGACCTTCAAGCTCAAAATACACAATTTCAACAGTTACTCATGACCTTAGCCAAGGGGTAAGAGGAGCTGAAGACTCTGCTAGAGAAAGAGAAAAAGAAGAAAGAGAAGAAGCCAGCTGGTGTGATAATCATGGGCAGAAGGTTTCAGGGACAAGCCAGAAGGACCTTAGATTTTCCAACAACATATGATGAAGGGGAAAGAAAAGGAAAAGAAACGGCAGTTCTGTCCGACTCTGAGGAAGAGGAGGAAGAGGAGGACTACTCTGAACAATAATACCCTCCGGATAATGATAAGTACAGACACCTAGAGGAGCATTTAACCGCTATGGAAATACAGAGAGTACCAGGGCTGGATTTCGAGGAATTGGGGTTGGTGTCAGGAATTGTAATCCCGCCAAAGTTTAAAGTGCCATTATTTTCCAAGTATGATGGGGTGTCTTATCCTAAAATGCACCTCCGATCATATGTCAGGAAGATTCATCCACACTCTGCCGACAAAGACTTGTGGGTCCACTTTTTCCAAGACAGTTTATCAGGAACGCAACTTGATTGGTTTTACCAATTAGAAAGGGCCGACGTCCATAATTGGGAAGACCTGGCCGCAGGTTTCTATAAACAATACCAGTACAACGCCAATTTGGATCCTACCCATACTCAACTTTAGAGTATGGCTATGGTTTCCAATGAGGGCTTCAAAGATTACGCGCAAAAGTGGAGAGATCTAGCTGGAAGAGTGCAACCCCATCTGTCTGAAAGGGAGTTGGTGGACATGTTCTTGGGAACTCTATCGGGCCCTTTCTTCAACCATCTGATTGGGAGTTCCTCTGCAGGGTTTACTGAGTTGATATTAATCGGCGAAAGGGTGGAAGCTGGTATAAGAAGTGGGAAGATTCAGAAAGATTCGTCTGCCTCTACAGCCGTGAAAAAACCCTTCACTGGGAAAAAGGAAATATCTGCTGTTTATTCACATAGGAATCAAGGAAGAACTGAACGCCGACCAATGGTGAGGGCCGTTATGATTCCAAAGCCTGCATCAGACCAGCCTAGAAATAACCAGCAAAGGGTGGAAAGGCCAGTCCGACAATTCACCAGGATTAATATGACTCTAGCCCAGGTTCTACCACATATTCTGAAATTGAATCTGGAAACTTTAAAGGAGGCCCCAAAGAATCCCAATACTGCATCTCCTCATTATCACCCGAATGCCAGATGTGCATACCATTCTGAAAGTCTAGGGCACGACACTAACAACTGTTGGGCATTAAAGAACAAGATTCAAGACCTGATAGATGCGAAGGAGGTTGAGTTTGATGCACCTGAGAAACCAAATGTTATTTCCGCTCTGATGCCTAGGCATGGTCACAATGCCAATGTTGTCGAGGAAGATTTATTTGTTGCCACAGTGGATGAAATTTTAACTCCACTCCCGATCATTAAGATGAATTTGTTAAAAGTTGGTGTATTCCCAGGATGTAAGGAAGACTGCCATTATTGCTTATCCTCACCCGCCGATTGCCCTCTATTGAAGACAGGTATCCAACGCCTGATTGATAACCAAGAAATTATGTTTGAGAATGCTCCCGTTTAACCCGTTCCTGTTAAAGACATTTCTATCATAACCATCTATGCCAATCCTTCCAGGGTCCCCAAAAGGCCCATTAGGATTACACCTGCTCCAAAGACTACTCCACTTAAGATTACAATGCCCGGGCCGGTCCCGTACAAATCAGATAAAACAGTACCATGGAATTATGATGGAGAGATCTACTACCATGGTTTCAGACAAGATGAACTGACTGCCGAAGAAGAGAGCTCCGAAGAGGAAAATTCTGACATTAGCAATATTTCCGGAACTAGCAAGATTACCCGTAGTGGTAGAATCTTCTCTCCAGAGATTGCCCCTCCAAAGGCAGTTTTTGGACCCGTGGTCGTTCCGAAGATTACCTCTTTACTAGTGATTATACCTGCAAGCGTACTTACCGATAAAGATAACACAATCCATATCCCTACCAATACCTCCACTACTGAGAATAAAGGAAAAAGCGTTCAAGAAGAGCTTGTCCGGACGAAGGCTCAATCGCTAGCTATCCCTGAAACATCCAAGAAGGAAATGGAAGAAATCCTGAGGATAATAAAGAAGAGTGATTATGATGTGGTTGAACAGTTGGGACAAACCCCTTCCAAGATATCCATGTTAGCATTGCTGCTGTGCTCTGAGGCACATGTGAAAGCTCTAGTAAAATTTCGGAAGACAGCTCATGTGCCACAAGAGACGTCTGCTGACCAATTCCAAGAATGTGTAGCCAGTATGACAGCTGATAACGGCCTGGGTTTCTCCGATGCTGACTTAACACCCAGAGGGAGAAAACACAACGAGGAATTACATGTCTCTGTGGAGTGTATAGAAACAACCCTAGCCATGTCTTGGTAGACACGGCATCATCTTTAAACGTCTTACCAAAGAAAGCCCTTGATAGATTGGATTATGAAGGGCTGACTTTAAAACCCAGTAACATAGTGGTGAGAGCATTTGATGGCTCGAAGAGGATGGTCCATGGGGAGGTGGACATCCCGATAAAGGTGGGAACTCAAACTTTCAATTCAACCTTCTATGTCATGGACATCCGGCCCTCTTATTCCTGTCTATTAGGACGACCTTGGATCCATAATGTTGGTGCTGTCACCTCCACATTGCATCAAATGCTGAAGTACCCGGTCCAAGGAAATATCATAACTGTCCACGGGGAGGAGGAGTACATGATTAGTCATCTGAATTCTTTCCGATATGTGGAGTTGGATGGCAAGTTCATTGAAACCCCTTTCCAACATTTTGAAGAGGTCTCTCAAGAAGTAGCGGCAACCAAGGTAGTATCCTCGATTCCCAAGATCACAAGACCTCCACTTTGAATGTCATCTCTAAAGGACGCAAAGGCAGTAATAGAGGAGGGTGGATGCACCATATGGGGGTAGCTTCCAGACATTCCGTACAAATCAGACAAGTTTGGCTTAGGGTTTACTTCAACTGCTCAGAAGGCTGTGCGTCGTGCCCGTGCTGGGGGGCCACCTGTGAATATTAGCAACCAAGGGGTCAATGCAGTAGAAGACAATGAATAGGATGACAGCTTGGAAGATTGGATATTTCCTACTGCCAACAGAGGACTTCACAACTAGGAAGCCAGAGACTTTGTCCCAATAACTTTCATCTCTCAGTAATTTATCTTTTACATTTCTGTTGGACTTGTAATATTCACGAACAATTCGCACTTTAAAAACCTTGTGTCTTACCCGAGGCACAATGGTCCATTTGTAAGGGTTTTTATTTCATCTTCATATGACATTCAATGAATCGTGGATGCTTTTCCACATACAAATATCTTGTGCTCGTTGTCTTTCTTTTACATTTTATTATTTTAAGATGGTTATACCCTTACACACACCTACACTCACAAATGCAGGTACCCCCTCCATTCCGGATCCCATGTGTAACGATATTGCTATAGCCTTCAGTGACTATGAAAATCTAATCTACCAAGCCGAATACGAAGGTGAGGAAGATTGTGAGGTGCCATGGGAATTGGCCAGACTACTACAACAAGAGGAAAGAGCTATTCAGCCTCATGAGGAGCTGTTAGATACAATCAATTTGGGTACTGAGAAAGGTAAAAAGGAAATCAAAGTGGGTGCCAATCTAGAGCCGAGTGTCAAGGAGCATCTAATTTAGCTATTGCATGATTATGTTGAGATCTTTTCCTGGTCATATGAGGACATGCCGGGACTCGATACAGACATCGTGGTACATCGTCTACCCACAAGAGAAGACTGTCCACCAGTGAAACAAAAAGTCTGCCGTATGAGACCTAACATGTCAGAGAAGATCAAAGTGGAAGTCATGAAACAGTTCAATGCTGGATTTCTGGCTGTTACTTCCTATCCTCAATGGGTTGCTAACATTGTTCCCGTGCCTAAAAAGGACGGCAAAGTAAGAATGTGCATGGATTATAGAGATTTAAACAGGGTCATCCCTAAAGATGATTTTCCACTTCCACACATCGGCATCCTGGTCGATAATACGGCCCAGCACAAAGTATTTTCTTTCATGGATAGATTCTCAGGATATAACCAGATCAAAATGGCACCTGAGGACATGGAGAAAACTACGTTTGTCACACAGTGGGGCACATTCTGCTACAAAGTGATGCCATTCGGACTGGAGAGTTCTGGGGCAACCTATCAACGCGCCATGGTAGCTTTGTTTCATGATATGATACATCATGAGATAGAGGTCTACGTAGATGACATGATAGCCCGATCACAAACTGAAGAGGAGCACCTTGATCACCTGCAAAAGCTGTTTGTAAGATTGAAGGAGTACAAACTAAGGTTGAATCCAAACAAGTGCACATTCGGAGTCCGGTCCGGTAAACTCTTAGGTTTCATTGTCAGCAACAAAGGCATCAAGGTTGATCCTGCCAAGGTCAAAGCGATACAAGAAATGCCTGCTCCTCATACTGAGAAGGAAGTCAGAGGATTCTTGGGACGCATGAACTATATTGCCATATTCATTTCTCACCTAACATCTACTTGTGAATCAATCTTCAAACTGTTGAAGAAAGATCAAGTAGTCAGATGGAATGATGAGTGTCATATTGCTTTTGACAAAATCAAAGAGTATTTACAAGAGCCTCCTGTCTTGATGCCACCAGTCGAGGGAAGACCACTGATCATGTATCTGACCGTTTTAGAAAACTCAATGGGGTGTGTATTGGGGCAACATGACGAGTCTGGCCGAAAAGAGCACGCTATTTACTACCTGAGCAAAAAGTTTACCGACTGTGAAACCAGATATTCACTGCTCGAGAAAACTTGATGCGCTCTGGTATGGGCTGCTCGCCGGCTAAGACAGTATATGTTGACTCATACCACCTTGATGATATCTAAGATGGATCCAATAAAGTACATCTTTGAGAAGCCTGCTCTGTCTGGGAGGATAGCTAGATGGCAGATGATCCTAACAGAATATGACATACAGTACACTACCCAAAAATCTATAAAGGGCAGTGTGCTAGCTGATCATATTGCTCATCAAGCTGTAGAGGATTATCAGTCCATGAAGTTTGAATTCCCGGACGAGGACATCATGACATTAGACAATTGTGAAGAAATCAGACCATATGGCGGATCTGAACAAGGATCCCGATGGACCCTGTTCTTTGATGGGGCATCCAATGCGCTTGGTAATGGTATCGGCGTTATACTCATATCTCCGGAAGGATGCCATACTCCTTTTACTTCCAGACTTTGCTTCAACTGTACGAACAACATGGCGGAATACGAAGCATGCATCTTTGGTCTCAAGGCTGCCATAGACTTGGGAATCAAGTCTTTAGTTGTATCCGGAGATTCAGCTTTGGTTATCAGTCAGATCAAAGGAGATTAGGACACTAAGCACCCAAACCTTATCCCTTATAAAGAACGTGTTTTGACATTGTTACCACATTTCGAGCAGATTACCTTCGAGCATTTCCCGCGAGAAGAAAATCAGCTAGCAGATGCTCTGGCCATAATGTCGTCTATGTTTAAACTTAATTGGGATAACTAGGCTCCCCAGATCACCATTAAACGAATGGACGAACCAGCACACTGTCACGAGATTAATATTGAAGAAGTAATGGACCAGCCTTGGTTTCATGAAGTCAAAAGGTATCTTGAGGCTCAAGAATATCCAGAAGGAGCTTCAATCAATGATAAAAAGTTCCTAAGGAGATTCTCCGCTAAGTTCTTCCTAAGTAATGGCATCCTGTACAAACGTAATCATGATTATATTTTGCTCTGTTGTTTGAATAAGATTGAAGCTGAAAAGATCATGGCCGAATTACATAAAGGCACCTTTGGCACTCACTCTAGTGGGCATACGATGGCGAAGAAAATCCTACGGGCAGGCTATTATTGGTCTACCATGGAAGCAGACTGCTATCAACACTCCCAGACCTGTTATAAGTGTCAAATCTATGCAGACAAGGTGCACGTGCCTCTGATTCCTCTAAATGTCTTAACAGCTCCTTGGCCCTTTGCTATGTGGGGAATCGATATGATTGGGGAGATCAAGCCTACAGCCTCCAATGGACACCGCTTCATTCTAGTGGCCATTGACTATTTCACAAAGTGAGTTGAAGAAGCTTCCTTCGCATCCGTCACTAAGAATGTTGTTGCCCGCTTCATCAAGCAGAATCTTATTTGCCGGTACGGTATCCCAGAAAGGATCATCATTGATAAGGGTATGAACCTTAACAATACTATGATCACCGCCTTGTGCGAATAGTTCAAGATTCAACATCACAATTCATCCCCCTATCAGCCAAAGATGAATGGTGCAGTCGAAGCTGCTAATAAAAACATTAAAAAGATCATACAGAAAATGACAGTCACCTACAAGGACTGGCATGAAATGCTACCGTTTGCTCTCCACGAGTACCGTACCACGGCTCACACATCAACTGGGGCAACACCCTATTCTTTGGTTTATGTCATGGAGGTTGTCTTACCTATTGAGGTTCAAATCCCCTCTTTGAGAATTATGAAAGATGCAGGTTTGAGTGAAGACGATTGGATCCAGATTCGGCTTGATCAACTAAACTTAATTGATGAAAAGAGACTTACTGATGTTTGCCATGGTCAGATGTATCAAAAACGGATGATCAAGGCTTTCAACAAGAAAGTCAGACGCCAGGTATATCAAGTTGGAGATCTAGTGATCAAGCGCATCATCTTGCCACAAAGTGATCCCGGGGGCAAATGGACTCCTACCTATGAAGGACCATTTGTAATCAAGAACATCTTCTCAGGTGGGGCAATGATCTTAACCACCATGGACGGTGACGACCTTCCACACCCTTAGAACACTGACATAGTCAAAAGATACTACGCATAAAAGACCCGCTAGGTTGACACACCTAGGCAAAACAAGGGCATCCCGGCGAACCAAAAAGGTTCAGGGAAAAATTAGGGATAAAATTAAAAAAATCTGTACACCCGGCAAGTTGAAAACCCGAAAGGGCGACTTGGGCAAAAAAGGGTTTCCCAGTGGATTGAAAACCTGAAAGGGTGGTCTAGGCAAAAGTTAGGGAATTAAAGCGTATGACTATGTCTCGTCGGATCACTTTGAGGACAATCTCTTCACTGACAAACTCGGATTTCTGAATAATTCAATCATCTTCGAATGAAGCAACAAATAGACAAGATATTCAGAGATACGGAGGCTATAGCAGAATGGGAACCCCATGGAATTATCACACATAGCTATCTTTCTTTGTATAAATTTTTCTTATTTTTAATGACACCATCCTCTTACTAGGATGTATGTCTCCTTTGTACAAAATACTTATTCAAAGTGAATACAAAGATATCTCTTTAAAGTACAGAAAACTATTTGTCCTTTTCTTTTACACTTGTGTTTTATTTGCAAAAAAAAAAATACGTCCAATGATTCATTAATGAACATATGCATTTGAACATAATTACTGTTTACAAATAAACAAAATGAAAAAGGACAATTACTGACAGGTCGAAAGAATAGGAAAACGTCTTTAGGCTATTCCATGAACAATCCCTACAGTACGTCATCAAGATCCCCAGCGGAGCTGAAATTTCAAAACTATTAATCCCCGGTGGAAACCATCCAGTTTCTCCAGGTTCCCCAGCAAGTTGTCTTGAAACCTGAAAATCAACCGGATAACGGCTAACTTCTGTTTCTCCCTAACCTAGGATAATTCCCCAGTAGAGTGACAAGTGACCAAAACTCCTGAACTTTTTCCAAATAGGAATAAGCTTTTTCCCCACAGAGTTTTCATTGTTCCCCAACAGAACGAAGATTCCTTTTGTTAAAACCCCAGTAAAAGTCATCAAAGTTCTCTGGATTCCCCAAGCAAATTACTCAAGCAGTGTATGGCATTGCTCACAATAGAATTTTCGTCAAATACCCCAACTTCAAGACATGAAGAATCATCATATCCTCAGCAGCAGTCAAGGATTTATTTTCCTCAGCAATACAGCAAATCAGCTTACATGCATATACATTACATCCACATATCATAAACATTGATAAAACACATATATTGCATCATACATTTCATGCAACATCACTTTGTGTTTCAGCTGACATTTTACCCTTTTCAGGATAAGATTAATAAGTTGTCATTAACAATATGCAATTCAAATACAATTCAGATACGCACCAGATACGGATGCCATCCTGATATGCATTCAAAGACAGCTTTCAGATACAGTTCAGATACGCTCCAGATACAGATGCCATCCTGATACTCATTCAGATTCAGCTTTCAGATACAGTTCATATATGCACCAAATACGGATGCCATACTGATACTCATTCAGATTCAGCTTTTGATACAGTTCAGATACGCACCAGATATGGATGCCATCCTGATATTCATTCAAAGACAGCTTTCAGATACAGTTCAGATACGCTCCAGTTACGGATGCCATCCTAATACTCATTCAGATCCAGCTTTCAGATACAGTTCAAATACGCACCAGATACGGATGCCATCCTAATACTCATTCAAATTTAGCTTTCAAATACAGTTCAGATACGCTCCAGATACGGATGTCATCCTGTTACTCATTCAGATTCAGACTTCAGATACAGTTCAGAAACGCTTCAGACACAGACGCCATTCTGACACTCAAACACTCTTGGATGGCATCTACAAGCCCATCCCCAACAATATTATATCACCTCTCCAAATGGCATATTTAAGCCTATTCCTTCAACCGCGCGTCATCGAGTGCAAATTTCTGGGCACTCTAGTGTCCAATCATTCTCTCACCTTCGAGTCATGAATGACAAAACTCGTCAATCTAACTCTTCACGTTTAAGAAGATTGAACAGGGGCAGCTGTTGTACCCCAAAATTTGCCCTCTCATTTGTCAAGTATTTGCTCACAAGACCACTGATGCATCAATTTAGGCTTGAAATTGGCACAAGGGCAAAATGGTCAATTGCATACTGGAAAGTCAAACTTTGACTTTTTGATCAACATTACATTTCAAAGATCAAATTTCATCAAAACATGTCAAAATATGAAACTTATTCATCAAGAAATCAAAAAGTCAAGATTTCATTTTGAAAAGTCAAAATTTCTAAACTTAGAAATTTTTCTGTTGGAAATTTCATGTTTTTTCATAACTTTGAGCAAAATTTTCACCATGATGCAAGATGATTCCAGAGAAACTTCCAACATGAAAGTTGTAGATCTCCATGATATCTACAACATTACTTTACACAACTTATCCTAAATATGCTTGGATTTCAAGTTATAAATTCATGAAGTCGTGACATTTTCATTTAACACTTAGAGAAATTTTCAGCAGTTTTGGTCAGGTTTTTATCCCAACTTCTTGGCCTATTTTCATCAAGTTCCAGTTTGATTTAACAAAAGTGGTCAACATGAAAGTTGTAGGGGATGTTCCAATCTTTCCAAAAAGTCCAAAAACTCATTGAGGTCATTCTTGAGCTGAGAGGATCGAAGAGATGAAGTTAGGGTTTCATTCTTGAATTACAAAGCAGAATTTGTGATGAACACTTGACTAAATTCCAACCAAAGCTACAATATCTCTCTTTTCAGACTATGTTCTCTCCAAATCTATGAAATTACACAAACCTTAAGTGTATTACACAAGCATTTAAAGCTTTGTCCAAGTCTTGATACCATTTATGGTTAGAAATGCAAAAGCAACATTTCCATTTGCATAAAGCTTCACTTTTCCAACCACTCTCCTCTTTCAAAGCTTGAAATCTGTTCCAAAGATGACAGAAAAATCTCTCAAACATCAGAAGCAATCTACAAGACTTGCAAAGCATGGCTAAGTTCCTTAATTCACTCCTTTCTTCATCATGAAGAAACTTGTCATTATGAATTTTTTTTAAAAAAGGCATAACAGGGGATTTTTCAAAAGTCTGAGTTTCTCAAGTCTAAAACCTTCTCTATAAATAGAAGAAACATTTGCAAGACAAGGGGTTGGTTTTTGGAAGTGAAAAAAGTTTTAGAGAGAAAGAATAGAGAGTTTTGTTGAGCATAAAAATAATATTATTTGCATCCTTGATTCATTTTCAAAACCAAGTCTACTCTTGTTCAAAACAAAAAAGCCAATCCATCACTCCACCATACAAACCCTCCTTTAAACCAAACAACTCATCACATACAAAGTTGGTCCAAAACATTACAAAAATGGTCCATGTAGTGCTATCATCTTCACCTTCAAAACACCAAAAACATCACAGCACAGTCTAACTCAATTCATTGAGGTCTTCATAACATTTGAAAAAAAAGCATTCAGATTTAAACAGCCAGTGAAACTCAGAGGTAAGCCTCCTTGACTTGATATCTCTCCATACATCATTAAAGGATTCGTTTATTTTAAAGACAAGATGTAGTACTTTAGTACCTTTCTGAACTAGTCATTTGTATCTTGTTTAGGCTTATTCAATCATTTATGGTTCATACTTATCCATTATATGCCATAAACTAACCTGTACAATCAGTAAAAACTATGTTTAAGGCAGGAAGATGCAGCATGTATCGACCCATATCTGCATGTGTTGACTCATCTTAGTGAAAATACAGGGTATGAGTCGACACATAACCCTCATGCATCGACCCATACTGAGTTCAGGTCACAAAACAGAATCTGGAAAGGACTATGAGTCAACACATACGCATTTCGCATTGATGCAAAAAGGTGTATGAGTCGATACATCCCATTATGTGTCGACTCATACTGAACAGATTTCACAAAACAAAAGCTGGAAAAGCCTATGAGTCAATACATACGCGTTTCACGTCGATACAAGAAGATGCATGAGTCGACACATCCTATTATGTGTCGACCCATACTGAACTAATTTTGTTTTATAGGGGCAGGGAAAAGCTATGTGTCGATGCATAGGAACATGGGTCGACACATAGCAGTTCAAAATGCATTTTTCCTTTATTCTACATTGTTTTCACCTTCTTTTCATTATCATTCGATGTGTTTGTAATATTTTAGTTTCTACTTCATCCCCGTTGTTAAATTGTACCGCCATCCCCCTAAAGTGATGTAATAGCTTAGATTTTACTTTTCGCGTTTTACTTGCTTCTCATATATTGCTAGTAAATATGTGTATGGCAAGATAAAAACAACAAAATAGAAAACCCTAAATACAAGACAAAATCAAAAGCATGAAAAATGATACACTTTGCACACAAGCACCCTTAGGGTTTCTCCCACTTGGTTGCCTAAAATAAAATGGCCATGTTACGCATGTGAAGTATCTTGGCAAAAGCAAAATAAAACAAATATAAGATCATAGCCCCTCGATGACGCTATTTAAAAGTTGCCTAAACAAAATGATCTTGGTCCCTCAAAAATGCTAAGATACTTTGCAACATTGCTATCATGGTTATACGATGACCCACACCCGTCCCGTTTACATCCAAAGATAGGGTTTCTTACCAAATCAATGGTAAGTCAACAATGTCAAAGGAATAAAAAATACATAAGAAAGACATTTGAGTTGGTAGGTAGCTTCTAAGTTACTTGCTCCATTTCAAACAATCCTTGCTATTTTGAAAAACACACACACACATTTCAAAAACATCTTACAAACATCGAAAACATTTTCAAAAGACAAACATTTTTGTATACATTCTTACAAACGAGAATCATTACAAAGATTGCCTAAACAAATGGCCTCTTTTTACAAAATAATTTCAAAACCACAAAGCACAATTTCAAACAAAAGCAAGTGATCTAGCAAGTAACTAAGAGCCCATGGAAAACCATGGATGAAAAGGGTGCTAGCACCTTCCCTTTTCATAATCTACCCTCCGAACTCAAGAAACAATCTCAAAGGTCTTTCCTGTGCTTTTTCACCTTTCCTTTTGGATAAAAGAAAAGTCGGTGGCGACTCTTACTAAGCGCGACATTTGTGAACACCAACACAAACCTCAAGTCAGTTCTCCCACCGTATCACAATATCCAACCATCATAGTCTTGCTTGTTGGGTCTCCCTTGGATTCATAAGGTTGGGGTAGTGACTTCTACGCTCCATCAAATGTTGAAATATCCAGTGAAGGGGAAGATCGTCACGGTACGAGGTGAAGAGGAGTACATGGTGAGTCATCTCAACTCTTTCCGTTACATAGAGATGGATGGGGAGTTCATCGAGACCCCGTGTCAGAACTTTGAAGAAGTCCCTCAGACTTTGGCGTCAACTGAAGTTGCTGCTGACAAACCTCCGATGAATATGGCTTCCCTCAAGGATGCCAGGTCTGTAGTTAAAGAAGGGGCACAAAGGGCTGTTAGGCGCACGCGGATTGGAATACCTCCTCTGCATATCAGTAATCCAGGAATTAATGTGGTGGAAGACGGTGAAGAAGATCCTGACATTGACAGCAGGATCTACCCTACAACCAATGGTGGATTGAACAACTGGACGGAGAAGGATTTCATACTTGTTTCCTTTATTTCACAGTAATTGACTTTTGTTTTGAAGTTTGTAATAAACAGTTTGAAACTTTATGGCCCGGTGCCTTGCCCGAGGCATCTTGGCTTTGTTTGTGAGGGCTTATTATTTGTCATTTTCATATATCATCAATAAAACATTGGACGTTTCTTGCATTACAAATTTTGCGCTCCTTGTTTTTCTTTTCTGTCTCTCACTTTATCAAAAACAGCTATTCTCTTACACACACTCACGTATCATAATGCAGATCCATATCCACTCTGGATCCCATTGATAACAACTATGTTACTGCCAGCTATGACTTCGAAATATCAACCAAGCTGAGGACGAAGGTGAGGATGATTGTGAGGTACCTGGAGAACTTGCTAGACTGTTACTGTAGGAAGAGAGGGCCATACAGCCTCACGAAGAGCCAGTGGAATCAGTGAATTTGGGTACCGAGGGAGATAGGAAATAGGTCAAGGTAGGTGCGAATCTGGAGCCTAGTGTCAAACAACGGTTGATACAAATGCTATATAACTATGTTGAGATCTTCGCTTGGTCTTATGAAAATATTCCTGGTCTGGACACTGATATTGTGGTACACCGCCTGCCAACTAAAGAAGACTATCCTCCGGTAAAGCAGAAGGTTCGTCGTATGCGCCCTGAGATGTCTGAGAAAATTAAAGTTGAGGTCATGAAACAGTTTGACACAGGATTTTTAGTTGTCACTTCTTACCCGCAGTGGGTTGCCAACGTGGTTCTGGTGCCTAAGAAAGATGGTAAGGTACGGATGTGTGTGGACTATAGAGATCTGAACAGGGCAAGCCCCAAGGATGATTTCCCACTTCCTCATATCGATGTTCTAGTCGACAACACCGCGCAGCATAAGATCTTCTCATTTATGGATAGTTTTTCTGGTTACAATCAAATCAAGATGGCTCACGAAGACATGGAGAAGACGACCTTTGTTACACAGTGGGGCACCTTTTGCTACAAGGTCATGCCTTTCGGGCTGAAGAATGTTGGGGCCACTTATCAGCGTGCCATGGTCGCTTTGTTCCATGACATGATTCACCATGAGATCAAGGTTTATGTTGATGACATGATTGCAAGGTCCCAGACTGAGGAAGAGCACTTTGACCATCTCCAGAAACTGTTTGACAGGTTGAAGACGTAAAAGCTAAGTTTGAACCCGAACAAGTGCACCTCAGGGTGAGGTCTGGTAAGCTGCTGGGTTTTGTCATCAGTGATAAGGGTATTCAGGTGGACCCTGCCAAGGTAAAGGCTATACAGGAAATGTCGGCTCCCCGCACAGAAAAGGAAGTCAGAGGCTTTTTGGGACGGCTGGATTACATTGCCCAATTCATTTCACATCTGACTGCTACTTGTGAGCCAATCTTCAAGCTGCTGAAGAAAGATCAAGTGGTAAAATGGAATGATGAATGTCAGGCTGCTTTCGAAAGGATCAAGGAATACCTCCAAGAGCCACCAATACTGATGCCTCCAGTTGAAGGGATACCTTTGGTTTTATACTTGACAGTACTGGATAATTCAATGGGGTGTGTGTTGGGGCAGCATGACGAGTCTGGCCGAAAAGAGCATGCTATTTACTACCTTAGCAAAAAGTTTACCGACTGTGAGACCCGATACTCACTGATCGAGAAAACTTATTGTGCTTTGGCATGGGCTGCTCGCCGGTTGAGACAGTATATGCTGACTCACACCACCTTATTGATATCAAAGATGGACCCAATCAAGTATATCTTCGAGAAGCCTGCCTTGTCCGGAAGAATAGTAAGATGGCAGATGATCTTAACTGAGTATGACATCTAGTACACAACCCAAAAAGAAATCAAGGGGAGTGTATTGGCGGATCATTTGGCGCATCAGGCCGTGGAAGACTACCAATCCATGAATTTCGAGTTCCCGGATGAGAACATCATGTTGGTGACCGACTGTGAAAAACCTGGACCGGATGAAGGACCTGAGGAAGGATCTCGATGGTCTATGTATTTCGACGGAGCCTCAAATGCATTGGGTAATTGCATCGGTGTTGTGATTATATCTCCCGAGGGCTGTCATACTCCATTCACCGTCCGATTATGTTTTAACTGCACCAACAATATGTCGGAGTATGAAGCATGTATCATGGGTCTTCGAGCTGCTATTGACCTAAGGATTAAGTTCTTGAGTGTATTCGGAGATTCTGCACTGGTGATCAGTCAGATCAAAGGCGAGTGGGATACGAAGCACCCAAATCTTATTCCTTACAAAGAGTATGTATCGATGCTGCTCCCACACTTCGAGGAGATAACCTTTGAACACTTTCCAAGAGACGAGAATTAGTTAGCGGACGCGCTAGCCACCGTGTCTTCTATGTTCAAAGTCAGGTGGGACAATGAAGCTCCCCATATTACCATTGAGAGGTTGGACGAACCCACACATTGCTGTGACATTGAGACTGAAGAGGTAGCAGATAAACCTTGGTTCCACGAGGTAAAAAGGTATCTTGAGGCTCAAGAATACCCCGAGGGTGCATCTGTTAATAATAATAAGTTCTTGAGAAGGTTCGTCGCGAAGTTCTTCACCAGTAATGGGATTCTTTATAAGCATAACCATGATTCAACCTTACTGCGGTGTGTAGACAAAAGCGAGGCAGAAAGGATCATGGCAGAATTACATGAAGGTACCTTCGGAACTCATTCCAGTGAACACACCATGGCGAAGAAAATCCTACGGGCAGGATATTATTGGTCTACTATGGAAGCCGATTGTTATCAGCATTCTCGAACCTATCATAAGTGTCAAGTTTATGCTAATAAGGTGCATGTACCTCCAGTTCCTCTGAATGTTTTGACAACTCCTTGGCCTTTTGCAATGTGGGGCATCGACATGATCGGCGAGATCAGAACTGTTGTGTATAACGGACATTATTTCATTCTGGTAGCTATTGATTACTTTACGAAGTGGGTTGAGGCAGCTTCCTTTGCTACAGTAACCAAGAATGTCGTGGTGTGGTTTATCTGACACAATTTGATCTGTCGATACGGTGTACAAGAGAGGATCATTACGGACAATGGTACAAATCTTAACAATACAATGATCACCGAACTCTGCAAACAGTTTAAGATACAGCATCACAACTCATCTTCCTACCGGTCGAAGATGAATGGGTTTGTTGAAGCGACTAACAAGAACGTCAAGAAGATTGTGCAGAAGATGACGGTGACGTACAAAGACTGGCACGAGATGTTACCATTCGCTCTTCATGGGTACCGCACCTCAGCATGGACGTCGACAGGGGAAACACCCTACTCTCTAGTTTATGGCATGGAGGCGGTCCTACCCATTGAGGTCCAAATTCCCTCTCTCCGGATTATGAAGGATGCAGGTTTGAGCGAGGATGATTGGATCCATACCCAGCTTGATCAGCTGAACTTAATCGATGAAAAGAGACTTACTGCTATTTGTCATGGTCAGACGTATCAAAAGAGAATGATCAAGGCTTTTAACAAGAAAGTCAGACGACAAGAGTATCAAGTCGGGGATCTGGTAATCAAACGCATCATATTACTGCAACGTGATCCCAGGGGAAAATGGACCCCCACTTACGAAGGGCCATTTGTGGTTAAGAACATTTTCTCAGGAGGAGCTATGATTCTAACCACCATGGATGGTGACAACCTTCCTCGCCCCGTCTTGCAGACATAGTGAAAAAATACTACGCATGATCAAAGACCCGCTAGGTCGACTGGCCTAGGCAAAAATAAGGGCTTCCCGGCGAACCAAAAGGGTTCGGGCAAAATTAAGGGATGAAAATAAATAAAAAATTATACACCCGGCAAGTTGAAAACCTGAAAAGGCGGCTTGGGCAAAAAAGGGTATCCCGGTGGACTAAAAACCCGAAAGGGCGGTCCAGGCAAAAATTAGGGATCAAAGTGTAACACTATGTCTCATTGGATCATCTTGCAACCAGACTTCAGTATCGACTATCAAGCTCGGACGACGCCAATCAATTTGATCTATCTTCGACCAAGTAGCAAAGTGATGAGATGCTCGAAGATATAAAGGCAATAGCAGAGTTGGAACCCAGTGGGATTGTTTCACATAGTTGTTTTCTTTCTTTTTCATAAAATGTATAATTCCCTTGGCAGCGTTCTCTTACTAGGACGTCAGCCTCTTGTACAAAACGCCTATTACATGCCAACTTCAAAATCAATACAATTCATTTTCCCAAAGAAATTTCAAGTTGTGTTTTCTTTCTCTGTTTTGTTTTGTAAGAACATCCAATGGTTCATTTTTGATATATGCATTTGACAATAATTGTTGCTCATAAATGTTTACATAAGAAACAAAAGACAATTACTCGTAATTCCAGGAACAGGGGCAAACAGAAGTGTACAAGCCTTACAGTTGCTCTATCCACCAGGTACATGGATAGAACCAACTTGAGAATACAATTGAAGGTACATTCCCCGCAGAGTAGGAAGTATCAGAAGATAGTAGTGTAAACTCTCCCCAAGCAGAGTTTACCTATCACCAGCGATAGAAGTTCACCATCAGTGGAGTTTATTTCTTCCACAGGCAGAAATTCAATCCCCGACAAGGTTCATTATCACCAGCAATGGTAATTCATCCCCAGCTGAGGTTATTTCTCCAAATCAGCAGATCTTCTAGCAGAGTATCTCTCTTCCCCACAGATTCATTCTCTCGGCAATTTATTCTCCAGCAGAGTCTCTCCCGGCGGGATATTTTCAAACATAACGGACATAAGTCTCCGGCTAATCATCTTCGGTCGTTATCCCCAGCGAGAATCAAGAACTCAACTCCTTGTATTCTCCAGCAGCAGTCTGGGATTCATTTTCCCCAGCTAGAGAACATTACAAAAAAAATATTGCATATCCATACATCATGACACGCATCATACAGCACAATCTCATTTATTTTGAGAGCATCATTACTTGATACATGTCATACATCATGACATTACATACGACTAACTCTTTACCTTTCAGGGAAAGATACAATCAAATTCTCACAAGTCTTCTCTGGTTTAGTCAAATCGATGCTAAGATTTCTATTCCAATTCAAGCTATGAAGCTCGGATTCGACCGGATAATATCTTGATTTCTCCAAAACACCATGAAGCCTGGAAACGACCAGATAGTGGTATATTTTAAATACAAGTTATGAAGCCCGGATCCGACCGGATAATATCTTGATTTCTCCATCATAATGTGAAGCCCGGAGAACAACCGGATAACAGTACCAAAATACTACAAAGCCTGGAATTGACCAGATAGTGGTATATCCCAAATTCAAAGCTATGAAGCCCGGACATCGACCGGAAAATAGTTGAATCCCCAGCAAGTTACTGTGAAGCCTGGAAATCAACCAGATAGCAGTATAAGACACCATGAAGCCTGGAATCGACCAGATAGTGGTATGTCATAAACACAAGCTGTGAAGCCCGGAAATCGACCGGATAACAGCTTAACCCTCAACAAGTTATTGCGAAGCCGGGAAATCGACCAGATAGCAATACAAGATACCATGAAGCCTGGACTCAACCAGATAATGGTACAAGACACCGTGAATCCTGGATCACGACCAGATAACAGCAAAGGATACTGAAGCCTGGACACGACCAGATAACAGTATAAGGTACTGCGAAGCTCGGAATTCGACTGAATAGCAGTTTACTCGGCCAATTGCTAAGAAGCCCAGAATCGACCGAATATTAGTATGCCTTAAATTCAAGTTGAAGCCCGGATACGACCGAATAACAACTTAATTCCTTCTAAATCCTGGAGCACGACCAGATAAGAAGTGAGAAATTGCGAAGCCTGGATATCGACCAGATAGTAAGTTTAATCTCATCCCCCCAGTAAGTCGCTGTGAAGCCTGGAGCACGACCAGATAGCAGTCGATCTTATTTTCCTTAGCAAATCATTGTGGAGTCTAGAGCACGACCAGATAGCAGTTCATTTGCACCTCTTCGACTAAGAGATGGTTCCCCAGTAGAATAACAGACGACTGAAGCTCCTAAAATTATATTTTTACCAAGACAGAGACTCGCACTCCCTAGCGTAGTCCTCCTTAACAATAGGTATACGGGCTCTTGCAAAGGAATCTCTTATGCGAACGACACTTCTTCTGATGGCATCTTTAAGCCCATCTTCCATCATCAACCTCCAAATGGCATCTATAAGCCCATTCCCGATATCGCAAGACAAATACCACTTCATGCGAGTGCAAATTTCTGGGCACTCTAGTGTTCAATCATCTTCAACCTTCAGATCACGAAAGGCAGACGAGCCAATCTAAATCTTCAGGTTTAAGAAGATTTAACAGGGGCAGCTGTTGTACCCCAAAATTTTCCCTCTCATATTTCTCAATATACTTCAAGTGAGGTCCTCAAATTGCTCAAGGAAGTCCAAGGGTTGACCAGACAAACTCTCTCCTAAGGCAGTTTACCTCAAATTAGGGTTTCAGTTTGTTTGAGTCCAAAGGATCCCAAATTATCACCATTGTCCTAATATGTTCTCAAGATCATCCATGTCAAGTTTCAAGCCTTGTAGGGGAAGTTTGCTCAGTCGGTTGCTCAAAGGCCTGAAAATCGACTGTGCTAGGGCAAAGGTCAACTATGTCCTACATACAGTCAAACTTCAAGATTTTTGTTCAACATCCTCATTTTGAAGTATTATTCATCATTTTATCAAGTTTCACTCATGATTCCTCAAGGATTGCTCACAATTCATCAAAACCCAAAAGTTGCTAAATTAGGGTTTTGTAGGAAAAGTCAACTCAACTTTGACCAAGCATAACTTTCTCATGCTTTATCAAAAATGACCCATCCAAAGCTCATTTTGAATAGGATGTAATTTCCTACAATCCATCTTCATCTCCCAAGTTCAAAATATGCACTCACAAGAAGATATAAATTTGGACATTATAGGTCATTTTGGAAAGTCAACAAAAACACCTTTTTTGTCAAAGCTTCATACATGAACATGGAATACTCAATTGAGATGATACCAAAAGGGTTGCTTAGAGGACATCTCAACCTTTCTAAAAAGTCCAAGAACACATCTCTAGGATCAAAATTGAGGAAGTTATATATTAGCAAAGTTGACATTTTTTGCAAAATTGCCAAAGGTCAAATGTGGCCAAAATTGTAATTTTTGTCAAATGGACCCAACTTTTTATGCTTGCATTGAGTTTGTAACATGACCCATGACCCATGATCCTTTCCATTTGTCATTCTTTTATTTTTGTCATTTATTTTGATTTTTATTTCAATTAAATAAAATTAAAATAAAATCATGAAAATATCAAAACTAATCAAAGCTTGAGATTTTGTGCATGTTTAGACCTCTTATACAGCTGGAAAGAGAATCAAATCGTGCAAGCTTCAAATGGACACAAAAAGATGGGATTTTCTCAATTTGAAAGATTTGTACAAAGGATCAAATCTTGAATCAATGATCATTATTGGAGAAGATTTGAAACCAAATTGCAACCCTAATTCATTCTAGGGTACATATAGAACAAGTGCAGATCAAAAGCAAGGGGATTGGAGGCGTGAAAAGAGAAGAACAAATCTCAAAATTTCAAAGGAAAATTGCAATCTGATTTCTTAGTTCCAGGCTTCCTCAAGCCATTCCAGGCACACCATTCGTTTGCTGGACATCCAAGGACCCTATTCCAACCACTAGCAAGCCTCATAACATCCAAAAACGCGTTGTAAGCATCTCACGACATTCATACGTTTTTGAAATCGAATATCATGATTCTGGCATTTGTAGCATGATTTCTTTGCATATTCTTGATCCTTGAATCATTTGCAAGCTAATGGTTATGTTTAATTACATTTTCATTAACTGTAGAGCAAGATGCCATAGTTAGGGTTCTTGGCTCGTTTTTGGGGGTTTTCTTTACAGGTACAATTGGCCATGGATAAGGGTACCATGATGCTCGTGAGGTTTCCACGAGTTGATTGGTACCATTGTTGTGCATTTATCATGCTTGTACAGGATTTTGCAAAAGCCCAGGGTTATACCTACACCCTTTGTCTGTAGGTAAAAGTTGCAGAACTTTTAGCAACGGTTGGGAGGAAGGAGATGATAGCGTGGCATCCTGTGATTTTCGCATTCAAAATTGCGCGCGTTTTGATAATTATTATTTTGTGTTTTCCATATATTGTTTGTTTGTTGTTCCATGTACACAAAGACAAACCAGCTCAGATGGTCAGCGTTATTGTGGAAAAGCCAAAGGGCCTGGATTTGATCCCCAGGTTCCCATATTATTTCATGATATTTTTTCTTATATAATTAGGCACATGTGAATACAAGAAGACCACCATGCACCATCGACTTTCAACCATCAGATCAACAGCAAGTCAAATCCAAGGCTTCTCACATGAGGGCCTATCATGGGCGTGAGTCAAGTCAATGCACAGGATTTGGAAAAGTCAATAAAGGCCAGAAATTGTTGGGCCTAGAAGTCAGATTGGCACCCCCCTCCCCTTTTTTGCTCAAACACCAAGCCCATCTTCCTATTTCTTTCTTTTTATATTTTTCTTTTTTATTTAATTTCTTTTATTTAATTACTTTCTAACACAAAATAATTTCTTTTTTTACAATAAAAAATCATAAAATCAATTTCATCAATTTAGAATTTAGGTTTTTATTTATTTTGTCAAAATTAATTTAATATTAGTTTAATTTAATTTTAGGGTAATTCTAACTTTTGTAAATAATTAAAATCAAATTAGAAAATTAGGTTGGTTCTTGATTATATTTTTATTTCTTTTCATAAAATAACAAAAATACAAAAATAGGTCAAACTAATTATCTTTCTTAATTTAAATTAATTAGTGATTAGCTTTTTTTATTCATTCAATTAAAACCTTATTTTCTCAAAATAATCAAAAACCACAAAAATATGATTTTTCTTTTAATTGGGTTTAGACGGGGTCAAAACCCTAATTTCTCTCGCTCTTAATTAATCACACGCATTTATTATTTTTCGCAATATTAATGTAACTGCTCATAGTATGTAATAGTTTAATTAGGATTTTCTTTTATTTATCGTTGTACGGATTTTTTGGCTATGTAATCCCCTACCCTGAAGCCTTGTAAGAGCTTAGCTTTATTTCTCGCATTTTAATTTTCGCAAATATTAACTGTTAGATGTATGATAATAGGATTGCATAACAAGACTGTATGTTAATTTAAAATGGCTAGAAAACCCTAAATGTGCAAAGATAATAACTGAAATCAAATCACTCGCACATGCGCACTCCTACGGTATACTCTTACTTTGGTTGCCTTAGGTAAACGATCATTAAGTATAGGGTGTTTTAGTGGTCGCCCTCTTGTCTAAACAAAGATCAAATGTCCCGTTCGGAAATGTTGCCTCAGAAATGTTGCCTTGGAAAGGTTGCCTCGGAAAGGTTGCCTCAGAAATGTTGCCTCGAATATGATCTTAAGACGCTAGGGTTATTACTAAGACGTCCTAACATTGCTTTAGTAATCATACGTCCCTTTCGAATTGACCCTTACAAACTCCAACGACGGTGCTACCTATTTCTCAATAGTAGGATAACGTTGTCTAAAGGAAACAAGAACAGAAACAATCCTTTTTCGAGTAGGTAGATGCTAGTAGGTACTTGCTCAACTAAACAAACTTTTTCACACCAAACACTTTCCAAGCAAAGTTTTCAAAAACACTTCGTAACACTCTTGAGGACTGATACAAGGGTTAAAATGAAGTAAAATAAAAACTTTTCAAAACACACAAACACGGAAGCAACTTTTAAAATGATGAGCAAGTACCTAAGAGCCCGTGGAAAACTACGGATAGAAAGGGTGTTAATACCTTCCCTTTCTATAATCTACCCCCCGTACTCAAAATCTCGAAAAAAAGGAATTTTTCTGTGCTTTTTTTCCTTTTCAGTTGGATAAAATAAAAATCGATGGCGACTCTTGCTTACCGCGACATTTTGCAAACACAAACGCAAAACGCAAACCATCATTTTTTCAAAACAGTCTGGTTCTGCCACCGTATCACATGGTGCATACAGACTATTCAATCCAGTTAATGAAAAGATTGTGTTGAGTCGAGATATTGTGATTAATGAAAATTCTGCCTGGGATTGGAATTCTAGCCATTCAATTAACAAATCATTAATGAACTTTGATTTCGACGAAGAAACTAATGAAGTAGAGGTCGAAGGAATTGTTGAGAATCCAGTTGAAGTTGAAGAGGAAGTGGTTGCTGACACTCCCGTCACAGTCGAAGTCAAAGAGGTTGTGGCTGAAACAAGCCAAAGACCTCAAAGAAATAGAGTTCTTCCAACAAGACTTCATGATTATGAAGTGATGGGTGATGATGAAATCACACCAGATGGAGAATTAGTTCATTTTACTTTACTTGCAGGTGCTGAACCAATCAACTATAGCAAAGTTTTAAAAATTAAAAAGTGGAAGTTAGCTATGGTCGAAGAGTTACAGGCAATCGAAAGATACAACACATGGGAGTTAGTCGAATTGCCAACACATACAAAAGCTATCAAAGTAAAGTGGGTGTTCAAGTTGAAACACAATGAAGATGGGTCAATAGCAAGACATAAAGCAAGATTAGTAGCTCGAGGTTTTCTTCAAAGAGCAGGACTTGACTACTCTGAAGTATTTGCTCCAATAGCAAGATTAGAGACTGTTCAACTAGTAGTAGCATTGGCATGCAACCAAGGCTGGTCAACATTTCATCTAGATGTGAAATCAGCATTTTTGAATGGTCCTTTAGACGAAGAAGTTTATGTCACACAACCTCCTGGGTTTATGATTCAGAAGGAAGTGAGTAAAGTATATAGATTGCACAAAGCGCTCTATGGCCTCAAGCAGGCACATAGGGCATGGAACAAGAAGATTGACTCATACTTAGTCGAATTAGGATTTGTCAAATGCAAATCAGAGTATGGTGTCTATGTTCAGGTTGTAGCACAAGATATAACAATCATTTTCTTGTATATTGATGAATTTCTAGTAACTGGAAATATTTTGGAGAACTTGTCGAAGTTCAAAGAGCTGATGACGAAGGAATTTGAAATGTCGGATCTAGGAAATTGTCTTATTTTCTAGGCATGGAATTTCAAATGTCGAAGCAAGGTATGGTGTTACATCAAAGAAAGTATGTCAAAGAAATACTCAAGAGATTCAGAATGGATGATTCGAATCCTGCATCCTCACCTGTCGAACCAAATGTGAAGTTAGAGAAGAATGGAGAGGAAGACAAAGTCGATGCAACTTTGTTCAAGCAATTTGTGGGATCTCTGAGGTACCTGATATAGGTTTCGCAGTTGGATTAGTAAGCAGATATATAGGTGAACCAAGAGTGTCACATATGAAGGCTGCAACAAGAATCCTTTGATATTTGAAGGGTTTAATAAATTGTGGAATACTATTTTGACGAGATTCTGAAGGCAAAGAAGCAATAGTTAATTGTTTTTCAGATGCTGATTGGTGTGGAGATATGGAAGATCGAAGAAGCACAGCTGGATATTTCTTTCAAGTATTTGGTGCCCTAATCTCATGGTGTTAAAAGAAGTAACCTGTGGTGGCATTGTCATCATGTGAAGCTGAATATATAGCGGGATCCTATGCTGCATGTCAAGCAATTTGGATCAGATCTGTACTTGAAGAAATGACTGTCGAAGTGAAGAAACCTCTAGTATTGCAAATCGACAACAAGTCAGCCATAAATCTGGCGAAAAATCCAGTCCTGCATGGAAGAAGTAAACATATTAAAGCAAGGTTTCACTTCTTGAGGGAAAAAGTAAATCAAGGTGAACTTGAAGTTAGGCATTCAAGTGAAGCATAGTTGGCCGATATTTTCACCAAAGGATTGAAGATCGACAGATTCCTGAATTTGAGAAAGAAATTAGGAATAGTTCAGATTGACTATTTTTGAGGATGTTCGACAACTTGGATTATGGGTGTGTGTTGAAATATTAAATTAGATTAGATTAGATTTGATTAGATTTAATATTTAATATAATCCAAGTTGTGTTAGCCCAAACCCAATTAGGGTTGTATATAAATAGTCATAGTGTGTATCATCATTTGTACACTTGAATAATACAAATCTTTATTTCCTTTATTATCTTCTCTTTCCCTCCTCACTAAAAGTGCCTCACGCACTAACAAGAATGACTCTTTTTATGATTTTCACCTCTGTAACCCAATCACCAAAGGTTAAAAGAAGACTAACTGCTATTATATTGTAGGTGCCACAACAAAAAGATGGTACTTAGTGTGTGAACTTCGTCCTTTGTTTCATTAAATTGTTTTTGGAGCTCACACCTAATAATTTTAGCATTGAGGGGTACTCTCACTTTGTAAGTTTTCTCTTGGGCTGTTTTTGAAAACTATTTATGAAATCACGCATTTTAATTTAGTTTTGTTTGCTATTGGCATGATGCGCTGAAAAAATATTTGTTTACATTCGAAGAATTTGATCAATTTTGTGAGAACTTGACCCATTGAACTGGATGTCACCAAATTTGAGTAGACTGAGACTAATATATGCTAATATACAGCATTGTCGATTGTTTTATTTTACATGCATGGTAAGGTAGAATTTGTTCATAGAAGGCAGACATATCCAAATTTTTTTTTTGGATGATATTAACTATCATAAGTATATAGTTTCAACTTAATAAGAATTTCATTAGGACTACTGAAATTGATGTTTACAGCACTAGTTTTGACTATAATTCTATTTATTGTCATGTTTGTTAATTACACTTCACTTTCAAACTTCCAAGATGCTTTACTATTGTATTGTGTTAGATATGTTTGGTATAATTAGTTTTGTCGATTATGGATTATGGGTATCTTTTTGTGATTGTAATTGATAAACTTTTTGCGTGGAGATGCATTGAATTACATTAATGGGCTGACCGACTCGAACGATAACTCAACCCAATAGTTTGGACCTCAAAATATTATGAATATTAATGTGAATTTGACCCATTTATCTATATTTTGTGTGTATTCTTCTTCATTATACTATGATTTTGTTGATAAACAGAATATTTATGGACATACATTGTCTCAAGAGCGAGTATAACCATGTCAAATAAACTCGACCGCATCTAAGAGAGAGAAAAAGGTTTTATCGGTTAATAGACCCTCAAAAGAACTCACAAAAATTACTCAATTAGCCGCACACTTCCTAAGAAGAGATCCAAAAGCCAAACCCCTAATAAATGAAGTTGTGGAAGCTTTAAAGCCTTTTTCAAACCTAAAAAAAGGCAACGTTTTCGATTATTAGTAATTGTAAATAAATAAAAACAAAATTTTCTTAGTTTATATGTGTAACTTAGATGTAATTACAATCATTGTAATTTATAAAATTATTTTTTCTATATTGTTAATTGTTAATGATATTATAAATTGTTTTTTTAGTTAATTTAATTATTAGTGGATTAATAATATAAGATGGAGATATATAAAATATAAAATTTCTTTTTCATTGTGTTCTGGTTATAGCAATTAAATATAATTTTAAATGAAAAATTATAATATTAGTTTTTTAAATTAATTTTGTTTATTTAAATCAGTGGTTTTAATAAATATGAATTAATTGTATTTAGCTTGAGATTCGCTCCACTATTGTTGTAGCCATATTGCAGTTGTTTAGTTTGGAAGCTTAAACTAAAGACTGAATTTTTGCTACAATTCAGTTGTGGTATAGCTAGGAAGCTTAAAATATTAGTTTGAAATTTGCTAACGATTTTTGGACTAGATAATTAGTCACCCAATCCATGTTACGGCCTCTATAGTAGTTAATCCCAAACTAATCTTTACCTAATTCTATTTGATATAGATTATCTTCAAATTAGCTGCGGATTTTGTCATAGTTAATATCGGTTTTTTTTTTTTTATATGATCAGATTTTAGATTAATTTTTTGAAATAGATTTAAATTGAATTGAATCGTATGAATATATTTTTATATTTATTTATTTTTTATTAATATGATATGTTATTTAAATTTATTATTAGATGATAATTATTTTTTTAATAATATTTATTAGTTCGATATAATCTATTTATTTTTATTATTTCAATCATAATCGATTAATCATATTTTATATTATTAACTTTTAATATATTATATTTATATATTATATCAAATCTATAATTTATTAGTATTTTTTATAATATTAATAAAAATATAATTTGTAATTTGAATATCTATAAAATCGATTTAAATTAAATTATATTAAATTGAATTGTTTTGGATCAGATATTTTTAATAT
This sequence comes from Vicia faba, assembly GCA_948472305.1. Lineage (NCBI taxonomy): Eukaryota > Viridiplantae > Streptophyta > Magnoliopsida > Fabales > Fabaceae > Vicia > Vicia faba. Next base: position 305,917,097 of record OX451741.1, read on the forward strand.
ATTATTTAAAATCAAATCAAACCCTTAATAAATTTATTATTATATCAGATAAATTTTTAGTAAAAATCAATTTAAATTGAACCGCAAACATCCTTATATGTTATCAAGATTTAGGTTCTTCAATTATCTCCAGAATCTAGAGGAATCACTTATCAAAAAGATGGCAACTAGTCTAAGTAGCATAACCACATTTCGTGTAAAGTCATTGCACTCAAAAGAAGATAACAACACACGATGTTGAAACACATGTTTCTTTTCATTCAGTGTGGTTTTGAACCTCAAATATAAACCGAAAAAGTTGTTGTAATGGTAAAGTGTATTCAGCAAATTGAAATTGTGGTCCTCAGAATGTCAACCATTTCACAAAAGGTTAGCTGCTAAAATAGTGTCAAAGATTCTTCCTTGTGCTACATAACAATGTATAACTGGTAGAGATTTGGAGCATATAATTCATGCCTAACTTGATTCAAACTCAAACCACTTGTTTAGCATCCTGCGTGATTACCAAATTTATGAGTCATTTATTTTGGCTATACACAAAAACATAAGAAAATTGTTCGACTAGTTAGGGTAATTTCTATATTTAACTCTTTACCCATGCCTTTCTTTTATGCATTATTTAAATTTTAAATTACATAAATAAAATCAAAATGAAAAAAATTACTTACTAGTTGAATTTGAACCATGAACCTTTTACCTTAAAAAAAAAAAAACTCCTTACCACTAAACAACACTTGATGAAGGAACAATTATGTAATTTTTATAAACTATAAATTTTTTTATATTATAGATTTCTGAAAAGATTATTTCATATTTTCCTTATAAATTTCATATTTTACAAAACTTTTTTTCTTTAAACAAACATACTTTTTATTAAGATTATGTTATTTGAATTTTTAAAGTTTTTTATAAATATTTTCTTGTAAATTTTGAGAGCATCATAACAAGATTATGAGTATGATTTGAGAATGTGATCTCACATATACTTGTATTTTAGAATATAACAATTAGGATAACAACTAACAAATTTGCTCTAACAAAGTTAAAAAAAATAAGATGAGTTGGGACAGACATATTTTAAGAGTACACTTTTAAGTTTTAAAATTATGTTATGTTTTGTGAAAAGTGAAGGTGAAACATGGTAGTCTTGTATATATTAAATCTTATAAGTTTAATGTTATAAAATTGTATATAAAATCAGCATTCACAAAAATCAGTAAAAAAAACATAGCAGAACAGTGCAGATACATTTAAGAATATGAGTCTAAAATTTTGTCTCGCTGCACAAAAAAATATAGATAAAATTGACATATTTGATAGACCGAATAAATTTTATCACCTCTATCGATAATAAAAAATTATGAATAAAAAAATTATGTGTCAAAATTTAACGAGATGAAATTTTTAAATATTTTCAAAATTTAAATTTTAAGTTCACACTTTGTCCAAAAAAAAAAGTTTTAAGTTCACACATTATTGAGCTCTCAAGCTTCAACATAAAAATATGACTGGAACATTTATTTTACCCTACAACTCATATACAATACACTATATTCTCACTCTTAAATCTCAATACACACTTCAGCATCTTGCTTTTTATTTTCTTTTTGCTTCTCATTCTTAAGTTTGTGAAGAAGAACTGAAAAAAGTTAATAACTAGTGACGGAATTAGGAATTTTAGATAATCTGAATAAAAATATAAATAGAAATTAAATTTAGGACGCATGTTCAAATAGTAGGGTTATAAAACCGTCATGGTTAATAACTATTAATTTTCATAAATTAAAATACGGTAATTAATATCATGAAACTTATTCAAAAGATTTTAAACCTTATGATTGTGTTGGTTAAATTTTATTTGAAGAATTAAAAATAATTAAAAATATTATAATAGTTGAGTCAAAATCATTTGCTAGTTGAGTATGATTAATTATTATCCTAATTCATACATAGCTTATAAAATAATTTTAACTCTTCTTGGTATTATATTATAACACGGATTATCACACTGAACAAAGAATAACTAAATAAGTGAATTTCAACAACATATTTTAACCTAAAATCTAAATCATTAGATATAACTAAGTGTTGTGATTAAAAAAAAACTATAAGTGTTATATTTGTCAATAGATGTTTATGTTTTTATTCAAAGTAAAATTTATAATTCACAAACGGAAAAATTTTTACTTGTTATATATTATGTTACAAGGTAAATTAAATCCTACTTGAAATTTGCAATATTTAGAAAAAAAATAATTAAAAGATATTAAAATTCTATTTAAAAAAAAAAAAACTCATAATTCTCATGGATGGCCTCATTGAGCTATGCATTAAATTAGCCCAATCAAAAACTAAGAGAAAAACATGTGATGAAGCAAAATTCCATTTTGCAACTTACAAAGTTCTTTTAGAATTAGTCCAAAAAAAAGTTCTTTTAAAAACTATTCCCTTTGTGAATGACTTTTTTTTCCATACTTTAAAAAAAATATATCCTTTTTCTAAAAGTGCTTTATAAAAATGAAAATAACATCAAATGATACTTCCTCCTCTCGAGTTCAAAGATCATACAAATTAATCAGGACAACACAAGCAATATTCATTATTTCTTTCAAAAAAAAGAAGGAATATTCATTTATTAGTTATATTTATATTTTAAATTTGTATGTAAAAACTCATCATTAAATATTTAAAACGTGGCTTGAAAGGGAATGGTGTATTACAAAATGGAAGGGTGCGGATAGTTGTAAAACCAAATAAAGAAGAAACTGAAAGTCCAGGCTCAAAACTAAGTTGTAGTCGTCTTATATGGAAGAATTTACCTGCCACCACCACCAAATTTTATCTGGCACCCCCAAATGTTATTGCAATTACTTATTAACCTTGTAAAAATATAAAAACTAAGTTAGTCTTCTATGAAAGAATTTAGAGGTATTAACTTGACATCTCCCATTTGAACTTGGCATATTTCTGTCCCAAACTGAATGAAAAGACTAAAATAGTCCAATCAAAATTTTTCACAAATTTTTTAAATTTCTAGTAACATACTGAAAATTTCAAATCTACAAGGCGATAACGGAGATTTCGTGGGAATACTGAAAATTTCGTGAAAGAGTAAGAATTTACAGTATTTTATGCTACATTTCTGGTATTTTGTCACGAAAATTTATAAATTTTTGGTATTTCGTGTCAGAAATTTTGAAATTTTCGGTATTTCGTGTCGGAAATTTATAAATTTCTGATGATTTTGTTACATAATATACCGAAAATTTTGAAATTTCCAGGTGTTCACTTTGTGTACCGTTGCAAGCAGGAAGATTGATAGAGCGGAAGCTCGGACTCGAGCTGATGAGGCACAGGCTTCCGAGCTACATGCAGGACGACGTCTTCCGACCGATTCTCATCAGAAACGATTGGCTGAGCAGCAGGCACAGTTATGCACACTCCGTCAACGGACTGCTAGAGTTTCTACAACCGAAGAGGTATATGATCATGTGGAGGTACATGCTTCTATGGAGGCACCCACTTCTGTGGATGTGCTTGCCCCTGTGGATGAGCAGGTTATGATGGAGTCGGCTACTACATAGGTCGTTTTGGATGACGTGGTGGCTGAGGAGGTTGTGGATGTTGAGCAGGTTATTGTTGAGGAGGCTAATAAGGTGTCTCCCACTGATACAGACGCCACGAATCATGCGTCTATGGAGCCAAAAATTCACACTGATGGAAGCTTTCCAGGAGGACCTTCAGACAGGTCTGTCCTGACAGGATTTTTTGAGCACGTCACATACAGGGTATGGCAGACTGAGGTATATATTTTGTTTTCTTTTTTATTGCAAAATTTTTATAACGGCTTGATGTGTAATATACTTTGTTTTCTACAAGAGCATGTGCTGCTGAAGGTCGCATCCCATGGTTCAAAGTTGAAGAACTTCCTAGATGGTGGTGACATGCCTGAGGAGGTCAGATGTATTATGAGATATTTTCATCTGCTGGAGTTTGCTCAGTGCTCCTTGAACATGCTCGACGCCTCCTTTCTATCAGCTTTTGTTAAGAGGTGGCACCAAGAGACATCATATTTTCATCTTCTTTTTAGGGAGATGGCCATCATATTGGATGATGTCAACGCCTTGTTTCACATCCCGATCACTGGTACATTCTTCACTCCTCCTCATATTAGCTAGTCAACGATGTTGGCATGGTCATGGATGATTCAGAGGTATCTAGGGGGAAGGTACTAGAGGAGTTTTATGTTAAACGGGGATTTCACCTTCAAATGTCTTGGTTGAGGACATTGTACGGGGAGCTGGTGGAAGCCCATATGTATGAGGATGCCGCTAGAGTATACATGCTACATTTGATGGTGTGTACTCGTTTTACAGACAAATATGGTGTTTACATTAATGTTTGCTACTTGTCTCTATTCAGTACACTAGACACACCATGTTGGGCTTTGGGAGTGACAACGTTGACCGTGTTGTACACAACACTTGGAGTTGCTTCCTAGTCTGAGACCAGACAACTAGTTGGTTATCTGAGCCTATTCGAGGTATACTAGCACTTATTTAAGTATCTGGTTATCTGGTGTTTATAAATTTATTTTAGTATATGAGTTATCAATTTATTTATGCACTGTTAAATATACGAGCACTTCCCCCACATATGTGACCAGAAGATCCAGCGTGTCTCGGCTAGTGATCCATGGCCGATGATATGGAAGGGAAAGCAAGCTCATCCAGGAGGTGTTCTGGAGTACGGGAGGAGGCTTGATGCTCTAATCTTAGATGATGTCGTCTGGACACCATATACATCTCATCGGGCTCATCGTCCATATCAAGAGGCATCTTAGTTTTCAGGGCATATTAGGTGGGAGAACCACGTGGCTAGACACTTGCTCGAGAGGTGTCTGTGATAGTATGGTTACGTGGCATCCCTTATCCAGTTCCAGAGTCTCTATCTGCTGGCATTGATAGGTGGTTCCAGAGTCACATCATCAGTTATTCTAGTGAGATCACATATACAATAGTTATGGTCCAAGATCCTGCATAGTGCGAGGATGGATACCTAGAGTGGTATCACAATATATCACACCCTCGGGTTATACCACTGACTAGGGTTTCTGATGTACTGAGGCCTTCACGGGCTAGGGTTTCTAACGTGTCACCACCACATTCACCACCACCTGCAGGTGACCAGTGTTAGAACAAAATTTGGTTATGTGTACAATCTTTAGTTTTAATGATAACAATTCATATATTTTATATGCAATAATTTTATACTCTAATAGTTTCTTTAAATGTGTAGATATAATATTCTATTTGATTCTGGATAAGATCACTAAAATCATTGTTGGTGCCATCAGAAGAACTGTATTATTCACTTCTCAAGAAACATCAGTAGTCCTGATGAATGTTGAATGTCTGCTAGAAGAGGATATTCGTTGGCTTCTTTGAAAAATGTTTGCTTTCAGTTCAAAAATCAAGATGTGCTTCTCAGATAAGCTTTTGCTTCAAAGTTATAAGCCAAGATGTGTTTCTAAGAAAAGGATTTATGTGTGCTTCTCATATAAGCTTGTGTTTCCAACTCAGAAATCAAGATGTGCTTCTCATATAAACTTTTGTTTAAATTTTAGAAGTCGAGATGGGTTTCTATGAAAAGGATTTATGTGTGCTTCTTAGATAAGTTTTTGCTTCCAGCTCAAAAATCAAGATGTGCTTCTCAGATAAGCTTTTGCTTCCAGCTCAGAAGTCAAGATTTATTTCTTTGAATTTTTTTTGCTTCCAGATCTAAAGACAATGTTTTGACTCTGAAGACTCTGATACTCTTGGAACTCCCTTTCAATGTGATATCTTATGCACTCTTCTGTACTCTACATTAATTCATAAAATAGGTATTCCATCAGAAGACAAGAACAAGAACGTAATCTTTGATGCACTTATCATTACTTCAGATCAGAAGTATTACATTAGAAGATAAAGATTAAGAAAATTACACTAAAAGAAATAGTACAATGGTACATTACCTATTCCAATATGGTGAAAACGTGTGTAAGATCAAATATTTGTTGTGCTCTTGTCTCCCACGATCTCATGCTATCGTTATGGCAGCTAGCAATTGAAAGTGACATTTTGTCCTTCTCAACTGTCAACTTTTTGAAGCCTATATAAAGGGATGACTATTCCATTGAATACAATAATTCGGTATCAAATAATTGAATATAAAAAGTTGGAGTAACACTATTGAAAAGAAGAACTTAATGTGCAAAGAAATTTAAGTGAGAAATATTCTTTCAAGAGAAAACACAAAGAGTTGTTGCTCATTTTTTGTGTTAACATTTATTCTCAAGAGAAAAAACAAAGAGTTGTTGCTCATTTTTGTGTTAATATTTATCCTCAAATAAAAACACAAAGAGTTGTTGCTCATATTTGTGTGTAAACATTTGTTCTTCATTGTTATGTTAAATCTGCTTTTATAGAAGCACTATTGTAAACACTTTCTATTGTAATTCTTTTGAGATTTGTATTCCTCAAGTGACTAGGTGGTAGTCTGTATAATTGAGAGGGATAAGATGTTTTTCTAAACTCTTAGACGTTTGTTTATAATCTTTCAAGATTAGTGGATTAAGTCCTTTTTGAATGCGAAATCACCTTGGCGGATGGACAAGAGTAACTTTGATTAAGATGAACTTGTATAAATCGATTATGTCACTTTTCTTTCTTAGCTTGTCTATCTTGATTGTTTGTGTGAAGAATTTCTAAAGAAAAAGTTTTTTTGAAAACCCAATTCAAACCCCCAATTTCTTGTGTTTTTCTCAACCTTCACTTGGTATCAGAGCTCCGGCTATGTTATTGATTTTTCAATCAAACACTTAACCGTGTAGAGAGATCCAATGTGAGAAAAAATTATATGACTACTGCTAATACAAATGAAAGAGATAGTTACAATGCCAAGCCTCTTGTCTTTGATGGAGAGAAAATTGATTACTAGAAAGATAGTCTAGAAAGTTTCTTTCTAGACTATGATGTAGATCTTTGGGATATTGTTACAAATAGCTATGAGGCACATGTTAGTGTGATTGGTATTCTCACTCCTAGAAATAGAATGAATAATTTACAAAAGCGTGATTTGAAGAATCACCATAAATCCAGAACCATTATTCTCAATGCTATGTCCTATAATGAATATGTAAAGATCACTAATAGAGAAACAAAAAAGGATATTTTTGATTCGTTATGAATGACACATGAAGGCAATGCTCAAGTCAAGAAAACTAAGGTTTTAGCCTTAATCCAGAAATATGAAGCTTTCAAGATGGAAGACAAAGAAACGGTTGATACTGTGTTCTAAGGTTTCAAACCTTAGTAGTAGGACTAAAGGTTCTGGATAAAGGTTACTCCATAGTTGATCGTGTCAAAAAGATCATCAGAAGTCTTCCCAAAAGATGGAGACCTATGGTTACTGTTTGAAGTTGTCTAAGAATCTGAACAATATAACTCTTGAAGAGTTGGTCAGTTCCCTCGGAATTCATGAAATAGAGTTAGAGGGAGATGAGCCCCGTAAAAATGGAAAATTTGTTGCTCTAAGATCTAGACCAGAAAGAATAAAGTCAAAAAAGAACAAAACCTTCCAAGCTGAAGAAGTAGAATATTCCGACGATGAAGTTTATGATGATGAAGATGAATTGTGCCTTCTTTCCAGAAGAGTCAAACAACTCTAGAAGACAAAAAAAACTTTCAAGGATATGGAAATAGAGGAGATCGACCAAAAACATCTGCAAGAGGAAGACATGCAATAAATTAATGTGTTATGAGTGTAAGGAGTCTGCACACTACAGAAATGAATGTCCAATGCTCAAGAAAGAAAGCACCGGAAAATAAAGCTTCAAGAAAAATAGTTCCAATAGCAAGAAGAAAGGTCTTGAAGAAACATGAGATGACTCTAACTATGAAGGATCAGAATATGAAGAAGAGTATGCCAATATAGAATTCATGGCTACTACTACAGAAGGAAACACTACAAGAACTGAGTGTGGCTCAGAAGAGGTATTTTCTGAACTTTCTCGTGTTGAGTTAGAATTATGTCTATCTGAATCTGTGAATAAATATCAGAAACTTCAACAAAAATTCAAGAACCTACAGAAGGTTGATGAATATGAAATTGAAGAATATGGTAAGCTAGAGAAATAAGTTTCTAAACAAATAGGAGACACTTTTATTCTAGAAAAATAAAATATTTGTCTATACAAAAAAATGTTTAAAACTTGAAGAAACTCTTTCTAAAGCTCCTCCGTCTTTTGAAACTATTTTATATAAATATGATAAGGCCTTTCAGAAATTCTTAAACAACAGTATAAGGAGAAGTAAAATGGCTTCCATGATCTATGGTGTCAGTCAAAATGGGAAAAGAGGAATTGGTTATGTTTCTGATGAAGATAATCAACAAAACAAACCTGAATCTCCTTTTTCTTCTCACTACACACCATCACAGACACAAAAATTTAATGTTGCACATAAACCCAAGTTTATCAAAAACTCTGGAAATACTAATTCTAAAGGACCCAAAAGATTCTAGGTACCAAAAGATAAAATAGTGTATACTGCCAGCTCACCTGCCACGTCACGAAAATAAACGGATGTTGGAGGCCAATTGACAGAATGGACTTGTTTGAATCTTTTAGAAAATTAAAGGACCAATTTGGCACGAAAAAAATATAAGGGACCAAAGTGAACCATGAACTATAATTAAGGGACCAAAATGAGTATTTTTCCAAATAAATATTGTAAAGCATATGTTATATTGATTTGATTCAACGGGTAACTTCTATGAGGCGTAACACATACCTCGCACAGTTTTTTAATCTCACTCAGAGGTAGAGTAATAGCGCCATAAAGCAATTTCTGGCTTGGAGTTTGTCGAACATTATCAGAATTAGAGGTGCAGGAGTAACACTAAGATTGAGAGCTTAGTTGGCTGGAAACACTATGCAAAAATTCATTAGGGATACTGCAAGACAAAATGAAAAAATAAAAAAGACAAATGTAATTCAAAACTATAATATTTGGATAAATGGGAGACACTATACTTCATCGAAGCTACCTGTTGACGAAGTTCTTGATTGAAGGAAAATCTACATTGATATAGAGCTTCGTAACATGGAACGTGTTGGTAATCGAAAGTGGATACTGCCCCACATTTACAGAGAATCAGCTAAGTCAGATTATACATTAGTATAACACATTGTGCTTTAAAACAAAAGAGGATTAACCGTCTAACCCTGTTCTTTAACTTTTGCATATTTAAGCAAAACCACTGTTGGCCCAAGCATATTCTCCCGATCCTGTTTAAACTTAAAGAGTTGTGCAGCACATGCCTCCCAAAGGGTGAAGTTCATTGTGTTATTGTTGTAGATAGTACAATGGACTGGTTAGAAAACATTAAATAGATATGGGAAATGGACAAAAGTTGAAACTTGAAACACATACCTTGCATCCCTAAGGACGAAATTAACCTGTAGTTTTTTCCCTTCGCTCTATGTCTGGGCATATCCAATACTCTTGACCATACAAATAATGTCCGAGTGAAAGGTATAAATGAAAAACATAAGACAATGAAATACTATAACTATGCAAAAAGTTTAATATCCAGACATGTAATGTTATCAATCAACACATCTTTCTGAAATGTGCCAGTAATAATATCAGGGAAATTGGTAAAGATGTGTTGCTTGGGTGGTATGACGTGTTTCTTAACATCAGAAACAAAATTTCCTTCAGTTAATTTCACAAAAAACTTGTGGGTGGATGGTTTCAAGTTTTGGCTCAACTTTAAAGTTTGATACAATGTACGTCTGGTCCAATGCAAATTTCTCATTGTATGCGACCATATATGTAGTTGGAACAAAAAGGTGGATATCACACCCCTGACAAAATAGAAAATGTAAAATGTAACACAAAACATAAGATCGAACACAAAATGGAAACACATGCACAATATTAACTCATTTCACGAAAACTTACAAACTTTTCAAACACAAGGGAAGTACAAATTTCAACCTAAACTTAAGTATTATTCTAACACAAGAGAAGTACAATAAACATGTAACTCTTGAAACATGAGGGATATTTACCAAACCAAAGGCTAAAATATTTTAACCTACACTTAAACTTAAAACCTATAGTCAAACATAAGCTTAACAAAAGAGAAGTCTATCATACACAACCTAATATATTTTTATCCAAACTTAAAAGATTTAACCAAAACTAAAAACCTATAAATTTAAATACATAAGCTTAACAAAAGGGAAGTATATGAAACATCACAAAATAATGACTGCACAATATGTAACTTTTCACACACAAGCTCACAAAATATATGTCAATGGTAAATAAAACTGAAACACAAATTAAAATATCAACTGAGTAATTAGAATCCGGAAAATGAGTTGTCAAACTTACCTCATTGTCAATGAAAATCATTTCAAAGTATTCCTTGTTGTTGGACATAACACTCTATTTATGTTCCACTCGAACCGCCTCCTTCCACAACTCCTTACTATCGTTGATGTCACAAACTTTCTCGAACGGTCTAGCCATGAAAGAGACGGAGGAAGACAACCCGTGGAAGTATAAAAATGAGAGCTGAGAAAAAGAGTTGAATGTTGGTTTTGGTTTGAAGAAAGATGTTGAAGAGAGAAGCAAAATAAAAGGTTTGTATGGAAAGTAGCAGATACAACATTGCAAGCAAAGTAGGCTAAGTTGTCCAGTCTGCTCCTACACACTTGATGAGACATGAGGTTAATAAAATATAATTGAATTTTTCGAAGCACAATGAAAAAGAAAACGAAGAGACAAGCTGAAAATATAAGAAAGAAAGATGGGAAGATTAACAAAGAAAGTAGAAAGTTGATTGATGAAGGCAGACATGTGGATAGGCTAATTGATCATAGGGGCAAAACAATAATTAATAGAACATATGATTGTCTTATATGATAGATTTTATATTTATATTAAATTAAGTTTTTATCTTTCTTTATTTTTTATTATTTGTTAAATAACACAGGTAACTATATTAAATTATTTATTTATTTATTTTTTCCTTTTATTTATTTATTTATTAATTGACTCATGGTTTAGTCCATTTTATTACTATGTCACACCCCGTTATTTATAATACAAAATTTAATTGAATTAAATATTCATTCACTTATTTATTTTATCCTCTTACAAATAAAATATTATTTATTAAAATGTTCAAATAAAAAAACTCATATAAAATACTATTATATTTATAAAAATATTAAATAACAAAATAACAAATATAATATTGACACTTAATATTTATAAAAATATATATTAGATTATTCTTTTAACAACTAGAATCTGAAAGCAAAAAAAAATATTTACAAAAATATATATTAAATTTTTTTTTAAATTATGCATTAATTTTAGGATTTAATAGAACTATACTTAAAGTGTTTTTTACACTATCAATGAAATCATAATAGTTAATTTTTATAAAAATTTGATTTCTTTTTAAAGATTATATATAAAATATTTCTTTTTAAAAATTGTGATGCACTCTTGATTTTATGAGAAGTTGATAAAGAAGAAAATGAAAGCCCAGGCCCAAACTTATTGTAGTCTTTTGCATGGGCTTTACATTAGAGCCCATAGCCAAACTAGATCCTAGAACCTTCTCTTCTGATCTAGATCCACTGCTTCTTCTAGTCTTAAAACCCTAATCTCTTGCAGAATCTCATTTCCACTAAAACCCTAATCTTCAAACTCCACCACAATGGCTAAGCGTTTGATTCCAACTTTCAACCGCATCCTCGTCGAGAAAATCGTCCCTCCTTCCAAAACCTCCGCCGGGATCCTCCTCCCGGAGAAAACCTCTCAGGTTGGAACTCTAAACTCACTTCCTTTTGTATATCTCTCTTAAACGATTTCGATTCGGTTGCTAAACTATTTCTGGTTTCGAAACAGCTTAATTCGGGAAAGGTTGTTGCTGTTGGACCTGGATCGAGAGATAGATCGGGAAATTTGATTCCGGTGTCTGTCAAGGAAGGTGACCACGTTCTGTTGCCGGAGTACGGTGGTTCTCAAATTAAGCTTAATGACAAAGAGTAAGTAACTGAAATAGTGTTTGTTTATTTGTGAACGTGTTTTGAATTTGAGTTAAAATTTCGTTTAACAAATTGGGGTTTTCTTTTGTTTTGGTTTTTGCAGGTTTCATTTGTTTAGGGATGAGGACATTTTGGGGATTCTGCATGATTGATTGAGTTTAGGGTTTGTGTTCTTCTGGAAATGTTAGTTTTTATTGGGTTTAAACTTTTAAATAACTTAAATCTGATATTCAGTGTAATTTGGTTTGAACAATTTAGAGGGATTGTCTTATTTGTATCTTGAAAACGGCAATGATGATAGTGATTTTTATGCTGGTGTTTGATTTAATTGTGATTGTTCTTTAGCTGTATTTGATGCTAATTATTCCGATGTTCATGTTAGTAACATTGCTTAGGCTTACATATATTATGATTAGTAGGTCAAGATATGATATGATAAAGTGCCTCTGACAATGTCCAAGCCTCAGTCAAGGAAAATTTGAATCATGTTAGTATAGTTTTTCAGTCTCAACTTATACCTAAACTAAGCATGGACACTAATTTAGTTTTGAATTGGAACAGACTAAACTATACCAATATCCCTAGAAAAGCCACCATGCTTAAGCTTTCTAAAAATACTCCCCACAAGTTGCACTGGCAACCACCAAGGTAGAGGTTGCTGCGGTTGAGTTGTGCTGATCAGTCTTGAAGGTGCAGAATTGTTCCTCGCAGCAAGAACCTTATGTTCTCAACAGTTCTGCACAATGCTGAATTGGTGATGAGTTTCTTTTTCTTAAATTTTTAATATTTTAATGATTTAGATTGTGCAGCAATGGCGAATTGGTGATCAGTTTTTTTTCTTTCAAATTTTGATTTTGTAATGCAGTAGGATTTAGTATTTCTGTCTGAAGTCTGAACTAAACTTTATTATGCTACTGTTATTTTTTCTGCAAAAATATTAGCCTGTGTTTGGGATACATGCGGATTTGTTGCGTTAGGGAATCAGGCCAATTGACTGAGGAACCAAACATAGCCTTAGAAGTTTATTTGCTCGATAATACTTCCCATTTAGCTGTAAAAAATGTATGTTTATACTGGCTGTCAGTGATGTAATGTTTATTTTTCCACACCCGTTAAATAGGTCTAAACGATTGTTTGTAATGGCTGAAACCTTGTTTTGTTATTTAGAACTTTACCAACCTTTGTTAAGAGAACATTTTACTTGTTTGCAACATGATGTAGCATTCATCATATTTCCATTTGGGTTAGTATATGTATATATACACAAATGAGGAACTACTAGGATATTTGTTAATTTTTAAAGAGCCGGGCTCTATTCTTGTTAAAACAGTGTAAATTTTTCATCAATAATCAAGGTCAATTTGTCAGTCCAGAACCAAACAGATCCTTCCAAGATCACAGTCTTTCTCTACAAATCATGTGCTGTGGTTATTATCCATCATATTCCTGCTGTATTTGATTTTCATTTTCTCTTTTATCTATATCTGCAACAGAAGTCTACCTTAGCATGCGTTCCTTGCTGGCCTGTGGGTATTGTTTAGAGAATTCGTTTATTTCTGAATTAAAGATCAACATTTTCAATTGAAGGTTTTTTATCTACGTTTTTTGTTGTCTTGAAAACTCTAATATGTGTTTGAGTTAATAATTTGAGAGTTTGTGACTTAGATCTTTAGGGGTGTGACTCTTGGCTCTTGATAGTCGTTCGCATTTCTGAGATCATTTCATTATTGTTTTCAAACCAAAATCGTTAGTGTTTTTTTTTCTTGTTTAGTGTGTTTGAATCAATGTTGTCTAATTTGGATCAATAAACGGTTGAGTATATAAAGTTGAGATAAAATTAAACTAAAATAAAAAATAAAATTAAAAACTAAAATAATCGTAAAATTGGAGGGTTCAAAAGTTCAAAGATAATTTTTAGATAATTTTTTTGATGTAGAAAAAATAATGTAATGTTTGTGGAAATGATTTTGAGTTAAGCAATTAGGATAAATATATAAAGGTAATATACTCCTTTTGGTCTTGTATCTTAATGTCAAGATTCATTTAGGTTCCTTAATTTAAAATACAGAAATCGGTTGTTAAATTCGTTGCTAATTAGACAAAAAGATTAAAATGAAACGTTTTAATATGAATATTTTATTATTATTGTGATTTATATTGTCTTCTTCTTGTTTATTAGGATCATATTTATTTGAGAACTTTTATTTTATAAATTCTAATATAAATTAATTTTTTTTATTAGAATGCTTAATAATTTATTTATTTATTTTCTTATTTTGAATATATACGGTTTAAATACAGTTTAACCGATTGAACTTTGATTCACATGGTTCTTTCTCCAGTTTGTTTTTAAAAAAAAATATTTGTTTGAATTGAAATCACATTTAAATTTAAGTTATAAATATATAAAAAAGTGAATTAAATAATAAAAAAGTAAATTTAATAATAAATTTTGATATAAAAATGACATTTAAATTTAAATTACAAATTTTAGTTTTAAATAGAACAATTTTATAGACATAAACAATTCTATTTTTAAAAAATCAAATATTTTAAATTTTACCGAATCAATTTTACATTTCTAAAGTTGCCTTTTGACTTTTGAAAAAGTTAAACCAAAAATGATATTATTGTTATGGTTCTTTCTTATTACCTACAAGATAGGGTCATAAAACTAAAAGTTACAAAAAGATCCGTTTAGATTCTTCAATTACACCATTTTTGTGCGGAAAGCTCTCACCTTGGATTCTTCGATTATACCATTTTTGTGCGGAAATCTCTCACCTTAGATTCTTCTATTACACCATTTTTGTGCGGAAATCTCTCACCATATTTGCTTGAAATTTGAGCTAGATAAAATGTAACTCTTGTTTTAACTTTTAACATCACCGATGTTTGAAAATAATGATTTGATGTAGAATTTGTTATTCTTAAAAATGATAGTTATATTTTTTTTCAAAATAAAATAAAATAAAATTTTATGGTAATGAAATTTCATTTATTTTTTCACACAAAAGTAAAATCATAAAAATATCTAAAATATTTTTTCCTAATCTTATAACATAAATATAATTAGTTTCAAGCCATGAGTGATTCTTAAACTTAAAACAAACAAACTCCAAATAAAAAAAAAAGATGAACCTCCAAAAAATAGATGGCAACATGGACTATGGTGTAGTTTAGATATTTTGTTTTTATTTTTACTAGATCTAGGGCATTAAATAAATCTAGAGAATTTCTTACCACCCTACAAGAGAAAATGATCCTACGAAATTCTAAAAATAACTTTGATAAATTGGAAATGTATTTTCAACACACCCTTTTAATTAATAAAAGACAGGCTAAATGTAATTGCACCCTAATTTCAATTTAAAATCGTATCGTGTGTATATCTCCAGTATCACTCGGAGATGAGTTATCGGGTAATAAGTGCGGAAAAATAAAAAAATGTTGTCACCTATGTATTTTGATATAACCAGAAATATATTTCTGATTCGTATTGAAATTCCAAATGCTTAAAACAGTAAGTCCCTTGTTGAAGTTAAATCATCAACATTACAAAAGTTTCCAAAACCTTATCCAAAAACCTTATCATTCTCAATAATTTTTATACTCCAAATCTTCATTCATGTAATTCATCATATTAAAAGGAAGGTGTGCGAGAAATATCTCATTTTATTGAAATATGTTGAAAGTGCTATTTTAGATCAGATAAAGGAGAAAATTATTTGTGCTTGGACCGATCAGGTTATGTACCTTGAAAATACAATAACAAACCGAGTTGAGTCGACCCATGCTTGTCTGAAGAATTGGTTGGGAAACAACAAGGTGATTTGTGTGCGGATTGGAAATTAGTGAACCATATGATACTAAATCAACATAATGAGATTCAAACATCATTTGGTCGTAGTATCACAGTGTTAGAACACAAATTCAAAGACAACAATCTTTATTCTCAGTTGGTCAGCAACATCTCTCGATCAGATCTTAATTACATTTTCACGAAGCCAATTGAGCCTCTAATTTAGGCTCTGATAGCTCTAAGTGTGGTTGCATCCTTGTCAAAACATACAGTCTCGCATGTGTCTGTGTCATATCTAAGAAGGTGACACTTGATTTCCCGATACAAATAGACAAGGTCTCCAATCATTGGAAGAGGCTAAGTTTTGATGACACTTGGGTTCAATACTTTATCAACATCGAGGCATTCTTCCGCCAGGCTATCAATGACCTCTTTCTAAGAAAACAAATCGACAACCCACTTCAAGCTAACAATGCCGATATAGAAGCTGAGTGGGGTCTCAGTAAAGCTTGTGAAGAAAAATTGATTGCCTTTGAGTTTGAAAACCAGACGCGTGTTGATAAATACTTCGCCTTTGATCAACAAATTTCTTCTTACAGAATCCAAATATCTGATCTCCAGAAGAAAATAGTCGGCGTCAAACGTAAAAAGACCCTGTTGGATTCAGCTGAAGCGCTTCCAAGCCAGAGCGAGATTGACGATGAGATTCAGAAAGGCATTGCTCATGGCGAAAAGGCTTTAAATATTAACGACAGGATTAGTGAGCTGATGACGAAGAAAACACGTCTCAATAATAAGATCGTCTTTGAAAAAGCTCGATTTGAAGATTTTAAGTCTCAATTTCCTTCCTAAAATATTTATTGTTTCCATTTACATTTTATTGAGATTAACTCTCTCCTTTTGGATTTATACCCCCTTTAGGAAACTTAGTGGTTACC
Source organism: Vicia faba (assembly GCA_948472305.1). Lineage (NCBI taxonomy): Eukaryota > Viridiplantae > Streptophyta > Magnoliopsida > Fabales > Fabaceae > Vicia > Vicia faba. The sequence continues at coordinate 305,933,955 of OX451741.1, forward strand.
ATTTTGGTGTTTTCTATTTTGACTACCACTACTTTAGCGTTGCACTTATGATTATTCCTCGTCTGTATGATCGACTGGATCTTTTACGATTATCTTTCGCCAATCTGTGTCTAACAAAATAGTCAATAGCCAAAACTTTCAAAAAAATTCAAAAAATTTAAATTAATTCAAATTTCTGCCATTTTTTTAGAAAACTTAAAAATTTTCAAAATTTTCAATTTTGCTTCCTTTGCATGTATCTGCCCCTCATTTTTGAGATTTGACCATTTTGTCAAAACCACAAACATTAATATAAACCACATGCATTAATTGGTTTAACATACAAATTTTTTAGTCTTAATACAATGAGACCTACAAATCTGGGCATACTATATCATGCTACACCTAGTTTTTGCACTTATTAGCAAGTGGATTTTAATCCCCAAAGGGTTGTATCTTGCCTCCGACTTTCTAAAGCTATTGTTTTAGGCCCTATTGGCCTTTTTGTCGATTTGGCTTCAACTATCTATCTTTCAGCTCCCAAAGCTGAATATTTATGATACGTTCATCCATAGGCCGGATTTCAAGCTAAACTTCTCATTCAATGGTTATCTTTGTCAACCACAGGCCACCTTATAGGTGGGACGACTCCCTAGGAACTACTGCCTTTTCAAAATCCCATATAAAACCACGACCAAGATTCAAGCTTAGAAAACTATTGTAGTTTTCATTAGGAGTGTAATTTTAATCATCACTAGGCACCACATATTCCAAGTGCTGGTCGAAAGATTGCTTTCCACCTTTAACCTCATCGACATCATAGCAGCTATGACCAACTTCTTTATTCTCCACTACACCATCTTTCTTCCAAATGGAAATCCTCAGATGTAAAATCGTTGGGACTACGCCTATTCCATGAATCCATTCACGTCCAAGTAATAAATTTGAGTTGGCTTTGGAATTTATGACCATAAATAAAGTCGACCTGATTGTTGTTTCGACAGCCAATTCGACTTGAATGACCCCTAGTATACTACTAGTTTTTCCTTCGTAATTTGATAAAACCATATTGTGAGGTAGAAGATCTGACCCACACTTCCCCATTTTCTTAAAAAGAGCATGTGGAATTAAGTTTACTGTTGCCCCACCATCGACAAACACTTTATTCACTGGCATGCCATCTACCTTTGCCCTTGTAAATAAAGGTTTAAGATGATACAACATCCTTGGGTTTGGTTTCTAAAACACAGCCTTCTGTTCTTCGACCATTCCACTATTCATCACATAGTAGCATAAAGACTTTTTGTCATCCGCCTCGTCGGAGGTGAAGTATTTTTCATTTTCTGATACCTCTGACACTCTGTCATATTCTACAGGCAGAATCGACACAATTCCATAATTAATGATGAAGTCTTCACCATAATCATCATCCACCATATCAGCTTCTAGCAGAGGTTCATAACCAGGCTCTTCCTCTTCTTCGCCTTCAGATGTAGGAGTATACTCAGGTGTTGGAGTATATCCAACGCTTTATGTTGCTACCAGCTCTTTGTCACCTAAAGTAGATACCCTCATAGGCAACCTTTGATTAGCAGTGATCTTTTCCTTTTCATTCAATCTTGACCTTGGATAAGATCCTTTATGAACTGGAGCTTCGCTAAGTTTTGCAACCTTCGCTGGTCGCGTGCTTTCGACACGCCTAGTATTTTCGAAAGGTTTTGACTAGGAAGTCGAGGCCTCCTTTGCAGCTTTTTTGTTCCTCTGATAATGCCTCAAGTGCGTCTTTATCATTGGATTTTTCCCCTTATAATTAGGAGAAACTTGATAACCCTTCGACTCAACCTTCTTTTCTTGGGCCTCAGCTTCATGTACAATCACTTTTCACTTTGGCCGTTTTCCCCCCTTTTGTCTTACTGGTTCCACCCATTTTTCTTGTGGGATGTCCGACGGAGGGCGAAAGGTTTTCAGACGAGGTTACTGGAACAATCTTCTATACTCTTTGTTGCATTGAGGGATTTCTTCTTTGTCAAAAACAAACCTTGGAACTGAAGGCTTCTCTTGCTTAAGAGTCTCTTTTTTGACAGCTTCATACTTCTCAGTTGCTTCTTCATTATACACAACATTGCATCTTGGACATAATTTTGCCTTCGACCCTTTCACTCTACATTTTTCCTGAAAGTCAGTCAAACTCTCTTAAGGTTGAGGATACACTGCTTGTGATCCCTCTTCCATCTTCATGTCAAATCTATCATTAGTTCCAACCATCATAACTTCTATCTCACCAATCATTATGACTTATCTGTTAAGGCCCTCAGTAGCTTCGACCATCATGAAATCTAGAGGCTCTAAGTATAAAGCCTCCTCTACCTTCAAAGGATCAGTGTCGACTTGCATCTTTGGCTTTTCTCCCAATTAAAACCTGCCTTTTTCAAAGCTTTATGCACCAAATCCCTGAAAAGAACACATTGAGAAGTTTTATGACCAAGAAAATTATGAAATTTGCATAATGCCCTTTTCTTCTTTTGTTTAAGTGGGGGATTCTTCAGGCCCTGAGGGACCATAATTTTACCATCAACTACTAACAAATAAAATATTTCATCACATTTGGTTATGTCAAAAGTATAGGTCTTGGTGATGGCTTTGCCATTCTTTTCAGTTTTGACAGGGTTTTTCCCGTTTGAAGGTTTCAACAGCTTACATGCATAAGGAGGTCCAGGCTGGAGTTCAGCCACATTAACCTCTGTTTCTTCTCCTAACTCGTCTTCATCAGAAGAATACTCATCAGTTGCTATGTGAGCAACTTTTCCTTTTTGTGGTACTTATTTGGCTTGGTTTTCTCAACTTTCAAATGTTTGATCAGTTAAAATTTGATAGCTAACTGAGCCATATCTTTCAAAGTCTGCGTATCTAACAATTTCTTCCTAATAGAATACTCTAGACCATTTGCATTCATTTTGACCAACTCATGTTCAGGGACTTGTGTAAAGCACTACGCTTTCAGAAGTCTAAAACTGTTAAGGTATTGGTCTATCATCTCAGTGCTATTTCATTTGATATTGGACAATTCTGTTAGGCTTATTTTGGACTACCCATGTGAAATTGTTCATGGAAAATTTTCTCTAACTGAATCCATGTTTAGACCGACTGTGGGGGAAGCGTTGTAAACCAAGTAAACACATTCTTTATGAGGGAATTAGGAAAATACTTCATCCTTAAATCCTCATTTACTACTACATTGCCAATCTCTGTTTGGTATCTGGAGACGTGTTTGATAGTGGATTATTCAACATCCCCTGCGAACTTAGTAAATTTTGGGAGTTTCCAACCTCTTGGTAACATCATTTGTAAAACAAAATCAGGAAATGGTGAGACATATGTAGTTCTTCTACAACCAGTATTCATTTCATTCCTAACCATTATTCGATCGACAATGGCTTCTAGGTTTTGTTCTCCAGCCACTGCTTCTCGTCGAAACTGCATGACCATTTGGTTGGCATTCTGGTTTCGGTTTACTATTATTACTAGGGGTTGTTGTACTAACATAAGTATAGGATCGACACGCTAGGGAGTTAGTGGTTCTTGTTCGACTGCTTCATCGACCACCTCCCCGTACTGCACTGGTTCCTTACCTGGGGGAGACACAACTTGTCGAACTGACACTCTTGGGGCACCAAAGAAATCCCCTAAGCGAGTCATTTGAGTTGCTAAAGTCTTATAACTTTGCACCAAATTCTCAATCAAAGGTCTTAATATGAGACTCATATGTTGAGTAATCATGTTGACCATTTCATGGTTACTTTCATCCATTTGTTGCCTCATGATAACAACAGTACTTGGGGTGAAAGTATGTATGATTTGGTTGGAAAATCCTAATTCAATCGAACAACCAAAGTGATTTCCCAATGGCCCTGAAGCATGATATGGAGAAAATGCTGATGCATAATTTTCACCAAATGTCGGACTACTATTATGTAATCCTGCCATCATCATTGTTGGCATTCCATATTCATGTGTATTTATTACAAAACTAGGCACATATTGCCCAGAAGTTGGGATCACACCATCATGTGTCTCTCTTGCAAAACTAGGCACATACTGCCTAGAAGTTGTGACCAATGGTGGTCTTGCAGTTAATGGTTGTGTTGTGGTAACTATGTTTGGTGTCGTCGAAGATACAACCACCAGATTAGAACCCACACTCTCCGTCGCGCTGGTATTTCCTCCCAGGTTTTGATCCCTTTTAGTAGTTATAGGATCTACCATTTTTCTACCACTTCTTAATTTCATGCATGAAACAAGAAGACTCGGACACAAACATGTCCCATCAGGTGTGCCAATTTGTTTCTCCGTAAAACATTCACTAGCCTATTATTAAAGGTTACTTGCATGGTCAGTTACAATAATCCTAGACTTAGCGTTTTGAGTTTTTTTGGGTTGAAACTGGTTGATATTGGATAAAAGGGCAAAAGTAAAAGACAATTGTAGAGTAAAGGAAATAAATAACAAGACTTGTAATTTAAATGCGAAAATTAGAAATTGCTATGAATTTAAATGTGGAAGCATTCATACATTGTTAAGCCTGAACTCGTTTCTCTGTTAGATGCGGGTACTCTGAGTGTAATGCTCTAATGTGAATAAATACGACCCCTAACACAAATACAAACATTTGCTTAAATAGAAAATATAAAAGTGTAACCATTGATGATTACTAGTCCCACATTGGGGCTTTGTGGAGAACTTCCCTAAACTGCTTTGAACATCCCCACGTTCTTACTGGCTTGCATGTTGATAACTGTTCCCGCCACCATATATCTTTGCTCGTCGACCTCTATGTTTGTCGATGGCTGCCTCCGAATTCCATGTCCTCATCGACTAACTCTTATGGTTGATATCCTTTAACTCGATCAACACCTCCTGTTGTTTACCATAAACTCATGCCTTTTTAGCCAAATAAATCTTACAACTTAAAGGCTTATTTTCCTAGTCGAAAATTACTTTTCAAAACCTACCCGTTAGTACCATGTTTATTGGATTGACATAATTTTTGCTAAAACATGGTTTGTCATAGTAGTTTTGCTGTTATGTTATTTTCAACCAGATGTCGAAGACAATGTCATGACACCTTGGTTTGATGCAGGTGGTACTGCAATTTTGGTTTATTCTTGACAAATCATCAATTGATTCTGTAAGATTTAAGTTATTTATATCTCAGTAATTTATCACAGGTCAAGAATTATATATCTGGAACAAATAATATCTCCAGCTGTACACATGTTACTATAATTGGTTGGTTGAGACTAATTAGGAAACCTTGTGTTCTTGTTCCATGATTCAAGGAGATTTTTCTGCATAGATTAGTGAAACTCTCAGCGCGGACAACAAGGAATATTTGGGCGCAACTGCAAGGCCCAAGAGTTACTGAGAAGTATTTAAAGAAATGACTTAGACCTAATGAAGTAATAAAATATGAAAATAAGGGGAATTTGTATTTTCTTAGCCTTGTGGTCTGAAGGTTCTTCAAGAAAGTTTCTATTTTGTTTGTACGTCCTCATGTATCTCTGATACATTTGAGTTGACTAATCGTGCTTGACAATTTGTCAAGTTATTGTTCTCCTCGAATCTGTGAAGCAAGAGTGAGTATTATTCTTAGTGAAGCTTTTAAGAAATCTAAGTATTTGTAATTTGGAAGTGTGGTCTTCTTGTTTTTTTAGACAACCCCTGTGACTGGGATTGGTCTTTTATCACCGAGGTGATTGAAAGTGGGATAATGATTTCCTTGACTTAGGGAGGACTAAGTTGAAGTTTTTCTGGGTATGGGTTAGGCACAAAGTTGTAAGCTTGGGACTAGTTTAGCTTCAAACTAATACTACTGATAGTGGATTTCCTTTCTGGCTTGGTAGCCCCCAGAGTAGGTGAGTTAGCACCGAACTGGGTTAACATATTGTTGTGTTTTTTTATTTTTCTACAAGTTATTTTTTTGTGTTGTCATTGTTGTTATTCTGTCAGCAGATGTTATAACACATATTGTGACGTTGCTTGTATGTTGAGATATCTATCTTAACTTATTTGGTGTGTGTTCCAAAATTTTAATTGGCATTAAGAGCTAGCACCCAATTCTGATTATCTAGGTGAGTTTCATGGATATATATTTTCTGGAACTATGGAGAAAGAAGGAGGATTTAACAACATACCACCCATGTTGGATGGTTCTAATTATGACTGGTGGAAAGTTCACACGATAGCTTTTCTAAAAGCTATAGACAACAAAGCTTGGAAGGCTATTCTGAAAGGATGGAAGCTTCCTGTTGTGAAGGTCATTAAAAAAGATGGAAAAGAGGTTGAAACTGACATAATCAAACCTGAAGAAGAGTGGGATGAAAGTTATGATAAGGAGGCCATTGGAAATTTCAAGGCTATGAATTTTCTATTCAACGAAGTTGACGAATACGTGTTCAGATTGATCAATACATGTACTTCAGCTAAGGAAGCCTGGGAAACTCTTGAGACAACATATGAAGGTACCCCTGAGGTAAAGATTTCAAGACTGTAGATTCTCAATTCTGAGTTTGAAAATCTAAAGATGAGTGATAATGAGACTGTGCAAGAGTTTCATATGAAGATTCTCGAATTGCTAATGCATCAAGTCTCTTAGGAGAGAAAATATGAGAAGATACATTAGTGAGAAAAATTCTTAGGTCCTTACCTAGGAAATTTGATATGAAGGTAACTTCCATTGAGGAGGCTCAAGACATCAGAAGCATGAAGATGGATGAACTTGTTGGATCTCTTCAAATTTTTGAGTTAAAGATAAATAAAGATCCGAGGAAAGGAGCATGAATAGTGCAAATACGTTTGACTCTGATGTAAGTATGTCAAGAGGAATTATGCTTCTTGAAGAAACCCTCAATAAATTATCCGACAAGATAAGATCAGAACCAAATATTCAGGACATTCCCTCTGAATTTCTGAAAGTGAAAGGTGTGGAAGCTGCAAAGAATGTAGCCTTGACTGACAAGTATGAATCTGAGAAGACTCTGGTGATAAAAATATTACCTATGAAGATATAATAAATATTTACAAATACCTTTGCTTTAGATGTGAAGAAGTATGTAAGTTAAATGAAGTCCAAAATCGGACCATTGTAAGACTTCAGGATGAGAGAGGAAAACTTCAAGTTGAAAACTATGACCTTAAAAAAAGGTTAACATTTCTAACTCTAATCTTGAGAACATGACAAAAGAATCCAGTTGACCTAGTAAGGTTGTTCAAATTAATTAAGAATGTAGGAACTTCAGAAGATTAGGCTTTAACTATCAGTATTTGAATAATAAAAGAAATCTTATGTGACAAAACATGATGCTTGTGATAAAGAAGATATGTCAAAGAACGTTTCAACATCCTGCCAAGGGAAAACTGTTTTAAAATAAAGCAAGGACTCATCCCTGGATATGTACTATTGTGGAAGGTATAGTCACATAAGACATTTTTTTTACATTTCGTATGGATATCCTAAGGACACCTCTCAATCTAGAAATAAGTATGCATAAGAGAGAATCAAGAGGAGAAGAAAAGTCAAAGAAGAATTAACTAACTGTGAAATTTATAGAAGTGAAGTATTGAAAGACAATGGTTGTCTGTTTTCTTGATCAACAATTAAGAATGCTGATATCAAGATGAAAACACAAAGGGATAAGGGTCTAGAGAATTTCGAGTCCATAAAAGGTAAAATTAAAGATATCCTAAAGAATTGGGAGTATCAAAAGTATGAAGAGCTCAGCATCTCTTGAAAAGTCTTGACAAATGTTGATCTCAAGGATATTCAAACCCAACGGACAAAAGTTTTTGACTACTGTTTAAATTGGTATAATGAATATTATTTTTTCTTCAATTAATAACGCACAGTCATTCAGGAAAATCATTACATTCCTTATATAGCCCTCTTCTATTCTCCATTTTCTCGCTCACAGTAAAAGAAAAGGTCTCATCAGTCTGTGTAAACTCTAACACTTCTCAAACATTCCAAAGAAACCTCAAAATGTTAAGCCCTAACATTTTTAATTATGATGAGGAATTTATTCAATCTGTCTACGGTGTCCATCTCAATGTAGTTCCCCTTTCTGCAATCCCTTCAGATCCTCCAAAAAGGGTAAGGATCAAGACAGTTGTTGTCAAAACATGAGCATCTTCTAGGGTAAGAAAGCCTTATTCTTCTTCTTATTTCAAAGAAAAAAATGATGGTAAAAGGGATAAGATCGATAATACTACAAAGGAATCTCATCCTATAAAAAAGGATACGGGGGTGAATCCCAATGAAGATGTTAACCTGTCTAGAACCATATCTATTGATGAAAGAATAAGGAGGATGGTTGCAAAGACCATGAGCGTTAATCCTAGTGTTGCGCTAGATGTTAGAACATCATTGACTCAACAAGGGTTCTCCACACTAGATATTATCTTCTCTAGGAATTCCAATCAATCTTAAAAAGGAACTGCAGGCGAGGATAATAAAGGAGGGGAGAAAGGAGAACATACATGTTCTGACAAGGAAATGAAAGATAAGGGCTTAAATAAGGCTCAGAAGCCTGATATTATGATTTTTGATGATTTAGATACTGATGATGAGTCAAATGGTAAAGAATACAACTCTAGAGCAACAAAAATAGTAAGCAAAGTCTAGGCTGTTGAAGGTTTTAGCGGTCCTCAGGAAGGATTTAGGAAGTCTCTTGCCCATGTTCTTGAAAAAAATGGAGAAAAGAAGATGTGCCTCCAAATTCTCAAGACATTGCGTCATCCACCAATTTTTTTGAAAGAATAAAGAAGGTTCCATATAACATTCCTGAAGTAGAACTTGATAATGTTTAATTTCATTCAGTTAAATTTGCAAAAAGATGGAAATTTGTATGTCAAAGGAGGGTGGCGCTAGAAAGAGAGTTAAGCATAAATGTTTTTGAATATGAGGAAGTAGTCAATCTTACTAAGGAAGCAGGCTTAATCAAAACTATAACAGGATTGAGAAAATGATATGAATCACTCGTAAGATAGTTCATTGTCAACATTCCTAGAGACTGCAATGATATGAATAACAGGGAATATAGAAAGGTATTTGTTAGAGGAAAGTGTGTGGATTTCTCGCCTGAAATCATCAATAGGTTTGCAAAATGTATTGAAAGTGAACAAGGAAAAGTAGAGGTTATTGATGACATTATATGAAAAGAAATCACAACCATCAAAGTACCTCATTGGCCAAAGGATGGTAAGATCTCTGTGAGTAACTTAATTCTCAAGTATGTTGTGTTAAATAAGCTTGAAGCTGTCAATTGGGTGCCTACCAAGCACATTTCCTCAGTAACTACAGGTTTAGGAAAAATTCATTATATGGTTGGTACAAAGACAAAATTTGATTTTGGGAACTATGTATTTGATCAAACTATCAGACATGCTGTTTCCTATGCTGTAAAGATGCCAATCGCCTTTCCTACTCTAATTTGTGGCACAAATCTGAATCAGTATCCAGAGATCTTAAGAGAATCCGATAAGGAAAGAAGTAGAAAACCTCCTTTATTTATTCACTCCAAACCTTCTTCAGGGTCACATATTGAGGACATTGCTACAACATCTGGAAAGGATGAGGTTAGATTAGTCTCGAAAGAAGAAACCATCTTTGAACTCAAGAATACCTGTAAGGAGATGGATGACATAATCAAGAAGTGTTGTGCAAGAAAAACCATATTTGAAATACTCACAAGGGCCTTGGAGACCGAAAAAGATGTTACCGAGAAGAAAGGAACTGGACATAATGCTGCAAATGAAGGAAACAAGTGAAGCGGGAGAAACAACCAGCAACATCATTGATTGTTTGATTATTTGTTTGTCAGTTCTGATAAATATATTGTAAGGGCTTGTGTCTCATTGTCTTTATTTTGACACTCTGTATCTTTTTGCTGTAATTTTTAAACTCTGTGTGCTTCCATCTAGTTCCTAGTGCTTTTATTTGTTTCCATATGTGTTTAGATTTTGTTTTCATTTGTGTTTCCATGGTTGATGTAATGACTGTGTGCAGTACGTGCCTATGGAAAATTCTGGTTCCATAGTTTTGTGTGCTTTGTGTACACTTACTCTATTCTCTTTTTGTCAATATTTTGGCTAAAAAATGAGAGTAATGTGTTGGGTTCTTTATGGTGTCCTATGCAAATATTTAGGGGGAGCATGATCTTTCGTGCTTCTGCTATTGATGTAGCTATATGTGCAAGACGGAGATGTCTTAGCAAATGATCCAACACCTTTGTGTCTTTGTGTGCTAAAGCTGCTGCTGCTGCTTCTACTGTTCCACTGCAGGTGCTATAGTGAGTGTTTTTCCCTTGAGGGGGTGAACCTTTTATGTGAGACAGGGGAGTGCTCTGTTTGTATATGTTGTTGTTAACTCTGATATTTAGATCTTTATATTTAGCTTGTTTTTATTTTTGGTTTTATTCATCTCTCCCGAATCTTTTATGCTAAGAGTGTTTTAGCCAAAATTTGTCAAAGGGGGAGATTGTTAGTACCGTGTTTATTGGATTGGCATAATTTTTGCTAAAACATGATTTTTCATAATAGTTTCCTGTTATGTTATTTACAACCAAATGACGAAGACAATGTCATGACATCTTGGTCTGATGCAGGTGGTACTGCAATTTCAGTTTATTCTTGACAGATCATCAATTGATTGTGTGGGATTTACGTTATTTATATCTTACTAATTTATCAGAGGTCAAGAATTATATATCTGGAACAAATAACATCTCAGTGTTACACAGGTTGCTATAATTGGTTGATTGTGACTAATTAGGAAACCTTGTGTTCTTGTTTCATGATTCAGAGAGATTTTTCTGCACATATTAGTCCAGCTCTCAGCGTGGACAACAAGGAATATTTAGGTGCAGCTGCAAGGCCCAAGAGATGCTGAGGAGTATTTAAAGAAATAATTTAGACCTAACGAAACAAGAAAATATGAAGAAACTAAAGGGAAGCCGTATTTTCTTAGCCTTGTGGTCTGAAGGTTCTTCAAGAAAGTTTCTATTTTATTTGTACATCCCCATGTATCTCTGATACATTTGAGTTGACTGATTGTGCTTGACAATTTGTCAAGTTATTATTCTCCTCGAAGCTGTGAAACAAGAGTGAGTATTGTTCTTAGTGAAAGTTTTAAGCAATTTAAGTATTTGTAATTTAGAAGTGTGATCTTCTTGTTTTTTTTAGACAACCCATGTGACTGGGATATGTCTTTTTATCACTGAGGTGATTGGAAGTGGGGTGACAATTTCCTTGACTTAGGGAGGACTAAGTTGAAGTTTCACTGGGTAGGGATTAGGTAACTTGGGACTAGTTTAGCTTTAAACTAATACTACTGATAATGAATTTTCTTCTTGGCTTGATAGCCTCCAAAGTAGGTGAGTTAGCACTGAACTGGGTTAACATATTGTTGTGTTCTTTCTTTTTCTACAAGTTATTTTTCTGTGTTGTCATTGTTATTGTTCTGTCAGTAAATGTTATAGCATCTGTCATGACATTGTTTGTACGTTGAGACACCAGTCTTAACACATTTGATGTGCGTGCCAGAATTTCACTACCCCAATAAGAGGAAACAACTAGAAACCATACCTAGCTACAAGGATATCTCTCAAAATGCATAGGGCACCTGTAAACAACCTCTATTTCTACTTCGTTAATAGGGTTAGATAAACCAGTCAGAGGTCTCTAACTCCTAAATGATATATACTCTTAGGCTTACACACATCATCCCATTTAATTCAAGATATATTAAAATCGCATTTCACCTCTCCTCAAAGGAACCATCTTTATAATCAAACAAGCTCCTTCCACACCTTTACAAACATTAAAAAAACAAGAAAAAATAGAAATAACATTTAGGACAACATTAAAAAGGGACACTTTGCCACCTAAACTAACATATCTATGTTTTCAAGAGTAGATTTTCCTAGTTAGCAAATTGACTAAAGGATCCTAGGTGGTTTCAAGCCTATGATAAGCCCCTACCAGCAAACTAAGGTACTTAAAATGGAGAGTTTCAATCTTAATGTGAAGAAATTCACCTACAGAGAATAAAAATATTGGATCCACATTAACCCGTACAAGACTGCTCTCGAAGAAGTTAACCTGAAGCTTTGAGGCATGCTCAAAACCTCTAAGGAGCGCCTTAATATTCTACAGATTCTCATGAGTGGGACTACCACTAAGAGGTTATAATCAACATATTGAAGATGGGATACCACCAAATCAGACGTGCCCACCCTGAATTCAAAATAGAGACCAAGCTCCTCAACCTTAGTAACGAATCCAATTAACCCCTTAGCCATAAGAAGAAACCAGAAAGGGGCTAGACAATTCCCTTTCTTCAAAACCCCTTTGGATGATAATCTCTTGAGTTGTGCGCCTATTTATCAACATTGCATGATTACCAACAAATACACATGCTCTCATCCAAGATCTCCATTTGTCACGTAACCCATATATGATAAACATATAATCTAGGAAGCTCCAGCTGACTAAGTTGTACGCTTTCTCAAAATATACCTTAAATGAGACAAACTTTCTTATATCTCTTGACTAATTTTATCACATCATTCATAATCACCACTCCATAAATCAATATTTTTTATTTAAAGAAAATCAATTGATTAGGGAAAATAAACTTATCTATCATTGACCCTAATTTTATGGCCAACACTTCAACCACCAACTAATATAAGGATCCCACCAAGAAAATCAACTTAAAATCACCCAAATGAGACGTGGAGTTAACCTTGGGGATCAAGGTCATGAAGTAGGATGCAAAACTACATGTAGAGATGCAAAACAATGGAATTGATCAAACATAATCCTCAAACCCATCTGGACCCGAGTTTTTGCTACTAGATTCTAGAATCTTTTGAGAAAAGAGAAGTTAAACCCATCCGAACTCGAGCTTTTGTTACCATCATGAGAAACAACATAATCTAATTCATAAACAATAAAGGGGGCCGACAATAAAACAAGATTATCATCACCCGATAGAGAGCGAAAGATGACACCATAAAGCCGAGGTCTATCAACATTTGATTCTTTGAAAATATCAGTGAAATGCTTCACCACCTCTTGCCTAATTTCAGATACCGGTTTAATCCATTTTTCACCCACCTTCAAAGCTGAAACAACATTTCGTCTACCTCTACTTTTGATTGACTCATGAAAGTAGTCGGAATTTGCGTCTCCTTCTTTAAGTCACTTAGACTTAAATCTTTAGAACAATTGAAAATCTTTAATTCATAGTAAGGGTCATAAATCCACAATTGATCTAGGTCTAGCCTCAATCTCCTTAGCAGATAGAGTCCTATCATCGGCCAAAGAATCCACATTGCTAACCACCTCTTTAAAGTTATCAACATGACACCTGTTTGTTCCAAGCTTTTAAGACCAACTTGAAAGCTTTTAAATTCCTTAACATAACAAAAGCTTTCCAAATTAGGATCTCACTACCAGTCCAATATTCTAAGTATGACACAAACCAATTGTACCCAAACTATATTTGGGGATGCATTAGCAACCAAACAATAGAAACATCATGTTCCAATAATCAAAGTCTCTTACTCTCATTTAGCACCTAATTCTTGCAAGAAGATTAATCACTGACTTCCACTCTGCAAGCATGCAATCTTAATTTCTATTACTCCACATTTCCCACACAAAAGCCAGTATTAACCGCATCGAAAATTTGAAATCAAGTTTGATGATTACTAATTCTTTGTATATCAAAACCACCACACATATCTACATAATCCATTGAAATATTAATCAGTTTAGTGAAGACTACCTCTTATTCTGTTACGTATATCATAAGATTATATAAAACAAAACTCTTGCATAGCTAACCTGGCCATAAACCAGACAACATAGCTATATGTGACAATAGAGTAGAAAAGATTCAATAAAACTAAAACCTTTGTAATCAGATATTGAATATTTGATTTCATATAATACATAATAATCAGATCCAAATTTCACTTGTAATCAAAATTTGGCACAGGAGGAGCATCAAAACTCTCCAAAATCTTGGTCTCACTTCCTCCACCAGAAACAGATTCATCCTTCTTCTTATCTTCCCCGAACAACCCACCAACAAACCACGGTTTAGCTTCCGAATCCACCGCCGGCGGAACCTGTTTACCCGGAAAACCGCCGTTAGTCTGCCCAGCGATTGGCTCCTCCACAGGCCCCGGCTGCTGCGCGCTAAGAACCTTGTTAAGCATAATCCCCGCTCCCTCAATAAGCGCCAACAGAACACCTCCAAACGCAGCGGATCGTCCAGAAGCGACTAAACCTTGCCGCATGGAGAGAAAACCACCGGTAGCAGCGCCGGCGAAGATAGAGTTCCAAGGGTCTTCTTTTTGGCGGAGGTAGACCATGGTGCAGTCGAAAGAGGAGAAGAGACCACCCCAAACGGCGAAACTGCCGCCGACACGGGGAGCGTTGAGACGAACGGCTTGGGAAGCACCGACGAAGCGGGAGCCTTTGGGAGAATTGTAGAGTCCTTTGAGGAAGTGGAAGGCGGAGCCACCAACGGCACCCATGCCGAAAGCACCGCCTATGTCGTCGAGAATTCGATCAGGGCATGGTTCTCTTGAAGTCTCTGGTGTTCCCATCCCTGTCTATCTTCTCTTCTCTTTCTCTTAGGCTTTCAATTTTCTACTTATCTTCTTTCTTTCTCTCTCTTTTTTATTTATTTTTATATTTTAATAATTGCACTTTGATGCAAAATTCATTTTCTTTTATTTATCTCCTTTCTTTCTCTCTCCTTTTTTTTTTTTTTTTATAATATTTTAATAATTACACTTTGATGCAAAATTCATTTTCTTTTAATAATATTAATAAAGTACTACTCCATAAAACACAATACTGTTATAATAATAATAAATTATTATCAAAGTGCAATTATTATTATTATACACACAATAAATAATAATATCTAGAGTAATGGGGAAAGGGAGAGGGAAGCCGGGGCGTCCGAGGAAGACGGTGCCACCGCCGCCAGTCTCTCCGGAGTTATTGTCCCCGTCTGTTAAGGGTAGTGAATCAAGCCAGTAAGTAGGTTCCAGTAGTGCTCGTTTGGGTGAATCTCAAGAGGAAGTCGTGAGTAGAGAGGAAAACACTGTGCCGGTGAAACCCACCCATGGGAAATTCTCACAAACTGAAGGGCGCAAGTTGTGGGTGGATGTTCTGAATGACAATAGGAACCCTGCGAGAGGGAGAGCCATGAAATTCATTGCGCCGATGATAGCTAATGGCACAACTGAAGCGGTTATTAGGGAGGAGGATGTCGTATCGGAAGTGAAGTTTTGGGAGCCGTCTCTTGTTCTGTACTCCCTAGGGTTGGATTTGAGCATGAATGGGGTTAAGAATTTCATGACTCGGTACTGGAGCTTCGTTCAACTTCCTGACATGTATTACAATGATGATGGGTTCTTCATTCTTCGCTTCAAATCTTTTGCGGACAGAGATGAGGTCCTTATGCGTGGACCCTATATGTTCAGGAATGTTCCCCTGCTAATTCATGAATGGAGACCTGAGTTTAAGTTGAAGGATGATCTATTGCGTACTCTCCCACTCTGGATTAAACTCCCCCAACTGCCTCTCATCTTATGGGGGGATACAAGCCTTTGCAAAATTGGTAGTTGCCTAGGCAATCCGATTGTAATAGATGAATGTATCGCCAATAGATTGCGAGTTTCATATGCTAGAATCTTAGTGGAAATGGATGTTACAAAGGAATTGCCTCAGTCTATCACCATTGTGGATGAAGGAGGGGTCAAGTTTCAGCAGCCCATTGTGTATAAATGGAAGCCTCAATTCTGCTGCAAGTGTCAAAAGCTTGGGCACAACTGTGCTAAAGTCTCTCCTAAGCAGCATTGGGTACCAAAACCTCCAGATGATACGCAGGTCTCAACAATTTCTTCAACCTCAGTGGGAATGGGTCCAGTAGGACTTCAGAATGAGGCTAAGGTTCAAACTCCAGGGAAGAAGGATCCTGATGGAAAGCTGATGGAATCGTCTGAGGAAGCATGGAAAGAGGCCCCTAGAAGTGTGTCTGACAGAGGGAAACATCATGGGCTTGCAGCATCATCAGGTAATTTGGTATGTGATAACGGTTTTGATGCCCTGGGGATTTTGAACGATCTCCTAGAGTTTCAAAATATTGGGCAATGATTGTATCCTAGAATTTGAGGGGGTTAAATAAAATGGGGAAGTTAAGGGAGATTAGCTCCCATCTCCTCAATCTTCACCCTAGGATAGCCATTCTTATTGAAACTCGAGTGAAATCTGTTAAGGCAAATAAAGTTAGAGAGCAGTTGAAGCTTAGAGGTAGTTTCCTGGATAATTATCAGCATCACCCTAATGGTAGAATCTGGATCTATTGGGATGACAACAGGGTTGAGATTAGATTGGTCAAATGCTCTGCATAGATGATCCACTGTGGGATATATGATTTGAATGGTGTTTTTAAAACTTGGATGACAACTATCTATGCGTTTAATCAGCTGGACGATAGAAGAAGATTGTGGGCAGACTTGGAGAGGGTTTACAATAGTCAGCAAGGAGCTTGGTTCCTTATGGAGGATTTCAATAATGTGATCAAAGCTATGGACATAATTGGGGATAACTTGGTAACTGATGCTGAAAGTGTGGATCTCAGAGATGTAATGGAGAAAGCTGGTCTATATGAGAAAGATAGCCTAGGGGATTATTATACTTGGACCAATAAACATATTGTGGGGATAATTTATTCTAGAATTGATCATGTCTTGGGAAACATTGAGTGGTTGATGGATAACATTGACTTGAAATTGGCTATTCTTCCTTGCAGTGTCTTAGATCATAACTTACTCTATTTGAATGGTCATGTGCAGAGGGAGGCAAAGGTTTCTCAGTTCAGGTTTACTAATAGTGTAATCCAGATGGAAGGTTATCGTGTGATTGTTGTTGATAGCTGAAAAAAACCAATGAAGGGCAGACCTATGGCCAAGCTTTGGTTTAAGCTCATGCGTTTGCAGGTTCCTATCCGTAGCCTGAGTAAGCAACTGTTTAATGTAAACAAAACTATTGCTAAAGCCAGAATTGATCTTAGACTGGCCCAGGAGGAGCTGTGTCTGGATAGAATGAATACTGAGATTATTGACAAAGTCAAATGCTGTACTGAATCTGTAATCTATTGGAAGAGATTAATGACCAAATGATGAGGCAAAGGACTAAAATTGATTGGCTTGGGAAAGGAGATAGCAATACTTATTTTTTCTATGCTTCTCTGAAATCTAAGCATACTGCTACCACCATCAAAGTTCTGCATAAGGAAGATGGTTATGTACTTCAGAATCCTGATGATATTGCTGCTGAGGTCTGTGATTTTTACAGGAATCTCATGGGATCGCGTGATAGCAAGTTGCAAATGATTGATATAACAACTATGAGGGAAGGCCCTCAATTGTCGGTGTTGCAGAGGAGTGGCCTTATTGCACCTGTTACTGCGTCTGAAATCAGAGCTGCATTAAAAGGAATTGGTGACTTAAAAAGTCCAGGCATTGATGGTTATGGGGCGAAGTTCTTCAAATCCAACTGGGAGGTAATTGAACAGGACGTGATAGAGGTTGTTAATGAATTTTTTGAGCATAATGTGATTTACAAAGCTTTTAATGAAACTATTGTTACCCTTATCCCCAAACATCCAGCTGCCAAGACCATTCGTGACTATCGTCCGATAGCAGGTTGCTCCATATTTTATAAAATAATCTCCAAGATTCTCACTGCTAGATTGGGTAAGGTGCTGGGCAATGTTATCAATAAAGCTCAGGCTGCATTTGTGACAGGGCAGCATATTCAAAACCACATTTTATTGGCAACAGAACTGATTAAAGGGTATAACAGAAAGATGATTTCCCCTAGATGCATGATCCAGCTAGATCTCCAGAAAGCGTATGATATGGTGGACAGGTGTGCGCTGGAGCATATCATGTGTGAAATTGGTATTCCAAGGAAGTTTGTGGACTGGGTTATGACAACCGTGACTACTGTTTCGTATCATTTTGATCTAAATGGTATGCTTACGGACAAAATGGAGGCTAGACGGGGCATACGTCAAGGGGACCCTTTATCTCCTCTTTTGTTTGTCATCACAATGGAGTACTTGAATAGATTGTTCTTCCAAATGCAAAAGAATCTGGATTTCATTCATCACCCCAAGTGTGAGAGGCTGTCAATTACTAATATGATTTTCGCGGATGACTTGTTGTTATTTTCCAGGGGAGATATTAACTCGATTGAGCTTGTGCAACAAACTTTACAAACGTTCCTAGAATCCACAGGTTTGAAGATGAGTTCCGTAAAAAGCAACATCTACTTTGGTGGGATGACAGCTGATGCCAAAGAGCGTATTCTGTGTATGACTTCCTACCGAGAGGGTAAGTTCCCGTTTCGTTATTTGGGAGTGCCTGTGACCAGCAAGAATCTCTCGGTGATCCATTATACGACTCTTGTGGATAAGTTGGTCTGCAGGATTACACATTGGAGCGCTAGCTTGTTGAGTTATGCAGGACGTTTGCAGCTCATCAAGAGTGTTTTATATGCTATATCTTCATACTGGATGCAGTGTTTCTTGTTCCCAAAAGCTGTCTTGCATAAAATTAATGTTGTTTGCAGAATTTATCTTTGGACAGGGTGCAGTACTGTGAGTAAAAAAAGCCCTATTGCTTGGGATAAGATTTGTAAACCATCCACTAAAGGTGGGCTTAATGTTAAGGATATGGCCATTTGGAATAGAGTGCTCATTCTGAAGCTGCTGTGGAATATTTGTGCAAAGGCTGATAATTTATGGGTTCAATGGATTCATGCGTATTATCTGAAGAATGATGAGATCATGTGCAGAAATTCCAAATTGATCGATTCAGGTATTTTTAAAGCCATTTTGCAACAGCGTGTACTTGTGCCTGGTTTTAATAGCTTGTGGGTGAGTATGTTGAACGAGGGGAAGTTCTACACCAAGAAAGTGTACAATGAGTTGATACCGGTCAGGGATAAAGTTATATGGTGTAACCTCATCCTCCTAAACAAGGCACGACCCCGGTCCATATTTACCCTCTGGATGTCTTGCCATGGGAGCTTAGCAACTAAGGCTAGGTTGTTCAGGTTTGGTATGATATCTAACAACATATGTGTGTGTTTTGTGATAAAGAGTAAATTGTTGATCACCTTTTTTTCGAGTGTACTAAGTTAAAGAGAATTTGGCAAGCTGTGCTGCATTGGCTCCAGATTATACATGTTCCTGGTTTCTGGTTTGAGGAAATGAATTGGATTCTTAGGCAGTATCGTGGTAAGGGCTGGAAATCTGATTTGGCTAGAATGGCTCTTGCTGAAACCATTCATGAATGTTGGCATCTGCAAAATGACTTCATTTTTCGTAATGTTAGTGAGGATAGGAATATTGTAGAGAGGATTCTGAATGTGATTGTTTACAGAAGATGGAATAGTCTCAAGCTTAGACCACACTTATCTTCCTTAATGATGCCTTAGGAATAGCCTAATTCATTTGTTGTTTTGAGGGTTGGATCCTAGTGATCGCCGTGTATTCATTGTTTTTTGAGTTAATATATTTTTGATTCAAAAAAAAATTATATTTACTATTTAAAATATATTGTAAATTGTGAATATCTATTATATAATTTTTTTTTGTCAATTTAGAATAGTTACATGTATTTATTACATTAGATGAATAGTTATATTTCATGTAGTATATTTTAAGTGTATGAAAGCATACAATATTTCCTTCAAAAAAATAAATGACTCTCACACTCTCTTCTACATCTCTATTTATTTAGTTTGGTACAAATATTCGTTTTATCACAACACGTTATTGGCATAATTATTTCTATCGGAAGTTTTTTACTATACTAGATATATATTATATACTTATTACTTTAATTATATTAGTACTGTTATTAGGGGTGTTCGCGGTTCGGTTTGGATCGGTTTTAAAGCAAAAACTCATCCGATCCAAAGATTAATTCACTTAAGGTTCGGTTCGGTTTTGGATGATATATTTAAAAAAATCTAATCTGATCCGATCCAATTTTATGCGGTTTAATTTGGATCGGTTTTTGGATATCCAAATTACACATTATATTTTTATTAATATTATAAAACTACTAATAAATCATAAATTTGATATAATATATAACATATAGTATATTAAAAGTTAATATTACAAAATGAGAGTGATTGATTATGCTTGAAATAATAAAAATAAATAGATTATACCAAACTAATAAATATTATTAAAAAAATTATTATCATCTAATAATAAATTCATATAACATGTCATACTAATAAAAAGTAAATAAGTATCAAAATATATTTATGCGGTTCGGTTTGGTTTGGATCGGTTTTGAAAAATTCATCCGAAATCCAATCCGAACTGATCGGTTTTGATAAAATAACATCCAAACACAACCAATAACTTTTGGTTTTTTATGGTTTTCGGTTTTTTGGATCGATTTTCGGTTTTTTATTTGGATTGGTTTGGATTTGAACACCCCTAACTGTTATTATTATTATTTGTCCCGGTTATAGAAAATTAGCAACCGGTCAAGTGATTTATAACTAGGGTGTCTATTATTGTTATTATTATTATTTGTCTCAGTTATAGAAAACTGACAATCAGTCAAGTGATTTTTAACTAGAGTGGCTATTACTATTATTATTATTATTTGTCCCGGTTATAGAAAACTGACAATCAATCAAGTGATTTATAACTAGAGTGACTATTATTGTTATTATTACTTTTCTTCTTATTATAGAAATGTGACAACTTGTCAAGTGCTCTATAATAAGTAAAGCTATTCTTATTATATATTTTGTGTGGAGGTTTAAAACCCCATAGAATGTTACTAAATTTTATATTTATTGGAGGTTTAAAACCTCATGTTATTACTAACTTTTATATTTATGGAGATCTAAAACCTCATATGTATATTCTAATATTTATCATATGTGTTCTTTTGTCTTATATGTTATCTGGTAATTATCTCCAACACTTATAACAGCCATATAATTATTTTTTTTACACACTTAAATTTTGGCTAGATAATATTTTTTCACACTTAACCTTTTCCCTTCCCCAACGATAATATAACGGCTATTTTTTTCAAAAAAATTAACTCTATAAATATTTTAACTTCTTCTATAATTTTCACATCATTCTCAAAACTTCTACCCATATTTTTCAAATGGCTAAAATTATTCTTTTGTTCATCACTCTACTTGTAAATATTTTTTTTTATTATCAGTGTTATCAAACATGAAGAATTAAGTAATAATTTTGTAGCTTTGATAATAATTATCGTCTTACCGTTACTAGTCTTAGCTTGGTTTATTAGTAGAGGTTTTTGAATAATATGTAGTGACGATTTTTTTAATTGAATAATTTTTTTCATTTTTAGTTTATGTATTTAATATTGTTTATGTTCATCTGAATTATAGATATAATCATGTCAAATCTTAAACATCAATTCAAAATTTTAAGCATAACTGGAGACAATTTCATAACCTGGAACAATAATTTAATTGAATACCTTATATGTGAGGGACTTAACAAAATACTTGAAGGAAATTCTAGTAAATCGATAGACGACTCAAATGAAATGGAAAAAAGAAAGTCAAAAGTGAACAGAATAATCAAACACCACCTTGATGATGGATTGCAAACTGAATATTCAAATGCCAAAGATCCCAAGATTTTATGGGACAAAATTAAAGCAAGATTTAGACATCAAAAGAAATTCATATTACCTCATTAATGGATCATTGGAATAAATTGAGGTTCCAAGATTATAAAAGTGTCGTTGCATATAACTCTGCCATGCACTAGATTATAGCACAACTAGAATTTTATGGTAAAATTATAACTGAAAAAGAAAAATTGGAAAAACTTTTTCAGCTTTCCGTGCATTCCAGGTATTATTGCAACAACAATATAGAATGAGGAAATTTGTTGAGTATTCTGATTTAGTTGCAGTCCTTCTAGTGGCAGAACAAAATAACGAGCTCCTTATAAAAAACCACCAAACACGACCCATCGAAACAATTGCATATCCTGAATAAATACCACAACCTTTAATCGTGGGCGTGACTATAATCGTATTAAGAGACGTGGCGGACATGCTCGTTTTGATGGTAATAAATATTGTGCTCGTTTTGATGGTCACAGTCAAGGAACATACCATGGCCAAAACCTTTTCCACGTTCAAAACTATTTTCGTGGTAGAGGACGTGGACGAGGTCATATGAATAATTATAGATCTCCAAAATATGACTAAAATAATTGGAATCGCCAAGGAAATGATAGGTATATCCAAGAAGGTCCCTCGAAAAACTATGAAGATGTATGCTACAAAAGTGGAAAGAAATACCACTGATCTAAGGTGTGGAGAACACCAAAACATTTGTGTAAAAGACAAATGGCATCTGTAGAGGAAAAGGAGAAAGAAGTGAATTTTAATGAAATTGAACCCAGAGCTGATAATACCTATTTTGAGACTGCTGATTTCGTTGAAGGACCAATGAATTAAATAACTATTTGAATAATAAGTAATGTGCTTGTATTAATTTTACATTTGGACTACGTATCATCTTAAGAATTTATATGTGTATCTTATATTTGCATAATATAATAATGTTAAATATGTTGTTGATTTACTCTCTATTTAATCTTATTTCTATTTCAAAAGGGTTAGACATGGAACATGTCAAAGACATTTGCATTCCGGACAGTGGAACTACATATACGATCCTCAAAAGTAAGAATATTTTACTAAAATAAATCCTACTAAAGGTATAATAAATACAATCTCAGATCCTGCAGATTTGATAGAAGGAACATGTAATGCTCGTTCATATTGCCAAATGGAACAAAGTTTGTCATTAATAATGCTTTATACTCTCCAAAATCAAAAAGAATTTTGTTGAGTTTTAATTATATATATCTTCAAGGATATGATACCGAAACTGCAACTGAAGGTAACATGAAATACATTAATATCACTGCTAATATTTTGGGAAAGAATAAAACTTTAGAAAAACTACCAAATTTGCCTTCTGGATTACATTATACATACATACATGAAATTGGATGCAATTTAGTAGAAAAAAACTCAAAATTATGAATTTATGGCATGACAGTTTAGGTCACCCTGGTTCAATAATGATGCATAAAATAGTTAAAAGTACACATGGTCATCCATTGAAAAGTTTAAAACTTACAAAAGAATATAGAACATATGAAGCTTGCTCTCTTGGAAAACTAATAACAAAGCATTCACCAAGAAAGATTCAGACAAAATCACCTACATTTCTTGAAAGAATTCAAGGTGATATATGTGGACCTATTCATCCACCGTCAGGACCATCCAGTCACTACACCAAATTTGTCTTTTAGCAGCACCCCTACTAAAGCGCTTTTTGTAAAAAGCGCTGGTATAGGTTGCGCTAAAACAAAATAAAAAAACACGCTAAAAAAGCGCTCTTAAAGGGGGGGGGTTACAAAAGCGCTTTCAGAAAGCGCTCTTAGAGGCTGGGGTACGAAGGCGCATTTGAAAAGCGCTCTTATAGTGGGGGGGTATGAAAGCGCTTTCTGAAAGCGCTCTTATAGGGGGCTTATGAAAGCGCTTTCAAAAGCGCTGATATAGGGGGTGGGGTACAAGAGCGCTTTTATCCTCAAAAGCGCTGGTATAGCCTTAGTTACGAAAGCGCTTTTCAAAAGCGCTGTCATACCCTCTTTACAATTAAAATTTTTTAAAACAAGAAATCGTTCATTCTCACAAAATCTTGCATTCTCAGAAAACTCTTGCATTCTCAGAAAACTCACAAAATCGTTTCAAAATCTTGCATTCTCAGAAAACTCACAAAATCGTTTCCAAATCCCTAAGCTTGGAATCGTCTTCAATCGTTTCCAAATCCCTAAGCTTGGAATCGTCTTCTCCGTTCTCAATCGTCTTCTTCGAAAGAAAAAAAGCTTGGAATACTTAAGAGCTTGCTTCCTAGAGAGATATTTCATCATCTAAGCTTGGAATCGTCTTCAAGTCGTCTCCAATATTTCATCATCATCTTCTTCCTAGAGGTGAGTTCATAGTTAAATTTTAGCTTTGAGAGAAAAATCCATGGTTGGGAAGTTAGGGTTTGTGTTGTTGTTGTTATGAACATATGAATGGAATTTAGGGTTTGTTCAATCATGTTTGCAAATTGTCTTCTTAAGCATCTTCAACAATGCAAAATAGTAAAATAGAAATGGAATTTCCTTGTCTTATTCCTCTAGAACAGTTGAAAAAGCTTGTTGCCTTGTCATTAACTAAATTGATAATTTGGTTGAATGAAGTATTGTTGTCTGTGTTCTTCTGTTGTTCAACATGTTTTTTTTTTAGCATTGTACATGTGTGCATATGCATGTTTATGAATTTAGTTCATGTGAATTTACTTGGTAGCTAAAATCTCTACAGTTTCAAGCTCAAGTGTATGACGAGTTTTGAGTCACTTTCTTGTTTTGTTTTTGAATTTTCAATTTTAAGAACTAGTTTTCTTGATATGTTTTCTGTATAACTAACTCTATGAAAGGATTACTGAAGTTTTGTTTTGGTCTTTTTCATGTTTTGGTAGGGTTTTCATTTATTGTTCTTGATTTGAATGTTACATCAGCTTATGAAACTTTCAGGATTTTCTGTTTTAATTCAGATTCTCATTATATGCAGATGCTTGTTAGCAATTAAGGCCACAAATTTTTACTGAGATTGTCACTGTCTAAGTAATCACTTATTATTAGAATCTATTTTAGTATATGTTTGGTTTAGCTTTTGGAAGAGGCAAGAGCAATTTTAGATGTGTAATGTGTTGAATTGATTTTGGTATTTGGAATGAGGTGTTTGATTCTTCTACCGTAGAATTGATTCTGCTTCCAGAATTGATTCTACTTAAGCTGAAGTTAGAACGTGTAGCTTTTGAGTTTAAACTTGATTTCTACATTGAAATTTACCATAATCAACTAAATTGATAATTTTCTCTTACACATATGTAAATTATTATATTTTTCACTTTTTAAATGATATTTAAATATATTTATTATATTTTCATTAAAAAATAATAAAAATCACACCTAAAAATTTGTATCTAGTTATCTAGATCGTTAAAACAGTAACTCTTTTAGAGAATTCAAATCCATAAAATAAGATACCATATTTTGATGTAGATTTTTCTTTTCAATTTTCTTTCAAAATTTTTATAATTTATCTATATTTATCTAACTCGATAATAAAGCTTAATCATAATTCCAAATTTCAATTATATCCTACTTTAAATTGTAAATAATTTTTTGGATTGTTTTGAGGACTGATAATTGATTACCACATACTGGTAATCGATTACCACTGACCATATGGAAAATTACCAAATTGAAAATGATGTGGCTTGAGTTTCATAACTCTATTTTGGACGCGGTCGGAAGTGTTAAAAAGCTAACACTGAGGGATATTACATAGATAAGTTTCCATGAGTTTATTTAAATTTACTTTTCCCGTTGAGTCTGGTTAACCCCATCATAGGATGATTCGATAGGCGCTTACTATGTGGCGTGAAAGTGGAATAAGTTAGAATGAGACGAGTCATATGATGGATCTGCCTAAGGTTTATAGGGATATGTTAGACTATCATGTGTGTTTCATGTATGCTTATGATTTATGCAATGGATTGGTTCCTTGTGTCCACCATAAAACAAGAATCATATCTGCTATGTTCTTGTATTCGCTAGAAATAATTTTTTGATTTATTCTATTTCAAGAGTTTTTTGGATTTATTCTATTTCAAGGGTTTGTGTTTTAACAATAGAACAATAGCTCATTTTCTTATGTAATATCCTGTGTGTTCTATAAATATAGTACAAAGACCATCCACCACTTTAACAACTTTAGTTAGGGCTGTTGAACCAGCCATAACATCAACTATATCTACAATTGAACCATTTCCTACAAATGCAGAACCCGTAGTTTCAATAGAACCATTTCCTACAGCAACTAAATACTTCACATCATGTTCCGTTAGGTTTAGAAGAGAAAGTCCGTTTACGATTTTATCCCACAGCTATTTAAACAATCTTCTTGTGTTTCGTTGTTCTTCGACGAGTTGCGATGGTCGAATGTTGTTCATGATAAGAAGCAAACATATTGATTATGTAAATATAAGAGTAGAAAACGTTAACACATGCCTATTTATAAGGAATAGTTGCTTACAACCTTACATTCTTATTTGTTTCTTAATTCATGGATATTAGATTTTGTAAGTAAATATTTATTTCAAATGTATCTGAATTTTTTTGTTAACGATAGAAAGTAAAGGTTCCTTTTGGCTCACATCTTTTGCCATTTAAAGTTAGATGTCACTTAACGGGGATATTTAGTGTCACTCTCAAAGTTATAGACTCATGATCTTCCACTAGGAGTTTTCATTAACTTATGTTACAAATCTATGTAAATGATGATTAGAAGAGTAGTGATTTATGGGTTCTAATGCAAGTATATATGATCAAAAGTTTTTATTTATTTAATTCTCATGTATTATTTTTTCAATAGTGTGAAAATATCTAAAGATTCAATTTATAAACCAGACACACTTCATAGTTGGAAAATAATTTATGTAAGTTTATGATTATGATTACTAAGTTGCCACTTTTTTCTATATGTTTTATTTATGAAGTATTTACAGTTGAAAATCGTATTCACCATAGTCATCTTTCATGCTTTCTTATGAGCAGCAACTACTTGATGTATTGGATCCAGTGTAAGAAATCACCCTTATTCATGGAAGAATTGGAATCATGGATGAAATAAGAAAATAAGAACAAGAATTCATCTCATTAAGATTAAGAATTTGCAGTGTCATAGAAGATTAAGAATGCATCTCATTAGTTTGGTTATTGAGTTAGGATAAAATAAGAAAACGAAGATTCATGATATTGGTAAGTATATACTGCTAGTAATGTGAAAAGTTGTGAAGACTGTGTTCTATATATCATGGCCACTCAAACATAGATTCATGATATTGCTGTGAATTTATGCTTCTAGAATAGTGTGGTGGGTGATAATGAAAATGAATTCAAGTATGGATGATAATGATAATGAAAATGGGTGATAGAAGCTTTTCCATTTTGGACAAACCATAGAAGCTTTAGTTTGCTGAGAAGAAGTAAAGGGGGGCACTACTAGTGTTTATAAAGAAACACTCTTACAGAATGTTGAATTAAAATTAGTAAGAGTATAAATGTTAAAAAATTATAATTTAATATATAATATATTCAGTATAAAATAATTAAAATTTGAAAAAAATTAAATTATAAAATTCAACCGTCTGCATTGTTAAGAGACGCGTAGTACACAATCCTACCAAGAAAAGAAAGAGACGTTAGTGATAAAGTAATGGTCTCGATAACCTTCACTCGCTTATGTTTAGTAATGGTCTCATTTTTATATTTTTTAATTATTATATTTAGTAATCTGGCATCGAATATGTGAAAATCTTACAATTTGTACTTTAAATGAACATGCTTTTAATATTGATAGAGTATGCATCCCCTCATCTTTGCCTAAAAGAAATATCATGAAAAAGTAATATTGATTGTATCACATGCTTTTATTTTATTAATATCTTCACGTTTAACAATTAATAATGGATTGATTTTTTTTCTTCTTATAATAACTTCTATGTTGTAATTTTTTGAAATGTTTCTCATATAAAGTTAGTGTTAATAGTGTACTAATGTGCTTTAGTTTGTTTGATACAGGTTCAATGGCTCCAGATAGAGATGCTCCACCTGAAAACCCACCTGAAAACTCACAAGAAAACTCACAAGAAAGAGTTGCTTCGGATACAAATGCTCCACCTGATACTGAAGCAAAAGAGGTTGCACGAGGCATCACTATTATGAAGGGAATCATTCGACATAGAGACCAAGGATTAGTATACCGATTGGAATGGAATTCTGATAAACAACCAATTGGTCCTAATTCTGCAAAGTTGACAAGTTATATTGGTACACTTGTCCGTATGCATATTCCGGTCTCCGTAGCTACCTGGAAATCGAAAACGAAAAATTTAGAATTGGAGGAGAAAAAACAAGCGATTTGGGAAGAGCTTCAGGTATATATCATATATGGTTAATTGTTGTTATTATCTTGACGATAAATTGTTTAAATTACTTATACTAACACACTATGCGTACGTTTTTTTGCAGAGGACTTTTGAGATACCAGATGAACGTAAAAGCTACATACTTAGTTTGGCCGGCAAAAGATATAGAGGGTGGAAAAGTTTTTTGACAAACACCTATCTTAAGGATAAAGATGGAAAATTTCTTGAAGAGGCACCGGGACGGCCAACAAAGTATGCGACCTTCATTGATGAAGCAGATTGGGCTGAGTTTTTAAAGCAAAGAGATGAAGCTTTTCAGAAAAAGAGTGCCACAAATAGTAAGAGAGCATCCAAACCCGCGTATCCATACAAAAAAGGGCGTTTGGGATATGCACGCTTAGAGGATAAAATTGTAAGTAAATAGAAATGCGTTTTAATTAATTGTCTACATGTGCATGTTTTAATTGACGATTTTATCGTTTGTGTCAATGCATAGTTAGAGGAGACTAAAAGTGAGGAAGCTTCACTTCCTGTACATGTGTTGTGGAAGGAAGCTCGTGTGGGCAAGAATCAAGCTGTCGATCCCGATGTTCAGAGAGTTTATACTGAATGTGTAAGTATAATACTGTGTCTTTAATTAAATCAAATGTTTTTTAATATATAAATGATTTTTTATCTCCACTAATAATTATTTAAATGTAAATGAATTACAGGAGACCTTGTCGCAATCGGCATCCACCGGTGAGGAGAGCGTACTTAGTAGAGTACTAGATGCTCTCGAGTATCCCGGTCGGGTGAGGGGTAAGGGTCATGGTGTGACTCCAACCTCTTTTTATAAGAGTTCTAGGAGAAGATCAAATCTTACCAATGAAGAAGTGTTGCAAAAGTTGCAGGAATTGCAAGCACAGGTCTCTGAATTGCAAAGAGATAAAGATATGTATATGAGAGAAAATTGCAACACTTCATCGGTGAGAGAAACTAGTGATAAGGCTAGTATCAACTATCAAAAGAAATTTCCCGAGGTAATTATAAGTTTTTTTCCTTACAAACTGTTCTATTTTATTAATGATAATGACTTTATATTTTCTATTTGTTTAGGGCATTTCATCTTGCCAACTATACTTATCGTCACTGAATTATCGACTAGTTGGCAAGGGAAAAGTGCACAACACTTCGGGAGATTTACTTCACCACAGACCGCTCCCGGATGGACACCTGAAAGTATCGGTGGATGTTGTATTAGATCGTGATGCGATTCTACCGGTACCTGACATGGTCTCAGAGACGACATTGCTGCGAGATGCAATAGGATCATTTGTTGCATGGCCCTCGGAGCTCATTACCATTAGTGATGAGGTATACTGAAAACGATTATGAATCATTTAGTTTTCGAATGTCAATTCTAAACCGTTTATTAATTATTTTTTACATTTTAATTTTAGACTGCTCCTATAAAACCCGCAATTAAGGGTAAAGGGATTTTACAGGAGGAGGAGTCTGTTGCATCACTAAAAGAGGTACATTTAAAGTGTTAATATATAGTCTGAATCTAAATCTGCATGATTTTATATTTTACCTAACTTATATGATTTTTAGGCATCCGCTCGGGAGTCACAACAAGTGACGCAGCAGGTTCGTAGCTTACCACCCACTGGTCCTCCGAAGCAAGCGGCAAAAAAAGGCGGTGCTTTTGTGCCTCGATACCGTTCGACACTCGCAACAATGGTTGATATGTCCGATTTGAAGGATGGTGGTTTACGTGAAATCAACATGGATGAAAGTGTCTTCGGTATTGAATTCCCGTCACATATTACATTTGATGACTTGGAAGAGATTTTTAGGCATGATCAACTAGGCGTCAGTAATATGCACTCATACATCCGGTAATATTCACTCATCCGATATATTATTTAATTAGTCCCACAATATAATTTATTTACACATTTCAATGAAAATAATCTAATGTTTATTATGTTTTTATTTAAGGTTGTTGTATGACAGAGTGTTGCGCGGGACTGCATTGTCTAACAGATTCCGTTTCGTGTCTTCCGCCCATTGCAGCGGAATGACAATTGCTTCGGAACCGGAATCAGTTAGACAGCGCTTAGTAGATAGATTCATGTCCACCGGCAATACAGAAAGTCTGCATCTTTGGGCGTATAATACCCGACCAGTAGGGTTAGTTTCTCATTCTTGGTTCATCTAATCTCTGTTTCTTTTGTGTATAGCAAAATTTTCATATAACCTATTGTTTTAATTTATAGAGCACACTGGTTGCTGCTTGCTATCAACCCGATAAGAGAAGTCGTGTATTATCTGAATTCGGTAAATGGTGAATGGACCAATTATCCGGCTATGAAGGAAATCGTTGATTTGTAAGTGGGATCGTTCTAAATATATATTCGTGTATATTTATATATTTTCTTATTTGTGGGATTGATCTAAACATATGCTTTTATATATTTAATAATTAGATCAATACAAGTGTTCCGTAGTCAACGGGACGCACAGGTATCCCGGACTAAATCAAACAACATCACTTGGATCCAAGTGCAGGTACATTACTTTTCACAATTTTGCTTATAATATTTATGCTACTTGGTAAAACAAGACAACTATAGAATCTTATTTGTTTTATTATGTAGTGTCCGCAATAGCGAAACAGTTATGATTGCGGATACTTTGTTTTGAGGTTCATGAAAGAAATCCTTCAGGCGAATCAATTAGAGATTCCGCTCACGGTATGAATTTATAACTTAAGATAATTTCATATAATTTATTACATTTAACTAAATATATCATTTATATTATGTTTTTGTTTTGTAGTACCTTGACGAATTCCGTGCTGCTGGGTACCCGAAGCTTAAGTTGGAAGAAATTAAAGAAGATTTGTGTCAATATTATATTAAGCAATTTTTCATGTAGGATTTGTGTCGATTTGAACTATAATATTATTGATGTAATGATGTATATATATAATTTTGGATATTATAATGGTATTATATTAGTATATATATTGTCTTACTGATGGCTGAAATAATAGCGTCGAAAATATATTACAGGTCAAAAATATATTACAGGTCGAAAATATTACAGGTCGAAAACATTACAGGTCGACTGGGAGGATTAAATTATAGGCTGTACATTAAAATACCTCATTTAGAAACGACAGCGCTTTTAAAAAGCGCTCTTAAAGGTCCACCTACTAAAGCGCTTCTTAGTAAAAGCGCTGCCAAAGACCAGTAAAAAAGCATAAAAAATTAAAAAAAAACGCAGCATACAAAAGCGCTTTTGGAAAAGCGCTCTTATAGGGGGGCCTATCAGAGCGCTTTTTCCATAAAAAGCGCTCTCATAGGGGGGCCTACCAGAGCGCTTTTACAAAAGCGCTTTTGTATGCTGCGTTTTTTTTTTTTTTTTTTATGCTTTTTTACTGGTCTTTGGCAGCGCTTTCTGGGAAAAGCGCTCTTAAAGGGGGGTCTACCAGAGCGCTTTTTCCAGGAAAGCGCTCTTATATGGGGTCCTACCAGAGCGCTTTTTCCAGGAAAGCGCTCTTAAAGGGGGGGTCTACCAGAGCGCTTTTAGAAGCGCTTTTGTTACCTACGCCAGCGCCAGCTATTAAAGCGCTTTTAAGCGCTTTTAAAGGCCAAAATAAGCGCTTTAAAAGCCCTTTTCCGTAGTAGTGAGTATATGTCCCAATAGCTCCACCACAAAGAAAAAAGATGGGTCCTCAAAGGAGATTGGGAGTATACGCCGGGTATGAATCACCATCTATTATTAGACATCTTGAACCTTTAACGGGTGATGTTTTTCAGGCAAGATTTGTTGATTGTCATTTTGACGAAACAAAGTTTCCAACATTAGGGGGGGAAAATAAACAACCAGAAAATGAAATATCATGGTATGTACCATATTTATTATATTTGGACCCACATAATAAATCATGGAAAGAAAATGTAAAGAAAACTATGCACGTACAAAATTTAGCAAATCAACTGCCAAATTCATTTACTGATTTGAAAAGAGTTACAAAGTCACATGTACCAGTTGTAAATGTCCCAGCTCGGATTGAGATTTCAAAACTAAATGATGTAGCAAGTACATCTAAGGCACACTTGAAGCGTGGTCGGCCAATGGGATTCAAAGACAAAAATCCCCGAAAAAGAAAGGGAATAAACTTGATTGAAAGTGATCTTGAAAAGACACTAGATGATAATAAATCCCTGATTGAAAAACGTGCTCTCGAAGAAGCACAAGATGATGATAATAAGATAATTGATAATGAAGCTGAAAACAAGAATGATCTCGAGATTTCAATTAATTATGCTAAAACAGGAAATTTATTAAACCGAAAAGGTATGAATATTGATGAGATATTTTCATTCTCGGTTGCATGCGAAGATATGAATAAATATGATGATCCCGAACCCGAAACTATTAACGAATGTTAAAATAGACATGATTGGAAAAATTGGAAGGATGCTATAGATACTGGATTAAATTCTCTTAATAACCAAAGAGTATTTGGCCCTATTGTGGCTATACCTAAAGGTGTAAAACTTGTTGGGTATAAGTGGGTTTTTGTGAGAAAGTGAAATGAGAAAAACGAGATTGTCAAATACGAAGTTCGTCTTGTGGCACAAGGTTTTTACCAAAGACCAGGGATCGATTATGAGGTAACATATTCTCCTATTATGGATGCCATTACTTTTCGTTATTTAATTGGTTTATCAGTATTTAATAATCTTGATATGTACCTTATGGATGTTGTTACTGCTTATTTGTATGGATCACTTGATAGTGATATATACTTGAAAATCCCAGAAGGATCTAAAAGGCCTGATACATCAAAACCGAAATAAATGTATGCAATTAAGTTGCAAAGATCATTGTATGGGATAAAATAATCAGGATGCATGTGGTATAATAGACTAATTAAATATTTTCTTAAAGAAGGATATGATAATAATTCCATCTGTCCTTGTGTTTTTATAAGAAAAATAATATCTAGATTTGTAATAATTATTGTTTATGTTGATGACTTAAATATCATTGGGACTAATAAAGAAATCAAAGAAGCAATAAATTATTTGAATAAATAATTTGAAATGAAAAGTCTGGGAAAAACTAGATTTTGCCTTGGTTTACAGATTGAGTATACTAAAAATGATATCAATCAAATTATACAGAAAGGGTGTTGAAAAGGTTCAACATGGACAAGGCAAACCCTTTGAGTAGTCCAATGATGGATATGACACTTAATATTGAAAAGGATTCTTTTAGGCCTAAGGAAATTAATGAAGAGGATTTTGGTCCACAAGTGCCATACCTCAGTGCCATTGGGACACTCATGTACCTTGCCAACTATACAAGACCTGGTATATCTTTTGTAGTGAATTTACTAGCAAGATTCAGTACATGTCCTACAAAGAGACATTGGAAAGGAATAAAACAAATATTTCGATATATCAGAGGTATATTTGATATTGGTTTGTTTTATTCTAACAATACAAAACCAGTTTTGCTTGGTTATGCAGATGCATGATATTTTTCAGATCCACATAATGCTAAATCATAGACTGGATATGTCTTCACATATGGAGGCACTGCAATATCATGTAGAACTCAAAAGAAAACACTTGTAGCAACTTCTTCAAATCATGCTGAAGTAATTGCTCTTCATGAAGCAAGCAAAGAATGTAGATGGTTAAGATCAGTGACTCAACATATCCAAGGAGCATCTGGTTTAACAACAGATAAAAATTTAACAATTTTATATGAAGACAATGATGCATGTGTTACCCAGATGAAACAAGGTTACATCAAAACTGATAGAACCAAGCACATCCCTCCAAAGTTCTTCTCAATCACACAATAACTCGTAAGAATCAAAGAGATTGATATTCAATACATTCGTTTGAGTGATAATATGGCGGATCTCTTCACAAAGGCATTTCCCACATCAGTTCTCAGGAAGAACTTACAAAATATTGGAATGCGACACCTTCGAGATCTTTGAAGAAGAACTAATGTGTCCTATTGAGGGGGGGGGGGGGGGACATAATGTTGTACTTTTTTTCCCTTATTAAGATTTTTATCCCAATGAGTTTTTTCCAATAAGGTTTTTAACAAGGCAACAAATGTACCCATAACTATCCTCAATAAGACTTCAATAGAGAATCATGACAAATATTCAAAAAGGGGTGTGTTATAATAATAATAATAAATTATTATATTTACTATTTGAAATATATTGTGAATAGTGAATATATACTATATACAAAATTTTGTCAACTTAGAATAGTTATATGTATTGTTACATTAGATGAATAGTTATACTTCATGTAGTATAAATAGCATACCTTTGGTGTATGGAAACATATAACATTTCCTTCAAAGAAATAAATCACTCTCACATTCTCTTTTACATCTCTATTTATTTAGTTTGGTTCAGATATTCGCCCTATCTCAACAAATACAAATATCTTTGGGTTAAAAATACCACTTTTTAAACTTTATCTCATTCCTGTTTTCAAGTTTTCAAAGTTTTAGTCATTTCATTTTAAATGTCACTTTTTTATCCCTAAACTGGCATTGTTGGTCGTGGTTAATTATATAGTATTAGTGACTGAATAAATATATTAATTAATATTTTTTATTAACTAATAAATTAATTAATAATTTTAGTTATGTTTTTTTTTTAAATTAATTATTCATAATAACTAAAAGAAATATTTAGGGTCTAATCTTTTTGGTGTCATTTTTTAATTCTTAACATTTTTGTTTGATAAAAATAGTAGTTGACTAATAAATTAACTGATAGCTTATAATTTATAGTTGATGATTGATGACTCATAGCTTATAACTTATAGCGGATAGTTGAGATTGATAGCTAATAAATTAATTGAATTGTTTAATAAAATTAGCGGTTCAACTAACTTATAAATGTAAAATGACTTAAAAGATATTTAATATATAATTATTTTATTTTAAATTTAAATAAATTATAAAAGATAAAAGTGATTTTTTGTTAAAATAATAAGAATATAAAAGAAAGAAAACATAATAAACTATAAACTATAAGCTAAAACGCTATTTGAAATAGCATCTGAAAAATAAGTTATAAATTAACAAAATAAACTATAAATTCATAATCAAAAGATCGTTATCAAACAAATCTAAAATTTTACACGAACTTATAAACTATAAGCTGTAAAATATAAATTCATAAATCGGTCTTACCAAAGAGACCCTTAATCAATTAGCATGAAAATCTATTTTTATGGTTTTTATTTCTTTTTATTTTGATTTTATTCAATTAAAAGCAAAATAAATCAAATAAAATATCAAATAAATGATATAAGGCATGAGAATTTATATTTGAATCAAATCATAAACCCAAAAAGGTGGTAACAACTTGAAAAAAACGTGTAGATTTGATTGGTACATGATTGGCCTAAAAAAGAAAGATTTCATGCAAAAATTCCAATCAAATATTTGATCATGAAATTCAAATCTTTTGTAATTTCATCAATATTTGATCATGAAATACAAAAGATTTGATTCACTTTTGTTTACCTAAATCTTTCACTATAAATACATGACATCTTCAGACCAAGAAGGACACGAAAATTGGCCTCAAGAACAAGTCCTAAAAAATCTCAAAATTGTCAAAACTAGGGCAAACTAAAAACCTTGTTTGTAGCCACTTTCAATCCATTCCAAGCATTCCACTGTGTTCCTGAAGTTCTCAGGAGTTCATCCCATCCATCCTTGAATCCTGAAGCGCGCTAGATCATCACATCTCAACATCACCAGTTTGGTAGTTTTCGTGAATCTCAAACTTTTAATCTATGCATATTTAATTAATTTAATGCATGTATACATGTTCATGATCATGTTTAGGACTGTTTTGATCCATTATTTGCAAGCTTTGACGCAGGGATCATGAGATGCCATTGTTAGGGCAACTTGGAACTTTTTTTTCATATCTCATATTACAATTGTTTTCAGGCTAAACTAACACCTCCATTGGATTCACAAGGGTCAAATTAGGGGGATAAGGTCCCTTTTATGATCTAAATCTTGCTACTTTTACAGGTTGGAAAATCTTCTCACCGAAGAAGACAATCGGAGCTAGGGCTCTGGCGCTTCCCTGATTCAATTGATTTTATTATATATTCATCTGTTTCTATTCTATAACAAAAACGCAGCGCAACACAGTTGGTTGGAGACGGAGGCATGTAACGTGAGGGGCGTGGGTTCGATCCATATGTCTTGCAAATTTTTTGTTGTTTTTTTTCAAATTAACGTGCATGTTAATATTATATTGATTAGTTCATATTCCTAAACATAAAAGTAGCGCTGACGCAGTGGTTAGAAAACAATCTGTGAAGCTAGGGGCATGGGTTTAATACCCACCCCATGCAATTCTTTTTTCCTTATTTTACTAACCCTATTTTTCATCATATTTTACTTATTATTTTTTCTTAATTAATAATTAAATAATCTAATCTTTTTTTAATACTAACAAATTAGGATTAGGATTTTAGTTAGTAATTAAAATTTTCTTATATTTTTTTATTTACTAATTAATTAATTAATTCATTAACTAAACTTTTCTTCTTAATATTAAAATTAATTAAAATTAAGTTTTTAATTACTATTATCATTTAAGCTATTTTCTAAAAAAAAACAATAAAAACATTTTAACATTCTTTTTCTTATTCATCTTTTTGCTATTTAATTTTATTAGACAAACTGTATAGGTTGCACTATCGATGTAATAGCGTAGATTTACTCTCACTTTTTCTAATTATGTATCTGCTCCAAGGATGTAATAGCGTAGGTTTATTTTTCCTGCAAATTTCTATACCTATGTATCTCTCCCAAAGCCATGTAATAGCTTAGGTTTTACATTCCTCACTTTAATTTTTCTGCACATATTTAATTGCTAGTAACTAGGATTTGTATGGAAAGACTAAAAACGACATAGAAAATCCTGATTCTCAAGATAATATAACTGAAAATATACACTCTTCACACTTGCATCTCTAGGATAACTTCTCTTGTTGCCTTACGAATATTGGTCATGTCCCTCGAAAATGGAGATACTTTAGCAAAAGACCCTCAATCAAATCATCATGTCCCTTTCGAATAAAGATCATAGTCCCTCGATGACCCTTCGAAGTTGCCTATAAAATGATCTAGTCTCTACGAGTAAATTATGACAGTCTCTCCACTACAATTGCTAAAGTATCCTTACATGTTGCCTTCGATGACCATATGATGACCCTACGCATGTCCCTTCACATCCAAAAGATAGGACTACATACCAACTAATGGTATAGATAGTATTATCTCTAAAGGAGAAGGAAAAAAATAAGAAAGAATTTGGTGGATAAGAAACTCCTAATTGCTTGCTCACAAACTTTTCTCACAAACAACACACTTTCAAACAAATATTTTCAAAAAATGCTTTGCACACATTCTTGAGGACTGATACAAAAATTATTACAAAGTTAGCCTTACATTGACAATTTCAAAATATTTTCAAATCACACACATAAAGAAATTTTTTCAAAAGTGAGCTAAGCAATTAAGAGCCCATAGATAACTACGAATGGAAATGGTGCTAACACCTTCTGTTTTCATAAATTACCCCCCGGACTCAAAATATATCAAGGTCTTTCCTATTTTTTTCACCTTTCCTAAATATTGGATAAAAGAAAAGTCGATGGTGATTTTTGCTATCCGCATATTTGGATAAAACCAAAAAAGTCAGTTCTCTCACCGTATTACAATGACATTATTTTTTATTGCTTGTTTTGGTTGTTTATATTACCATATTTACTTATCTTGAAACATATGCATATTAACTATTATTTCTATTTTGCAGTAACAATCCCAATATTGTTACAGAAATTGTCACTAAATTGAAAGCTATGCTGGATGAGTTCAACACACACGCTAAATCATTTAGAGTGGCTGCAGGTAGATTAAAGGATACTCCCGTACCTGATCTAAAGTTGAGGTTAATAGCTGATAGATCAAAGGATGGAAGAATCTACAACCATCCGACTGTTTCTGAGTTCACTGCACTTATCGTTGGTGATGTTGATACATATCCTAAAAGGGATATTATTCTTGAAAAATGGAGCGAAAGGCTTAAAAGAACAAGTGAGTTTCATCCAAGTTATCTTGCGTTACAATGTCCACTTTTGTTTCCATATGGGGAAGATGGTTTTAGACTTGGTGTTCTACATAAAGAAACAAATGCAAGAAATAAAATTTAATCAGAATAAGCTTACCATTAGATAATGACTTGCTTTTGGGATTCGAACCCATCAACATGAATTACATAAACTTTTTAGGTCAAGGAGGTTGTTTCAGCAATTTTTGGTCGATGGATTTACTATGATGGAGTCCCAAAGATTGAATTATATCCGCAAGCATCAGAAAAAACTTAGAGTTTCTAAGTACTATAATCTGATTGGTCCCGGTCAACAATCACACACTCAAGGGGGAAACAAAGGTAAAAGAGTCGTTTTATCGTCAACCTATGTTGGAAGTCGAAGATACATGGAACATATGTATTTTGATGGGATGGCAATATGCACCCATGTTGGTTTTCCGGACCTTTTTATCACTTTTACTTGCAATCCAAATTGGCCAGAAGTTCAAAGGTTTCTTAACAAAGTTAATCTGCAACCTCATGATCGTCTAAATATTATATCAAGAGTGTTTAAAATTAAGTTAGATGAGTTGTTTGTGATCTAACAAAGAAGCATGTCTTATGGAGAGTGGTTGCATGTAAGTTGTATTTACAAAATAATTGTCAAGTTCTCATTCTATTTCTTTATCTATTTATATTAAATACCTTTTATATACATCTTTTATAACTAATATCAATATTTTCAGATATATACACAATTGAGTTCCAAAAATGGGGATTACCACATGCACATACTCTGCTATTCATGCATCCCTCAAGCAAGTATCTCACTCCATATGACATAAAAAATATCATTTCAGCAGAGATACCATGTGAAAATGATGATAGACAATTGTATCATTTGGTTAAGACACATATGATTCACGGGCCATGTGGTTTAACAAATCGGTCTTCACCTTGCAAGAAAAATGGGAAGTGCTCTAAATTCTTTTCCAAACAATATCAGCCTCAAACAGTTGTTTATCACGATGGGTATCCTATGTACAGAAGAAGGGAAACTGTAATTACAATGATGAAGAAGAATGTGCTTCTCGATAACAGATAATTGTTCCTTATAACCCATTTCTGTTAAAGAAATTCCAGGCTCACATCAATATGGAGTGGTGTAATCAGGGTACTTTGGTTAAGTACTTATTCAAGTATATTAACAAGGAGTGTGACAGAATTACCGCAACTATTGTCGATAATGAGGAGACCGACGGAACTTCTCTTATTAGAATATCGATGAAATCAAGCAATATCTTGATTGTAGATATGTCTCACCAAGTGAAGCATGTTAGAGGATCTTTTCATTTCCTATTCATGGGAGATCTCCTACAACTGAAAGGTTGTAGTTTCATCTCGAGGGCAACAATCTGGTATACTATAGTGATTATGAACTGATAGATGAAGTTCTTGACAAACTGAGTGTGAAAGAATCAATGTTTACCGCTTGGATGGAAGCAAACAAGACATATGCAGAGGCAAGAAATCAGACATACTCTATTTTTCTGACCAAGTTTGTTTATGATAAAAGATACCAACAATGGAGACCACGTAAGAGAAGCCATACAATTGGAATACTAATTTGGGTTCCTCCAAGTACTGGTGAGGTGTATTACCTAAGAATGATGCTTATAGTTGTCAAGGGGCCAACATGTTATGAGGATATAAAAAAAGTGGATGTAATAATTTGGGATAGTTTTTGGGACGCATGCTTCGAAATGAGATTTCTTAACGACGACAAGGAGTATGTTGCAGCCATAAATGAGGTGAAGGATTGGGGTTGTGGACATTTTCTGAGAAAGTTATTTGTTACTATGCTATTACCCGAAATAATTAATAGACCACGTCATGTTTGGGAAAAAACTTGGAAGACTTTATCTGATGGTATTCTTTATCAACAAAGACAAGCAACAAATAGAAGAGGTACACTCCAATTTTTAAATTATTTATAGTATATTAATATATATTTTATCCGATGACCAATCGGTGTTACTATTGCATTTATAGATCAACATGATATTGGATACAACTTAATGATAAACATTATCAAATGTATAATTTAAAATTGATGCATATAATTGTTTCTTGTAATAAACTTTCCATCTAATTGAACGCAATAATTCTTTTGAATGAGTCAGTACATTAATAGTTCCATATAGACAAGGCTGTTACGAAAAAATACCGTGCCTATGCTACTGTTGTATATCTTGATGTAGCCGTGTTAACATTGATATTGATGTACACATTGTTACTATTGATACAATTTTAATTTGTTGGTGCCATTTTTTATTTTATGCTGCTGTTGTATTTTCATTGTAATGCAACATTGTCAGATGAATTATTTCTTCTGTTGGCAATTTTACTTTGCCGTTAATTTCTCTAATTTTAACATTTATGTCGTTATTGTCATGCTGTTGTATGTGAATTGTTATTTGTATATTTTTTTATAGATATGCAGTTTTCAATAACTGAGTTGAAGAATTTGACACTCATTGAGATTGAGAGTATGTTGCAATCAAATCGAAGAAGTTTGCATGAATTTAAAGATATGACTTATCCAAATTCATATGTCACACGACACATAGGAAATAGAATGATTTGGGACGAATGTAATTATAATTCCCACACTGAACAACAAAATTTCCAGAATCTGTTTCGCGCACTTACAAGTGATTCTTTAAATTTGTATTCACAGTCTGGGAAATTAAATTCGGTTTTTTAGTTATACACATATTTATGTTTACATTTTAATTCACAGATGAACAATCTTCAATCTTTGATACGATTATGGAGGTTGTCGACAAGCAATAAGGAGGGGTATTTTTCTACATGGTTATCGAGGGACCGGTAAAACCTTTATATGGAGAACATTATCAAGTGCACTTCATTCGCAACAAAAAATTGTTCTTACCGTTGCTTCAAGTGGCATAGCTTCGTTATTATTTCCAGGTGGAAGACCTACTCACTCAAAATTCAAAATACTTGTGTCAACATTTGACAACTTTACTTGCAATGTTGACAAAAACGACGAACATTCCCAATTATTTGAAGCAACCGATGTGATAATATGGGATGAATCACCTATGTCTCATAAGAACTATTTTGAGGCATTGGATAAGACACTGAAATATGTCATGAGCAAAAACGGTCTTGTGAATACAATCTTTTGTGGGAAAGTAGTTGTTTTTTGAGGAGATTTCAGACAAATACTTCCAGTTGTTCCAAGAGCGGGGCGTTCTGATATTGTCTGTTGTACCCCAAAATTTGCCCTCGCATTTTTTCCCCAAGAAATCTCAGCTTCAAGCCTTTCCTGATTTTTCAAACTGACTCAAGAATCGGACAAACGGACTTTACTTGCCAGTCAAGTGAAATTAGGGTTTTTACTGATTTTCAGGACTCTGGATTGTTTCACAGTTGGCTCAGGGTTTTGGTTGATTTTGGCTCAATTTTGATCGGGCGAACGTTATTTGGCATTTAGTCAGGAGTTAAGGTTTTGTGGGCATATTCTCAGAAAGATTAAAATTCCACAGCGCGTCGCAGTTTATTCCGAGATTCGGGTTAAATTCGCATTATCTTGATTTAATCAGTAAAAGAGGCAGTTGGGTTGGATTCATGTTGATTTGTTTGAGCCCGTCAAAAGAAATGTGCAGTTTGGAATTACAGTGCTTGGCAAAGAATCAGTGAAAAAAAAGGAATGCGCTTGATCAGTTTATTTTGGTTAACTGCTGCTTTGCTTTGGATATTGGAGGAGACAGGTTTAATTGATCAATATTACTAAGACATTGTTTTATTTAAGTTATTTATTATTCTAAATTGGACGATTGAAATTTATTTTTCAATTGTTTTAATTCAAAGAGTTTTAAATAAATAAATAAACAATAAAGAGAAAATAGATTTAATTGGATAACAAAGACTTTTATTGATATTTGAATTATTTGTACAAATATTGTTTATAATTTAAATTACAAACAATAGTTTACATTAATTTAAGTATTACATAAAAAGAAAAAACTATCCTATTTATTTCTAATTCTTCATGCTTCATTTTATTCCTCTCCATCCAATTATTCACCTGCAAAAGAAAAAAGAAGAAAAATCAGTGACTGATAATTAATTAAAGACAGATAAAATTTGCTCATCATTAAGGGCCACTGACTGGGATCAGTTGACCCTCTCTGCAAATCACGGGATTTCTCCCGGTTCACAGAGAGGGAAGATTTTTTATGCAAAATTGGAAAAATACAAATCAAACTGCATAATTTCAAAATCTCAAACTTCAAATTCAAACCAAACTGAAAAAATCCAAGTTACAACTTTCTATCAAATGCCAAGGAAGTACAAGTTACTGTCACAAAGACTAGAAGCTGTCAAAAAAAGAAGATTTTTGAAAGATATCAAAAAGGACAAAAAGCTGTCAAGGAGAGATCAAGTATGCAGAGGAAAATTGTATGCAAAGCAACACATTTTCTTTTCATCATTTCCAAGAATAAAGTGGCCACTTTCAGAAAAATAGTACAGAATAAAACATTTATTAAATGTCCTACTGTACTATAGAGAGAGAAGAAGAGGAGATAGAAGCAGGTTTTGGTAGGCATAGGCAGGATAGGCAGGGGAGATAGGAAGAAAAAGATATAACACAAAGAACAAAACACAGTTCAATATAGAAGAAAAAACTCAGAAAGCCTAAAGCCTCACATTACTGTCCAGTTCAAACCAAAAAACAACCCAATATCCTATAAAACACCTCAAAAGCCATTACAAGCACATAACATAAACTTACTGTCATAACCTCAAACAAAAAGTTAAAAACATGTTAAAAGGCAAAACCTGAACCATACCAAGCCGGTACCATTAAGGCCTCACAACAAACCAAACACAGAATCTGCAAGCTAAAACCTGCATTATCCAAGCCTTAAAACCTGATGAGCTTAACAAAAACATATACAAACACATAAACCTGAACAACCATATCAGCTTAACCAAAACACATACAAACACATAAACTGAACTACCAAACCAGAGGCCTAACCATCAAAACCTGGCCTAGCCCTCAAACCTGATAAACCAAGCTAAACCTGCTGTTCAAGCATAAGCCCTGCCTCAAAAAGCCAGCAGAACCAATACAAAAGCACACAAATCCCAGGCCAAGCACAACCTGCCTAACCACCATACTGTCAAAACCTCATACCAGCACAAAACCATTCCAACCAGTCTATACCAGAACAAGCATATAGCCAGTCAACAAAAACCAGATAACCTGCATTAACCCAAAAGCCAGGATACCAGTTCAAAGGACCCAAAAGCATACAAAAACTCTAGGCCTCAGAATTTCTTCATCACAGGCAAACACATCCAAAGGCAAAGTGGACAATAGAGAAGAGGAAAGAAGTGAATTCAGAGACTTTTCATCAGAAGCAAGCAAGCATTTCAACAAAGCATATCAATCTCAGAGGGCCAGCAACAACAATTCAAGGTAACAAGCTCAGCATATTCAAAAGCATACAAATGCTCAAAGGCAACACGTAGTAGAAGAGAAAAGATAAAGAAGTGAATCTATTTCAGGATAGGGTTTTTCAGTTAAAATCATCATCAAAACCATAGGCAAAAAATAGCAACCAGATAAAAAAATACCAGGGACCTCAAGAAAGCTTCATCGCGCAAATCTCCCTCCGCTCGTTCCGGCCTCCTGAGCGCCACATCCCCCGTCTCCCCTCCTTCTCCAAGGTCAGGTAGTACAATCTTCTCCCTCTTTTCTTCTCCTTCACCTCATAATAAAAGATTAAGGTTAAGATTCAAATCGAAAACGCATGCAATTCGTGAAAGAAAAAGGAACATAAACATTAAAACTGAACCTTGTTTCATAAGGACACTGAGCCCGTGCCATGGAGGGAAGAGAGGTTTGGGGGGTGACGTTGGTGGCCGGAGGGAGGAAGCGCTCAGGAAGATGAAGATGAAGAAGAACGTTGAACGAAAAGTACGAACGGCGTCGTCCCAAACCCTAACCCGTTATCAAACAAACCGAATCCCTAACCCTAAAAAATGTTGCTTCAAAACCATGGGCCTGACCCGTTGTAAATTCCCCCTGAAGCCCATTAAAATGTTTCTTATCTAATTCTTTTTAACAAAACATTAACACTAACCCTTTTTTAAACAATATTTTCTTTATTCTTTGCAAAAATCATATTCATAATAAAATACATTACTTTTTTTACATTTTTAACATAAATAATAAATACATTTTTTATCATATAACTAAAATTAAAAATACTTTTCTATCCTTTTAATTGAAATATATTTTGTACATAACAATTTAAAAATACTTTTTTAACATACATAATTTAATTTTGGACATTTAATACTTTTTGTATATAATAAACAATGATGCATCTTATACATTTTTCAATTAGAACTTGAACATACGA
Organism: Vicia faba; assembly: GCA_948472305.1. Lineage (NCBI taxonomy): Eukaryota > Viridiplantae > Streptophyta > Magnoliopsida > Fabales > Fabaceae > Vicia > Vicia faba. The sequence goes on from OX451741.1 coordinate 305,978,811, forward strand.
TTCAATTAAAACATTCTTTTATACATATTAAAAATGCACAAATCAAAGATTCATTAAAACACATATTTAGGTCAAATACCCTAATCTCGCCTTAATTTCATATTGTCGCACCTGTAAATATCCACATACACATATACTTGTACACTTACAATATATTTCACATCATACACTTACACAATGCAAACCCATTCACATTGCCTTATACACATTTGATTATCTTATATTTGTATATTCGATATTTACATTTTGATCGCAAATTCGATTTGGTTGTAACTTATTGGGTACTATAAGTCTCATCCCCTTTTGTACATTTATACCCCCACTCCCGGATACTATTTGTAATAGCGTAGATTTTACATTTCCGCAATTTACAGTTTTCCAATTATACCATGGTTAGACCTAGGGTTTGTATGTACATAAAATCAAACGCTAGATAACCTAATACAAAGACAAATACATGAAATCAATACACAATCACACTTGCACCCCCTAGGGTAATCCTACATGTTGCCTTCCAAAATGGGCCATGCTTGCACGTCAAGTTTCTTTGGCAAAACAAATCAAATGATCATAAGTCTCAAAGTGTTGCCTAAACGGAATGATCATAGTCCCTTCAAAGCAAATTGCCAAAGACACTTGGCACCATTGCATCCATGGTTCATACGATGACCCACGCCCGTCCCGAATAAACTTCCTAAACGCAAGATTGTCCATCAATTTCAATGGTGGAACAAAATTGTTAAAAGGGGTTAAAACATAACAAAAACCTTTGAGTACAATAGGGTAGAAAAAACTCTTAGTTACTTGAGATCGATTTGCAAAAACACTTGCCTTCTTTTCAAAAACCACAATCCACCACACTTTCAAACAAACTCTCAAAAACATTTGAAACATCTTTTCGAAAAGATCCACACTTTTGTAAAACACTCAAACACGAGTCAAATACATTGGTCGCCTAAGACAAGGCATCTCTTCAAAAACATTTTCAAAAACACCCACACATACACCACAAATTTTCAAGCAATCGAAAATCAAGGCAAGTGATCTAAAAAACCAAGTAACTAAGAGCCCATGGATAACCATGGATGAAAAGGGTGCTAATACCTTCCCTTTTCATAATCTACCCCCCGAACCCACGAAATATCTCAAAAGGTTTTTGCTGTGCTTTTTTAACCTTTCCTTTAGGATAAAATAAAAAGTCGGTGGCGACTCTTGCTCAACCGCACAAGTGCGAATACGAACGCAAAACACTAGTCAGTTCTCCCACCGTATCACAGAACTGGCGACTCTGCTGGGGAGATTTTTTTTTCAAAGTGGGGTTACCTTAGGGTTTAGATCACTTTTACTTTCAATTGATTGCTTTGTTTGCTTTACATTTGTGGGCTTTGTATCGGAGTTTCATAGATCCTAACCCGGATCTGGGGAATACCCTTTTAGGTAGCATAATCTGTGAGGGACCTGTCCGGCGTATACCGACATGGGTGAAGCAGTGGCTACGTTGGTGTGGCGCATTGGTCTGTACCGATATCCCTCGTGTTGAAACGGGGAGAATATGGGTCTTCCAAGGAGTCATTAAGCACCAACCGACCTTAGAACCTTAAATTGACCAACTTGGCCATTAGAACAGTAGCAGTATGCTACACTCATTGAGGCTAAACTCTCGAGATGGTTTCGTCCGCGAGAAAAGGTTGCGATGCTGGAGTTATGACCGATTGAGGGTAGCCAATGATATGAGATCCTCTAGAACCCGGTTACTTTTGATAAGACAGGTTTTAACCAACAAACTGAAAGAGGGTAGTACCTAAACCTCATGCAAGCCTAAACCTAAGGACTTGTTTGCTTTGTGTGAATATGTTTGCCTGTATATACACTCACTTGCTTGTGCATACATGTACATAACATCATGACATCATACCATAGCATTTTCAATAACCATTTCAAGGATCTCGAGGGTTCTTTGGATGCAGGGTTACGTTGAACCAGACGTCTATCAAGGGGTAAGGGGTTTCTCCTCTAAACAAAGCTGTCAAGTCAAAGTTCACGTACAACAACTTGAATCAGTGGCTATGACCCACTCGACATGGTGAGCTTGATTCTCGTGGAAGGACATCCACCGATACAAAGCTCTCCAATCAAAAGATCACGTACAACAACTTGAATCAGTGGCTATGACCCACTCGACATGGTGAGCTTGATTCTCGTGGAAGGACATCCACCGATACAAAGCTCTCCAATCAAAAGATCACGTACAACAACTTGAATCAGTGGCTATGACCCACTCGACATGGTGAGCTTGATTCTCGTGGAAGGACATCCACCGATACAAAGCTCTCCAATCAAAAGATCAAGTGCAACAACTTGAATCAGTGGCTATGACCCACTCGACATGGTGAGCTTGATTCTCGTGGAAAGATGTCCACCGGTGCAAGGTTCTCCAATCCAAGAGCAGAGCTCAACCTCTAACATTTTCTTGTGTTTACCCCAAGAGACCCTTGAAAGCATGCATCCACATATCATGCATTTCATTTTGACAATCTTTCCTTTTTCAGGTTTCCTTACTCTCCTGCTGTTTATTTCAGTAAGAGATGGCTCTAGAAAGGTCTGTCAAAGACATCCAAGACCAGACTGCTCAGAGGCAGGAGATGTTCCTGAACTTGTCTCTGGGGCAAGAAGAGATGAAAGCTCTCCTCACCAAGGGCTTGGAAAGTTCCAACAATGCCAGGAGTGATCAGATTGCGGAGCTGCAGTTTGATCTGACAACACTGAGGACTCAAATGATGGGACAGTTGGTGGGCCAGATGGCTCTCATCCAAGACCTATCCCAAAGACAAGAGGAACTCAGAGTTCTTGTCCGCCAACTGCTTCCAAACAACCAACTGGGGCAAACATCTGAGGTTGAAGAGCAAGTCACCGCTCAGCCTCCATCCACTCAAGAAGACAAGGGGAAAGCTCCTTTGCTAGCTTCAGGGTTACAAACCCATCAACAACCTCGCCAGCATCAACGGGGCAGTCGGCGTAAGCAAGAAAAGTCGGGAAGACAGTTTACGGAGACTGAAATACCGTCTTTCTTCATACTGAAGCGCCTGTTGGAGGTCAACTTGCTTACTGTAAAGGACCCTCCTCAGAAGCTCAATACCTCCTCTCCTAACTATCATCCCGACGCATTTTGTGTTTACCATTCCTACAGCCCGGGACACGACACCAACGACTGTTGGGCCTTGAAGAACAAGATTCAAGATCTGATTGACATTGGGGTGCTGGAATTCATGCCAGACGGTGAGATGAAGATCTTCCGTTAAAGGGTTCTCCACTTGAAGTGACGAAGCTCAAACTGAAAGACTTTTGCTTCTTTTTGAATTTTCAAAGTTGTAATTTCTTTTGCTGTCAAACAATTATCTGTTGATGTTAAACTCTGTTTTCATTAATGCATTGCATATGTTTGTCTTGAATTCATCCATTCGTTTCACTACTCTTATGCTTTTCTTTATCATATTTGACTCTTGATGAAAAGCTGTGAGCCTTTAGAGGGAGGATGACGAAACAATACCGTGATCTTATACAGTATGCTTTTGAGCAGACCTTGCTGATGATGTACATGCATTTCTTTCAATTCCCAAACACTGGAGTTATAAGGAAGTTAATCCCTAGTCAACCCCTTCGAGCCAAAGAAGTAGGAGTTTTCTGTTTTAAAACGATCAAAACCCTTGATATAAACCCGGGGCAGGGTAGTCTTTCAGTTAATTCAAAAGAAAACGCGCATTGAAGTCGCAAACTCTCAGTTCACAATACAACGAACGACGTCAAAAAAAAGAAAGCATTCCTTTGGAATCAAAAGACAAGGGTGGTTCCCTATCACACAGACAGTCAATCTCTCAAAAAAGAAAGAAAAAAAAGCCCACCGAGCCAAAACCTGTAAAGGAGGCTTAAGAAAGCTGGGGCATCCCGCTGACAGTAATCCCGAAAACGGGAACAGTCAGGCAAAAGTTAGGGATAACAAATCAAAATCAAAATAGTGAGGTCATTACCAAATCCTCAACAACATGAAAAGTGTTGAAAAAGAAAAAGGAGATGATGATTGTCTCCCCAAATTCAACTGGTGAACCATCGCCCAAAAGTCGTTCCAAACTCAAAACAGAGTGCGACGCACAATTAACTGAGCTTAGGTTGGAGAACATCACGAAGAGCGGGTGGGTACAAATATACTTTGAGCCTTTATCCTTTGTTTCTTAAACCGTGAACCAGGCTACGTTACAACCCTTTAAAAGTCCTAATTGAAGCATGGGTTAGTTCGAAAGCATACTGTTACAAAAGGTATCCTGACTCCTGTAAGGCTTTACTCTAAATCTTGTGTTGATTTGTCTTATAAAAAGTTTTATGCTAAAAACGCATTTTCCAAAACGAAAAAAAACTTCGAGACAAACATAAACTTTGCATTATTTGAATATCACTGTCTGCATTTGACTTTTTGTTTGACAGCGAAGAATTTCATACAGCGAATGTTCGAAGGAACGAAAACTCTCTCAGTAAGTTAAAATCACTTCAAGAGGATGACACTTCCCTTACAAATCTCCTATCAACAAGGGGCATGACATGTCACAATTCAATTAACCTGGGGCAGTCCAGTCAAGGTCCAACAGATCTTTCAAAATTCAATTAACCTGGGGCAGTCCAGTCAAGGTCCAACAGATCTTTCAAAATTCAATTAACCTGGGGCAGTCCAGTCAAGGTCCAACAGATCTTTCAAAGTTCAGTTAACCTGGGGCAGTCCAGTCAAGATTTCAAGAAATCTCTCAATATGCAGAGTAATCTGATTCAAGACTCCTTCTTCACCACTTGGGGCATTCGAATGTCAAAAATGTTCAACAAATCAACTACAACAATTCCATATTCGACTCCTGTATCCAGCCAGGGCATATCTGTTGACTATATTTCCAGACTCGATTCCTGTATCTAGCCAGGGCACGTCTGAAGAGTTTGAAGATTCGATTCCTGTATCTAGCCAGGGCATATCTATCAACTATCACATTTCCAAATTCGACTCCTGTATCCAGCCAGGGCATATCTGTTGATCACATTTCCAGATTCGACTCCTGTATCCAGCCGGGGCATATCTGTTGACCACATTTCCGGATTCGATTCCTGTATCTAGCCAGGGAACGTCTGAAGAGTTTGAAGATTCGATTCCTGTATCCAGCCAGGGCATATCTGTCAACTATCACCTTTCCAGATTCGACTCCTGTATCCAGCCAGGGCATGTCTGAAGAATTCCAGATCAACACCTGTAACAACCCAGGAAACATCTGTGAACGACCGATTGTAGACCAACACCTGTAATAAGCCAGGAATTTATCTACATCACCACTTGGGGCATTCGAATGTCAAAAGTGTTCAAAACCCGATGCAGTTTTACACAAGCTCATCATCAGGAAGCCCTACACCGGTTCCTCTTCAAGACTTCTGAAACAAGTTTACGGATTCTTCCCAACAACGGATGTTAATCTACCAACTTGTTCAGACTCTTCTCAACCTTTGAAAACAGTTTACGGACGCTTCCCAACAACGGATGCGGCTCTATTGCTGATTCAACTTCAAGATTTCTGAAAATAGTTCACGGGTTCTCCAAGTAAACGGATGTTAACCTATCACTTGTTCAGATTCTTCTTCAAGACTTCTGAAAACAGTTTATGGATTCTTCCCAACAACGGATGTTAATCTATCAACTTGTTCAGATGCAACCTTTGAAAACAGTTTACGGACGCTTCCCAACAACGGATGCGGCTCTATTGCTGATTCAATCTCGAGATTTCTGAAAACAGTTCACGGGTTCTCCAAGTAACGGAGGTTAACCTATCGCTTGTTCAGATTCTTCTCAAGTTAGCTCCACTCAAGGTCAAGCTTCATTATCCCCAGCAAGGCTAAAACTTCAAAATTATCAATCCCCAGCGGAGCCAGACCATTGAACCTTCTCCCCACAGAGTTTTGGGAAGGCAAATCTTGAGTTCCCCAGTGAAGTCACCAGAGTTACTCCCCATTAAGCTGAAGATTCTCAGTCTGGCCTCCCCAGCAGTAGTCTACTAGTTTGGAACTCCCCAGTAGAGGTCATCAGGAATTCTCTTCCCCAGCAGCAGCTAAGGATTTATTTTCCCCGGCAGCAGTCAAGATTCTTTTGTCTTCAGCCATCTCGGATTCATTTATCCTCAGCAAGATGGCTCATCAGCTTACATGCGCATTCATCACATTCATGTCATAAACATTGATGTCACGTACATTGCATCATGCATCATAACATTGCATACAACTAACCCTTTGCCTTTTCAGGTAAGATCAGTCGACAGACACAGATCATCTCCCAAGATTCATCCAGAAATAGTTCAGATGTGACCCGGACACGGCGACATTCTGATACTTATTCCAGATTCATTCAGACGCATCAGCAGGAAACCCTACACCGGTTCCTCTTCAACTACAAGACTTCTGAAAACAGTTTACGGATTCTTCCCCACAACGGATGTCAATCTACCAACTTGTTCAGACTCTTCTCAATTCCTGAAAACAGTTTACAGATTCTTCCCAACAACGGATGTCAATCTACCAACTTGTTCAGGTGCAACTTTTGAAAACAGTTTACGGATTCTTCCCAACAACGGATGTCCATCTACCAACTTGTTCATACTTCTGAAAATAGTTTACGGACGCTTCCCAACAACGGATGCTGCTCCATTGCTTATTCAATCCCAACTCCTGAAAATAGTTTACAGATTCTCCAGACATGGACGTCAATCTGTTGCTTGTTCGGACCCCGATTCAGAGATGTTCCGAAACATGGAGGCCCTTCTGATACTTTTCCACTCATCATCGACATACAGTTCAACATTTTCAGATGGCATCTATAAGCCCATCCTCCTACCAGCAGTCACCAGATGGCATCTTTAAGCCCATCACCAAATGGCATCTGTAAGCCCATCCTCCTACCAGCAGTCACCAGATGGCATCTCTAAGCCCATCCCCCGACAAAATTCTATCGCACCAGATGGCATCTTTAAGCCCATCACCAAATGGCATCTTTAAGCCCATTCACCTCCACCATCATATCGCCGAGTGCAAATTTTCTGGGCACTTTAGTGTCCAATCTTCTTTTACCTTCAAGTCGCGAAAGGCAAACTTGCCAATCTAACTCTTCAGGTCCAAGAAGATTGAACAGGGGCAACTGTTGTACCCCAAAATTTTCCCTCACATTTTTTCCCCAAGAAATCTCAGCTTCAAGCCTTTCCTGATTTTTCAAACTGACTCAAGAATCGGACAAACGGACTTTACTTGCCAGTCAAGTGAAATTAGGGTTTTTACTGATTTTCAGGACTCTGGATTGTTTCACAGTTGGCTCAGGGTTTTGGTTGATTTTGGCTCAATTTTGATCGGGCGAACGTTATTTGGCATTTAGTCAGGAGTTAAGGTTTTGTGGGCATATTCTCAGAAAGATTAAAATTCCACAGCGCGTCGCAGTTTATTCCGAGATTCGGGTTAAATTCGCATTATCTTGATTTAATCAGTAAAAGAGGCAGTTGGGTTGGATTCATGTTGATTTGTTTGAGCCCGTCAAAAGAAATGTGCAGTTTGGAATTACAGTGCTTGGCAAAGAATCAGTGAAAAAAAAGGAATGCGCTTGATCAGTTTATTTTGGTTAACTGCTGCTTTGCTTTGGATATTGGAGGAGACAGGTTTAATTGATCAATATTACTAAGACATTGTTTTATTTAAGTTATTTATTATTCTAAATTGGACGATTGAAATTTATTTTTGAATTGTTTTAATTCAAAGAGTTTTAAATAAATAAATAAACAATAAAGAGAAAATAGATTTAATTGGATAACAAAGACTTTTATTGATATTTGAATTATTTGTACAAATATTGTTTATAATTTAAATTACAAACAATAGTTTACATTAATTTAAGTATTACATAAAAAGAAAAAACTATCCTATTTATTTCTAATTCTTCATGCTTCATTTTATTCCTCTCCATCCAATTATTCACCTGCAAAAGAAAAAAGAAGAAAAATCAGTGACTGATAATTAATTAAAGACAGATAAAATTTGCTCATCATTAAGGGCCACTGACTGGGATCAGTTGACCCTCTCTGCAAATCACGGGATTTCTCCCGGTTCACAGAGAGGGAAGATTTTTTATGCAAAATTGGAAAAATACAAATCAAACTGCATAATTTCAAAATCTCAAACTTCAAATTCAAACCAAACTGAAAAAATCCAAGTTACAACTTTCTATCAAATGCCAAGGAAGTACAAGTTACTGTCACAAAGACTAGAAGCTGTCAAAAAAAGAAGATTTTTGAAAGATATCAAAAAGGACAAAAAGCTGTCAAGGAGAGATCAAGTATGCAGAGGAAAATTGTATGCAAAGCAACACATTTTCTTTTCATCATTTCCCAGAATAAAGTGGCCACTTTCAGAAAAATAGTACAGAATAAAACATTTATTAAATGTCCTACTGTACTATAGAGAGAGAAGAAGAGGAGATAGAAGCAGGTTTTGGTAGGCATAGGCAGGATAGGCAGGGGAGATAGGAAGAAAAAGATATAACACAAAGAACAAAACACAGTTCAATATAGAAGAAAAAACTCAGAAAGCCTAAAGCCTCACATTACTGTCCAGTTCAAACCAAAAAACAACCCAATATCCTGTAAAACACCTCAAAAGCCATTACAAGCACATAACATAAACTTACTGTCATAACCTCAAACAAAAAGTTAAAAACATGTTAAAAGGCAAAACCTGAACCATACCAAGCCGGTACCATTAAGGCCTCACAACAAACCAAACACAGAATCTGCAAGCTAAAACCTGCATTATCCAAGCCTTAAAACCTGATGAGCTTAACAAAAACATATACAAACACATAAACCTGAACAACCATATCAGCTTAACCAAAACACATACAAACACATAAACTGAACTACCAAACCAGAGGCCTAACCATCAAAACCTGGCCTAGCCCTCAAACCTGATAAACCAAGCTAAACCTGCTGTTCAAGCATAAGCCCTGCCTCAAAAAGCCAGCAGAACCAATACAAAAGCACACAAATCCCAGGCCAAGCACAACCTGCCTAACCACCATACTGTCAAAACCTCATACCAGCACAAAACCATTCCAACCAGTCTATACCAGAACAAGCATATAGCCAGTCAACAAAAACCAGATAACCTGCATTAACCCAAAAGCCAGGATACCAGTTCAAAGGACCCAAAAGCATACAAAAACTTTAGGCCTCAGAATTTCTTCATCACAGGCAAACACATCCAAAGGCAAAGTGGACAATAGAGAAGAGGAAAGAAGTGAATTCAGAGACTTTTCATCAGAAGCAAGCAAGCATTTCAACAAAGCATATCAATCTCAGAGGGCCAGCAACAACAATTCAAGGTAACAAGCTCAGCATATTCAAAAGCATACAAATGCTCAAAGGCAACACGTAGTAGAAGAGAAAAGATAAAGAAGTGAATCTATTTCAAGATAGGGTTTTTCAGTTAAAATCATCATCAAAACCATAGGAAAAAAATAGCAACCAGATAAAAAAATACCAGGGACCTCAAGAAAGCTTCATCGCGCAAATCTCCCTCCGCTCGTTCCGGCCTCCTGAGCGCCACATCCCCCGTCTCCCCTCCTTCTCCAAGGTCAGGTAGTACAATCTTCTCCCTCTTTTCTTATCCTTCACCTCATAATAAAAGATTAAGGTTAAGATTCAAATCGAAAACGCATGCAATTCGTGAAAGAAAAAGGAACATAAACATTAAAACCGAACCTTGTTTCATAAGGACACTGAGCCCGTGCCATGGAGGGAAGAGAGGTTTGGGGGGTGACGTTGGTGGCCGGAGGGAGGAAGCGCTCAGGAAGATGAAGATGAAGAAGAACGTTGAACGAAAAGTACGAACGGCGCCGTCCCAAACCCTAACGCGTTATCAAACAAACCGAATCCCTAACCCTAAAAAATGTTGCTTCAAAACCATGGGCCTGACCCGTTGTAAATTCCCCCTGAAGCCCATTAAAATGTTTCTTATCTAATTCTTTTTAACAAAACATTAACACTAACCCTTTTTTAAACAATATTTTCTTTATTATTTGCAAAAATCATATTCATAATAAAATACATTACTTTTTTTACATTTTTAACATAAATAATAAATACATTTTTTATCATATAACTAAAATTAAAAATACTTTTCTATCCTTTTAATTGAAATATATTTTTTACATAACAATTTAAAAATACTTTTTTAACATACATAATTTAATTTTGGACATTTAATACTTTTTGTATATAATAAACAATGATGCATCTTATACATTTTTCAATTAGAACTTGAACATACGATTAAATTAAAACATTCTTTTATACATATTAAAAATGCACAAATCAAAGATTCATTAAAACACATATTTAGGTCAAATACCCTAATCTCGCCTTAATTTTATATTGTCGCACCTGTAAATATCCACATACACATATACTTGTACACTTACAATATATTTCACATCATACACTTACACAATGCAAACCCATTCACATTGCCTTATACACATTTGATTATCTTATATTTGTATATTCGATATTTACATTTTGATCGCAAATTCGATTTGGTTGTAACTTATTGGGTACTATAAGTCTCATCCCCTTTTGTACATTTATACCCCCACTCCCGGATACTATTTGTAATAGCGTAGATTTTACATTTCCGCAATTTACAGTTTTCCAATTATACCATGGTTAGACCTAGGGTTTGTATGTACATAAAATCAAATGCTAGATAACCTAATACAAAGACAAATACATGAAATCAATACACAATCACACTTGCACCCCCTAGGGTAATCCTACATGTTGCCTTCCAAAATGGGCCATGCTTGCACGTCAAGTTTCTTTGGCAAAACAAATCAAATGATCATAAGTCTCAAAGTGTTGCCTAAACGGAATGATCATAGTCCCTTCAAAGCAAATTGCCAAAGACACTTGGCACCATTGCATCCATGGTTCATACGATGACCCACGCCCGTCCCGAATAAACTTCCTAAACGCAAGATTGTCCATCAATTTCAATGGTGGAACAAAATTGTTAAAAGGGGTTAAAACATAACAAAAACCTTTGAGTACAATAGGGTAGACAAAACTCTTAGTTACTTGAGATCGATTTGCAAAAACACTTGCCTTCTTTTCAAAAACCACAATCCACCACACTTTCAAACAAACTCTCAAAAACATTTGAAACATCTTTTCGAAAAGATCCACACTTTTGTAAAACACTCAAACACGAGTCAAATACATTGGTCGCCTAAGACAAGGCATCTCTTCAAAAACATTTTCAAAAACACCCACACATACACCACAAATTTTCAAGCAATCGAAAATCAAGGCAAGTGATCTAAAAAACCAAGTAACTAAGAGCCCATGGATAACCATGGATGAAAAGGGTGCTAATACCTTCCCTTTTCATAATCTACCCCCCGAACCCACGAAATATCTCAAAAGGTTTTTGCTGTGCTTTTTTAACCTTTCCTTTAGGATAAAATAAAAAGTCGGTGGCGACTCTTGCTCAACCGCACAAGTGCGAATACGAACGCAAAACACTAGTCAGTTCTCCCAGCGTATCACATTGTCCATGCATCAATATGCTCATCTTATGTATGAGACTATTGTCAAGTTCTAACACTAACAAAAAATACGAGGCTGCAGCAGGGAAGAGATAATACAAGTTCTAATGAACTAGCTGAATTTTCAAAATGGATCTTAAATATTTGGGATGGTAAGATATGTGAACCAAATGATGGATTGGTTGAGATAGAGATTCCTCAAGAATTATTGATATTCAATTTTGATGATCCTATAAAAGCTATTATTGGTAGCACGTATCCCAATTTGCGTGACAATTTTCAGGATGTTGGATACTTACAAAGAAAAGCTATTCTTGCATCAACCATTGAAGTTGTGGACAAAATCAATCATTATGTACTAGACATGATACCAGGTAATATAACAACCATCTTTAATATATATATATATATATATATATATATATATATATATATATATATATATATATATATATATATATATATATATATATATATATATATATATATATATATATATATATATATATATATATATATATATATATATATATATATATACAACAAAAAATTTATATCATGTTGGTTTTATTAATGTATTAATATATTCACTTCATTGCATTTTTAGGAGAAGAGAAAAAGTATATAAGTTTCGATTTAATTGATAAAACCGATACAAATTATACTGAAGCTTATGAAGTTCTAACTCCAGAATTTCAAAGTAAACTAAGAACATCGGGGCTTCCAAATCATATGATCAAATTGAAGGTGGGTACTCCCATCATGCTAATGAGAAATTTGGATCAAACTGATGGATTGTGCAATGGAACAAGATTAATTGTTACAAGGTTAGCAAATCACGTCATTGAGGCCAAAATCATGTCAGGAAAGAACATAGATGACATTTTTTATATTCCTCGAATGTCTATGTCATCTTCTGAGTCACCGTGGCCATTCAAGTTGATAATGTCAGATTGTATTTGCCTACACCTGTTTTTAGTCATGAACAATTGTATCTTGCAATCTCGAGAGTTACAATAAAAAATGATATTAAAATCTTAATACATGACAAGGAGAATGCACCGTGTTCGACCACTACGAATGTTGTATACAAAGAAGTCTTCCCAGCACTTCCTTAGTTGGTAATCCTTTTCACCTATTCCTCTGTGATACAAATTAAATCCCAATATTTAGTTTATGTGTTTAAATACCACATATTTTTATTAATTTAAAAAAAATACAATTTAAATCTAATTTGATACATTTTCCCATGCATATATATAATCCAAGTTGTTGTTATTGGTTGGTTCATTTATTGACAAGTTCATCTATGGAATACTCTTAAACTATAAATGTATTTACATTTACACTTATAAGACTGAATTTTTTTTGTATTATTAGTATAAGTCATACCAATTTTATTGTTTAATATATTATTTAGTTCAAAATTATTGAATTTTGATTTTTTTTATTAGCTTAATTAAAACTTTACAAATTATTATTAAATCGTGGGATGTGAAACCTATACAAAACCGTACGATAACACACATTTTTCACTAATATACTATTATTACAAAAGAAGAAGAATAAGTTTAAAAGAAGAAAAAAATATCAAAATCGCCAACTGGACATGAGTACTCAATCTCAACTATATAAGTAACAGAATCATGAGAATATTTTTTTGTCAACTTAATTAAGACATTATTACTAAATATCTTAACTAGTTAAAATAAATCTGTTATTACTATAGAAGAAAAAAATATAAGTACAACTAACTTTATAAAAAAAGAAAAAGAAAAATTGCCAGCTGGACATGAATACTGAAATGTCAAAATCTAAAATCATGGTCTTGTTCGGTCTTTTTCTGAAAGCAAAACTCACAAAATTCCAAACATCACATAATGCTTTTGTTACCACTATCGGAAAAAAAAACTCGATTTGTTGCAGGACATTCATTTGATTTGAATATTTGATCCCAAAAAATATAATAAGTATTCAATAACTATTATAAATACAATAATTTTTCTCTTCATTGAATTACCCAGCTAAGCCAAACCCACGTGCACTTTTTGTTTCGTCGTTTTGTAATAAAACGGTGCCGTTTTCGATATTCCGATGACGTAGAGAGGTTGATCTGAAATGCACCGGTTACCGAGTAGCGGACATTCGACGCCGTCATCTCCGCAATCGCCGGTACGTTCGCCGAGGCTCCGTCAAGGGCGGTCTAAGGCGGGGAAGTTTTCTTCTGGAGGGAATAGTTTAGCGCAGAGGTTGAGTTTGATGTTGCTCTCGGTTCTTCTCCGGCGACAGGGCGTTTTCCTGTTTGCTCCTTTGATTTATATCTCCGGGATGCTGCTATATATGGGGACGGCGTCGTTTGATGTTGTTCCGATCATTAGACACCGTCCTGCTCCGGGTTCGGTTTATCGGAGTCCGCAGCTTTATGCTAATCTTCGTCGTGATATGGATTCGGATAACTCTTCTACCGATGCGGTTTGATTCTTTCTCTTGTATTTTGTTTTTGATGTTTGGAATGTTTGAAATGAAATGTGAATTTTCTTTGCTTATTGTGATGTAGATTTTTCAAATATTGCTTCTGAAGAAGGTTTTAGATTTATGTCTTGATTTAGAATTTTAAATGTAACTTCCTTGTGGAAGAAGAGTTTTTTGTGTCTAGATATTTAGTGGCAATAATGCAACGTGGGATCACAGATTTCTAACTTATGAAGTTGATTCTGATTTCCCTCTGGTTTTGTATGTGCTGTTGACTTTAGCTTCTAGAAATAGCATCGTCCACGTCTCTTAAAAAATGCGTGTCTGTCTGTTTGCGAAACCAATACCGAGAATTGTGATTATGTTTAATTTATTATTTTTTCAAATTATTAGCGGTGCCAAGGTATTAGTGTCGGTGTCGTGTTTTTGGTGTCTGTGCTTCTTAAGCTTCCAGAAAGCCGTTGATCAAATCTTTGGAAGAGGAAACCCTTTTTTTTTCTCTCTTTGTTGTGTGTAAATACTTTAGCTGAATAAATAATCCGCTTTTGTTCATATTAGGAGCAATCTTGTTAAATAGCTGGTATAGCGAAAATTTTGACAAACCACTATTGTTCCATGATAGGCTACTTAATACAAAATAATGTCAAATAACTGCCATAGCGGAACTATAACACTAATGCATAATGGAATTTTAACAATATACTATTTTCTGCTATCCGCAATTGATATTACTAATTAGGAGTTTGATTGGATTGTGCTTGTATGAGTTGGACTTAATACGTTTTTACTTGAACTTAGGTTATTGTTATAATAATATAGAAGTTTCACACTTGTTCTCTTTTTCCATACAATCTCCAAATTTCAACAATCTGTATAAGGAAAAATTACAATGATTATGCAAAAGGTTGATTGGAACCGGCAGGACTTGCTTGTGTCATACTTACTATTGGTATGTGCGGATATTCATTTGCGGAAAATTGTTTTTCAGCGTTCTCAAGCTTGTTATTTAGAGAAGTGGGAATGAAGCAATTTGTCCACATTCATGTAATTGCAACAATGTCCCTTCACTTTTCTTGGTTTACAAGGGGGGTCATAAGCCCTTGTGATTCGATTTGATAGGATAGTTTAAGTATGACATTGAAACTTGTAGAGTATGAAACCTGGCAAGAGGTGCTTGGTATGGAAGTCAGGTTGCCATAGGAGAAAAAAAGCTATTTGGAAAAATCATCAAGTTTATTGTAACTGCTTTATTTTGTGTATAACTTGTAGCTCTTTTTCTTTTTAAAAGACTGACAGCAGTGCTGTTAAATAGCAGCTATAGTGTAGCGGAATTTGGACAAACCGCTATTGTTCCGCAGTACGCTTTTTAAGATAAAATGTTGTACAGTCGCCGCTATAGTGGCAGAATAGCATTATTTTGTAGCAGGATTTAACAATTGGTTATTATTAGCTTTCTGCAATTGATAACATTGCCAACAAGGGATGGATTACTTTGAGATGATACTAATGATTATCAAATAAAGAAAACCTCTGTAACCTGCTTATGTATAGTGTCTTTATGAAGAATCTAAGAGACGTATCCTTTCAGAACTTGAAAACATATGCTTCTTTTGGGGATATTTCTTGTTTGCACAGTAATATCATTATTATGACATTTTCTACTACATTGGAGTCTGTTTGTTGGTATACCACCATACTTTACATTACTTTACACTTGCATTTTTTTGGGAATGAGATTGGCTACTTTCAATGACATGCTACTGGAATCCCTTTCAGATATTTACAATATGGAAGAGTCCATATAGAGGTGGTGAATGGAAACCATGTGTAAACAGATCTTCAGAAGGTATATTATTATTTGTATTTAATTTATTCATATAAATGATCATTTTCATCTCTCTCTCTCTCTCTCTCTCTTCTCTTCCTATATAATTTGTTGATGCTTCTGGTACCATTTATTCATCTACTTGTTGGTAGTTTGACCCAGTTTATATACTCATGTGGTTCCTTTGGATGGATATGAGCACTTGGATATTTTAAGATGTCTCTTTGCCCTCACACTTATGTTTATAGCTCACAGTTGTTTCAAGACCTTGCTCTTACTCCTGACATATAGAGATTGGGCAGCTTGGCTACATTCTTGCATCTTCACATGCTTTTTGCTTAGTCCTACTTGAAAATATTGCATTGGATGTGTGGTAAGACTAGACATGATAAAATTAGAAATGACAAAATATTAGAGAGAGTTTTGGAGTAGCACTTATAGTAGAAAAAATGGTGAAAAATAGGCTTAGGTGGTTTGGGCATGTAGAGAGAAGACATGTAGATTTTATTGTAAGGCGAGTAGATCAGATCAAGAGGAGTCACACAACTAGAGGTAGAGGAAGACCTAGAAAAACTATAAGAGAAACTATTTAGAAAGACCTCGAGATAAACGAATTGGATAGAAACATGGTATTTGATAGAATATTATGGCGGAATTTGATCCATGTAACCGATCTCACTTAGTGGGATAAGGCTTGAATGTTGTTCTTGGAATCTTCCTTTTTTTTAAGGATATATTTTCCTTGATGTAGTATTTTACCTCTTTTCTCTCGAATTGAACTTTTTTTCTTATGTAAAGGAAAAGAATTTTGGGAAAAAAAAATCTGTGTTGATGGCATTATATTGCCATTTAATTTATTAAGTGTTCCACTTTTGTCAGGATACCTTATGCAGGAATTGATGCCGTTGGTTGTTGCTGTATATTATATTGTTGTAGGAGAGTATGTTGAAAACCATAACTGCAAATTCTTCCACCACTTTGTGTTGCATATTATTTTAATTTTTTTTTGAATGCTGTTGACAGAGCTATCTGAATCTATTGGATACATTTATGTTGATGCTAATGGTGGTTTAAATCAGCAGAGAACATCGGTAAGTGTTTTTTGTACATTCTGTATTCTCAAATATTGAAATCATATTTAATTTATTCTTATTCACTTATTTTGTGAATGATGTCATTGCTTTATAGATATGCAATGCTGTTGCTGTGGCTGGCTATCTAAATGCTACCCTTGTGATCCCCAACTTCCATTATCATAGCATATGGAAAGATCATAGGTTGGTTTGTTCTACTTAAATTCAATTTGTGTTTCTGAACTGTTTTCTCAGATGGAATATTTTGTATTATATTTGTGCTTTTAATATTTATTGGTTGTTGTCGTGCATTTCTTTGGATCCCCACAATGGTGTTGTTAATGTAGTTTGAAACAGCCCAAATTGATTCATAATGTTTCTCATGTCCAGCAAATTCAGGGATATTTATGATGAAGAATATTTTATCGATACCCTTAAAAATGATGTACGGGTGGTTGACAAGATTCCTGAGTTCCTAATGGAAAGATTTGGCAGCAACATGACAAACGTTCACAATTTCAGGATCAAGGCATGGTCCTCCATTCAGTATTATAGAGATGTGGTACTCCCAAAATTACTTGAAGAAAAGTGAGTGTATGATGTTTATTGATGAAATACTTTTGTCATTCATTTTAACCTCTAATAGTTATTACTTAAACAGTTTGAGGTGATTGATATGCGTCCAAGGTTAGGAGAAGAAAGGGAGGAGTGCACCAATTTTTTATGTTGTTTTTGTGGCATTGGGCTGTGGTGTGATGTATTCGATTTTATTGACATGCTGGGATTATTTGCAATATATGATTATTGATAAGGGTTGTGACTCGGACTCATGAGTCATGTCAATAGCTCATCACAAAAGAGTCGTCGATTGGTAGGGAGAGCTGTATTACTTAAGTACCAGATTGAGCTTTAATCAATGTGGGATATAATAGATAGAATATTGTTTTGTATTAAAATGTTATTACTACCCCCATCAGATAAATTGGAGTTTATAATCAAATATGTTGTCTGATAAGGAGGCTGAAAGTTTTAATCATGTATTGAATTTAATTTTATTCATGCAGGGTTATAAGATTTTCACCTTATGCGAATAGATTGTCCTTTGATGCTCCTCCAGTTGTCCAGCGCCTCAGGTGCTTAGCAAATTATGAGGCTTTACGGTTTTCAAGACCTATATTAACCATAGGCGAATCTTTGGTTAAAAGAATGAGAGAGCATAGTGCCATTAATGGTGGTAAATATGTTTCAGTACATCTTCGTTTTGAAGAGGTTAGTTTTGATCAAATATGAATGTCTATCAGTACATATTATGAATCTTGACGATACATGTTAATCTTTACTGTAACCAATGTCACATGGTTTCCTGTTCACAGGATATGGTTGCTTTCTCCTGTTGTGTTTTTGATGGTGGAAGACCAGAGGAACAAAACATGAGTGCTGCAAGAGAAAGAGGCTGGAGAGGGAAATTTACAAAAGCTGGACGAGTCATACGTCCTGGAGCAATCAGGATCAATGGGAAGTGTCCCCTCAGCCCAACAGAGGTTATTATCTCCTTGAAACTTGAGTAATTTTAGTCTGAAAGAAAAGGAAGAAAAAAATCTAGCAATGCATATTTCTTTTTGTAGTGTTTACTTTTTAGTCTAGCCAGAAGTTTCAAAGGTTTCCTGAAAGTTCTCCTTATTCAGCAAATGTTGATGAGTGTTATTTGTAATTGCATTTATTTTAATCATAGTAACAGTAAGTGCCTTCATCCATCTCTTCAGGTTGGCCTGATGCTGAGGGGAATGGGTTTTACCAAAAACACATCTATCTTTTTGGCATCTGGAAGAATATATAATGCTGAAAAAACAATGGCTCCACTACTACAAATGTTTCCTAATTTGCATACTAAGGAGACTCTGGCTTCCGAAGAGGAACTTGCTCAATTTAAGGTACAGATTTGTAATGTTATGTTATTTGTCCCTTCCGGGACTGGTTTAGTTCTAGGATTTTTGACTTGAGCTACCTGTTTCAGAGTTATTCTTCCAGGATGGCTGCTATAGATTATACTGTTTGTCTTCATAGTGAGGTGTTTGTCACAACTCAGGGGGGCAACTTTCCCCATTTTCTGCTGGGCCACAGAAGACACTTGTATGGTGGACACGCTAAGACAATTAAGCCTGATAAGCGGAAGTTAGTGTTGCTGTTTGATAATCCCAATATAGGGTAATATATCATTACATACTAGCATATATCTTGTTTGAATTTACATTTCTTAAATTAATTAGAAGATTCCCCCCTTTCCACTGGCTAATTTATTGTTTTCCAGATGGAAAAGTTTGAAGCGCCAACTGCTGAACATGAGGTCACACAGTGATTCCAAGGGAGTGGAGCTCAAAAGACCAAATGACTCTATATACAGCTTTCCATGCCCTGATTGTATGTGCCGTGCCAACAAAACTGCCGATTCAAAATCTAAATCAGCAGCTTGATCTACTAACAGAATTTGATGGGTGTTTCTGCTACCTATAATTTTGTGAGCATGCCTTGCAGCATTTCTGATACTGTGATTTTCATTTTCCCCCTATTCCCTTCTGGGAGAAGGCGTACACACCATTTTTGGAGATCAAAGGATTTGGTTGGAGGTCTCATTGCTCTGAGTATATATTTTGATTAAATTTCAAGGGAGTGGCATGCTTTTTTACACATGATGCCAATTCAGGACAGAATGGAAAATATTTCTTTGCTGGAATCTCTCACAGGACGTTGAGTGAGAGCTATGTTCCGCACATGAATTAGAATCTGCTGTGCCTGCATTGAACGTGATGTTTAAAGAGTCAACAGAAAAGCTCACATTCCTTCACAACCTGCCTGTACATTACCCGAAGTATGATATTCATTCATGTGTTAAGGCTGTAGAAAGCAATAACTCTCTGTACATTTACGAATTCGGGGTCCTGCCATATGTTTTTTTTAGTCTCTTATAGATTAATTTTATTTTTCCTTTGTTCATGTTACCACATTTGTATTTCGTTTGCCCTCATATTGAGGACCTAGTTGTTAGTATCTTAGCTCATTTGTTATTCTTTTACATTGGTACCCTCATTGTTTTAGCGATGATATATGTGAATGTAACTATTTCACCATTCATAACAAGCAATTATGAAAGTTTGCTGGACTTTGTTATGAAGAGAGTCCAGGAAAACTTGTCAAACTATTTCATCTCCTAAACCAAATACATAGCCTCAGGTTAGTATAGAAATTTATCAGGTAAAAAACCAACTGAAATTTAACAACACATACTTCCTTTAAAATGCCTCCCACGTTTTGTCTCTTTTAATTGGGCGTAGTTTACTTATAGGGGTTGTTCTTTCCACACTAAGTGGTTAAGAGCCACCTTTTTAAAATTCAAAATTACCTTTTCAAAAATATATCAAAATGCTTCGTAAATAGTCCGGAAATATAAGGATATTATTGACTTTTCATCGAGGCGTGTTAGCACCACTAAGGATGCATTGAGCAATCTCCTACTTATAAACTTGTTTTTAAAGACACCTTATAGCACAAGCAACAAATTAAGACACACACGAACATCACATTTTAACGGCACCCAATCCAATTTGTCGTCAAAATATTTGAGTGGTGTTCAATACATCACACATTTTATAGAAATCCAAAAATACCATTCACACTATTTGGATATTGAAATCCGGACGTATCTATTATACAACAAATCAATCAGAAAATATCAAGTGGAAAAATAAATTGTTGATAACCTTGCACGCCTACTAGTCTTCTCGATCATTACATAAATATTGTAAAACCTACCTAAATCTTCTTCTATTCTCATTTAATATTTTTACTTTTAAGCAACATTCTATTGTATTTTGACATAAAAAGACGCAAAATCAGGTAATGTACATGTATTTTATTGATTAATAATGAGAAAATCTGATGTGTATATTTTTCTGAAATATGAACGTTGCATCCAGATTTGAATATTCGAAGCCTTTTACAATTGATTCAAAAATTGAATTCTAGATTGTTGGCCTTTTGTTTTTCATTGGTTGTAGTTATGGTCTACTCTGATACTGTCACCCAAGTTACTAGATCTAAGGATGGTAAACCATATGATGTTCAGGTAGATTTTGGAAAAAAATTTACTAATAAACGTGAGTTTTCTATACGTGAACATATGCTTCAATGGATCTGCATGGAGTTAGTCAAACTAGGGGTCAACATTGTTATTGGGAGACCAAATTCAGGTTCTGATTAAAGACAAACATTTGTTACAATAAGATGCGAAAGAAATGACAAATATACAGAACCTATCCGAAAGTTGAAACACGATGGCAATGGATCGAGAAAATATGGATGTTCTTTTAAGTTTTCCTGGTACAG
Source organism: Vicia faba (assembly GCA_948472305.1). Classification (NCBI taxonomy): domain Eukaryota; kingdom Viridiplantae; phylum Streptophyta; class Magnoliopsida; order Fabales; family Fabaceae; genus Vicia; species Vicia faba. Next base: position 306,000,217 of record OX451741.1, read on the forward strand.
AAAGGTGAATAATACATGGTCATTTAATGTGAATTGTAGTATGCGTTACCATGTTTTGTGTCACAATTTACTCGGTCATTCGATTGTATATTGTCTGAATTATGAAGAGAATAAACTTGTTTATGACATGACTTTAAACATGGTTCACCCAAAATCATACTCGCTACTTTGAAAAGGAAAAGATTCGAAAGTGTTTCAAATATTAGACAAGTATACAATGTTTGCACTCGAAACAACAAAGAGGTCCAAGATCTGAAATACAATAATTATTGAAGATGTTGGATGATGATAATTATGTATCTAAGTACATAGTGTGTGAGGATGAAAAAATTGTTCGAGATATATTTTGGACTCATCCTGATTCTATCAAGTTTTTCAATAAATTTTCTATTGTGTTAATAGTTGTTTCAACATATAAGACCAACAAGTACATGTTTTGTTGAAAGACCAAGAAAATATGCCACATGTGATTGTAATCGATCGCGATATTACACTCATGAATTCAATTTCAAATGTGTTTCCTACATCATATGTTTTACCATATAAGTATCATATATCAAAAAATGAGAGGTAAACTTAAGTTTGCGGTAGGGACCAAACAGATCAAGGGTGAAGACGGGGAATGGTAAAACCTAACAGGATATTAGAAAGCATGCTTGGTCAAGCATCGCCTGATGATGGTGTCTATCAAATAAGTTATATCAAGCCTCACAAATAGAAGAGTTAAGTTCCAAATGAAGTGTCAAGTCAATGATGAATTAAGTAGAGCAATTTGAAGCTTCAAGATTATGAAAGAGAGGAAGTGTGAGAGCTCGTCTAACTTGTGTCTGAGTGATCAGTGTAGAGCTGTTAAAATGGGCTGTCAATATGGGTCAGCCCGGCCGGCCCAAAAAATCATAGGGCTTGGATCTTTAAATTATAGCCCATATTTTTAAGAGCTTTTTTAGTCCAGTCATAAAAAGCCTGCTACCCATTAGGGCTAGTCCATATGGACCGTGGGTAGCCCATTAGGCCCGCATTGCTATAAATTTTAAAAAAATTATATTAATTCTTATATTATGTTACTCCAAAATAACACATTGATTTTTCTCACTTCACTAAATTTTGTCTCTATTCTATTTAATATTTCTCTATTAAATATTATACATTAATATAATCAACACTTTTTCCTCGTCTTCTATTAGTTTCTCTTATGTTAAATATTTTGAGTATTATTTTCTACAATTTAGACATATATTGTATTTAAAAATATATTATAATATTTCTAAAAGATAATATAGTACTTAAAAATATATTATATTTGGAATAATATAATTTTTGATTTTATTTATAGTCAATATTATGGATTTTTATTTTTATTTTTTTATTAAAAAAAACCCGTTTAGGACCGAGTAGCCTGAAGCCCATCTAGGGCCGGACTCGGATAGTAATTTTGAGGCCCATATTACAATATGACTTTTTTGGCTCATCCCTAAAAAGTCCAGGCCCATGAGGGTCAGCCCTAAACGGGTCGGGTAGCCCATTTTGACAGCTCTAGATCAATGTATTGTAATAATATAAGAGTAACTTCTAAGGTACTAATGTAACTCTAACACACACATTCAATTTTTTGAATCGTCTCTCATTTTATAAAATCACCTGAAAATGTTTTATTCATGTATCTAAGTGATTAATAATTTGTTTAAACCTCTAAGTGATTACTAACTTGTTTAAACCATATTTTCTCTATCTAATCAATGATCCCTATGACTCAACCAATTATAAACATTAAAAAGTTTATGGATCATTTTTCTTTTTGAGGCATAGTTTCTCCTATATATAGAGGGATTCTCCTCATTCCAAAATTCACCAAAATTTGCTTTGAATTTCTTCTTTATCACTTTCTTCTATTTTTCTATTCTTTTATTAAAGTCTTAGTGTCTTGTGAGTGAAAAATACTTGTGAGTTTTTGGTTATATTGGTGTTTGTGCTTCAGTAGTTCTTAATCAAGAAAATGATTCTCTTGATTGATTTCCTTGTTTGATTCTTGAGATTGTCCTTTTAAAATCTTTATTTGATTTGTTAGTCCAACCTATTAAAAGCTCTATTTGATTTGGAGGATCAAACTGTATAAAATCTTTCATTTGTTATAAGAAAGCTCGTAGGCATATCTTTAAAAGATCAAGATATTTTACTAGTAGAACTCTCAAGAAGAAATTCTTGGGGACAATGGTAGGCTAAGTGTTAGGTCGAATATTGGTGCAATCTCTTTAACCATATCTCTTTACTTTTTGTTATTTTATTTTCTTTCTTCTATAATGATTTCTTTCCTATTTTTTGCTGCTTTATCTGCTTAATTGTTGAACTAACATAAATTGCTTTTAAGAAAATATTTTTTAAAATTAATCTCAATTTCAAAAACTCACAATTCACCCTCTTCACGTTTGTATTTAGAGTCACTTGTTCAACAAACTCTGTGTAGTGTGATCAATCTCCAAATTTAATAATAATAATAATAATAATAATAATAATAATAATAATAATAATAATAATAATAATAATAATAATAATAATAATAATAATAATAATAATAAAGTGTGTTTATTATTGTTGTCTTATGGTGAGAGATTATGATCTCTTTTTTTTGAAATTTTTTAAATATGACTTGCGTATCGTGTATTTCTCTATATTCTCTACAAGTAATTTCTTTTCTCATCTCATTCTCTCGTATGTAAAACAAATGATTTTTTATGCAATGTAATGAACAAAGAGAAGAAGATAAGATCAAAAGATGACAACCATAAAGGTCTATCTTAGAGAAGCATAAATCATTCTTAAGTTAAGCTTATGTTCTCTTGTTGGCTTGAGGGGACAATTGTGCTAGGGGCTATAGCCATATCCTTTTATTTTATATGTATGTTGATGTATATGAGAGACGATTTATATGATAAATAAGCTAGTACAACCAAATTAGTTACCAATTCCCTCAAAATAAATATTAAGTTTAAGCTTTCCCATATTTAACACTCATCAAGTTTGTACTTAATTTCAATATGAATGATATGGATAAAACTCGGTGAAACATACATTGTTCGATACTAGTCTTATTGAGTGCTAAATATTGGAAAGCTTAAACTTAATATTTGTTTTGAGGGAATTTGTAATTAATTTGATCTCGCCGGCTTATTAATCATATAAATCATCTCTCACATGCATCTACATACATTCATATACATCATCATACATATAATAAAATAATACGATTATGGCACCTAACTCAATTGTTCCCCCAAGATAATGAGAAAACCTAAGATAAACCTAAGAACGACCAATGCTTATACAAGCCAGACCTCCATGGTTGTACTCCTTTAGTCTCGTCTTCTTCTCTTTCTTAATTACGTTACATAAAAGAATACTTGTTTTACATACGAGAAAGTGAAATGAGAAAAGAAGTTACATACAGATAGTAGAGAGAAAGACATGACACACAAATCGTATTTCAAATACCAAAACAAAATAAAATAAAACTAAGGTCGTAACCACTCACCACTAGACAACATTATTATTGTTATTAAATTCTGTTAATTAAATAGATAAAATTAAATTTTGGCGAGTTATCAAACTACGCAGAGTTAGCCAGGGGTTTCGCTGCCCGGCCAACACTTGATGCTTTTTTAAAACCTTAACGGCACAACTCTTGCACCATCATAAACCCTAATCATATAACTCATGACATTACAAATCTTTCATCGTTATAAAATCTAATGCAACATGTTCATACCATCAAAAACATTAAGATCAATAATTCAATACAACTGTTTGAAGTGTCATTGCTTCACCATATAAATGTTGGATTTTGAAGCAGAGTGAACATTGATCATTCAAATGAATAATAATTATTACACTACTTGAATGCAATAAACAAAACAATAGATCAAATACATGATGCCATACTAGAATATATATATATATATATATATATATATATATATATATATATATATATATATATATATATATATATATATATATATATATATATATATATATATATATATATATATATATATATATATATATATATATATTATGGATGATCGAAGTATCGTTGTTTTATCATACAAATATCAAATTTCGAATCATAGTTAATATCGAACATGATCAATGATAGATTGGTTACCTCTTGTAGCGATTAACTGTTGATGTAGAATTAGAAGAATAGTCACAAATGCTGAACAACAATGCCTCTACTCAATCCACACGAACACAATATCTTCAATCTAAGTGCTAACTATTACGAATGATGAGAGAGAGAGAGAGATAGATAGATAGATAGATAGATAGATAGATAGATAGATAGATAGAGAGAGAGATAGATAGATAGATAGATAGATAGATAGATAGAGAGAGAGAGATAGAGAGATAGATAGATAGATAGATAGATAGATAGATAGATAGATAGATAGATAGATAGATAGATAGATAGATAGATAGATAGATAGATAGATAGATAGATAGATAGATAGATAGATAGATAGATAGATAGATAGATAGATAGATAGATAGATAGATAGATAGATAGATAGATAGATAGATAGATAGATAGATAGATAGATAGATAGATAGATAGATAGATAGATAGATAGATAGATAGATAGATAGATAGATAGATAGATAGATAGATAGATAGATAGATAGATAGATAGATAGATAGATAGATAGATAGATAGATAGATAGATAGATAGATAGATAGATAGATAGATAGATAGATAGATAGATAGATAGATAGATAGATAGATAGATAGATAGATAGATAGATAGATAGATAGATAGATAGATAGATAGATAGATAGATAGATAGATAGATAGATAGATAGATAGATAGATAGATAGATAGATAGATAGATAGATAGATAGATAGATAGATAGATAGATAGATAGATAGATAGATAGATAGATAGATAGATAGATAGATAGATAGATAGATAGATAGATAGATAGATAGATAGATAGATAGATAGATAGATAGATAGATAGATAGATAGATAGATAGATAGATAGATAGATAGATAGATAGATAGATAGATAGATAGATAGATAGATAGATAGATAGATAGATAGATAGATAGATAGATAGATAGATAGATAGATAGATAGATAGATAGATAGATAGATAGATAGATAGATAGATAGATAGATAGATAGATAGATAGATAGATAGATAGATAGATAGATAGATAGATAGATAGATAGATAGATAGATAGATAGATAGATAGATAGATAGATAGATAGATAGATAGATAGATAGATAGATAGATAGATAGATAGATAGATAGATAGATAGATAGATAGATAGATAGATAGATAGATAGATAGATAGATAGATAGATAGATAGATAGATAGATAGATAGATAGATAGATAGATAGATAGATAGATAGATAGATAGATAGATAGATAGATAGATAGATAGATAGATAGATAGATAGATAGATAGATAGATAGATAGATAGATAGATAGATAGATAGATAGATAGATAGATAGATAGATAGATAGATAGATAGATAGATAGATAGATAGATAGATAGATAGATAGATAGATAGATAGATAGATAGATAGATAGATAGATAGATAGATAGATAGATAGATAGATAGATAGATAGATAGATAGATAGATAGATAGATAGATAGATAGATAGATAGATAGATAGATAGATAGATAGATAGATAGATAGATAGATAGATAGATAGATAGATAGATAGATAGATAGATAGATAGATAGATAGATAGATAGATAGATAGATAGATAGATAGATAGATAGATAGATAGATAGATAGATAGATAGATAGATAGATAGATAGATAGATAGATAGATAGATAGATAGATAGATAGATAGATAGATAGATAGATAGATAGATAGATAGATAGATAGATAGATAGATAGATAGATAGATAGATAGATAGATAGATAGATAGATAGATAGATAGATAGATAGATAGATAGATAGATAGATAGATAGATAGATAGATAGATAGATAGATAGATAGATAGATAGATAGATAGATAGATAGATAGATAGATAGATAGATAGATAGATAGATAGATAGATAGTAGATAGATAGATAGATAGATAGATAGATAGATAGATAGATAGATAGATAGATAGATAGATAGATAGATAGATAGATAGATAGATAGATAGATAGATAGATAGATAGATAGATAGATAGATAGATAGATAGATAGATAGATAGATAGATAGATAGATAGATAGATAGATAGATAGATAGATAGATAGATAGATAGATAGATAGATAGATAGATAGATAGATAGATAGATAGATAGATAGATAGATAGATAGATAGATAGATAGATAGATAGATAGATAGATAGATAGATAGATAGATAGATAGATAGATAGATAGATAGATAGATAGATAGATAGATAGATAGATAGATAGATAGATAGATAGATAGATAGATAGATAGATAGATAGATAGATAGATAGATAGATAGATAGATAGATAGATAGATAGATAGATAGATAGATAGATAGATAGATAGATAGATATAGATAGATAGATAGATAGATAGATAGATAGATAGATAGATAGATAGATAGATAGATAGATTGATAGATAGATAGATAGATAGATAGATAGATAGATAGATAGATAGATAGATAGATAGATAGATAGATAGATAGATAGATAGATAGATAGATAGATAGATAGATAGATAGATAGATAGATAGATAGATAGATAGATAGATAGATAGATAGATAGATAGATAGATAGATAGATAGATAGATAGATAGATAGATAGATAGATAGATAGATAGATAGATAGATAGATAGATAGATAGATAGATAGATAGATAGATAGATAGATAGATAGATAGATAGATAGATAGATAGATAGATAGATAGATAGATAGATAGATAGATAGATAGATAGATAGATAGATAGATAGATAGATAGATAGATAGATAGATAGATAGATAGATAGATAGATAGATAGATAGATAGATAGATAGATAGATAGATAGATAGATAGATAGATAGATAGATAGATAGATAGATAGATAGATAGATAGATAGATAGATAGATAGATAGATAGATAGATAGATAGATAGATAGATAGATAGATAGATAGATAGATAGATAGATAGATAGATAGATAGATAGATAGATAGATAGATAGATAGATAGATAGATAGATAGATAGATAGATAGATAGATAGATAGATAGATAGATAGATAGATAGATAGATAGATAGATAGATAGATAGATAGATAGATAGATAGATAGATAGATAGATAGATAGATAGATAGATAGATAGATAGATAGATAGAATAGATAGATAGATAGATAGATAGATAGATAGATAGATAGATAGATAGATAGATAGATAGATAGATAGATAGATAGATAGATAGATAGATAGATAGATAGATAGATAGATAGATAGATAGATAGATAGATAGATAGATAGATAGATAGATAGATAGATAGATAGATAGATAGATAGATAGATAGATAGATAGATAGATAGATAGATAGATAGATAGATAGATAGATAGATAGATAGATAGATAGATAGATAGATAGATAGATAGATAGATAGATAGATAGATAGATAGATAGATAGATAGATAGATAGATAGATAGATAGATAGATAGATAGATAGATAGATAGATAGATAGATAGATAGATAGATAGATAGATAGATAGATATAGATAGATAGATAGATAGATAGATAGATAGATAGATAGATAGATAGATAGATAGATAGATAGATAGATAGATAGATAGATAGATAGATAGATAGATAGATAGATAGATAGATAGATAGATAGATAGATAGATAGATAGATAGATAGATAGATAGATAGATAGATAGATAGATAGATAGATAGATAGATAGATAGATAGATAGATAGATAGATAGATAGATAGATAGATAGATAGATAGATAGATAGATAGATAGATAGATAGATAGATAGATAGATAGATAGATAGATAGATAGATAGATAGATAGATAGATAGATAGATAGATAGATAGATAGATAGATAGATAGATAGATAGATAGATAGATAGATAGATAGATAGATAGATAGATAGATAGATAGATAGATAGATAGATAGATAGATAGATAGATAGATAGATAGATAGATAGATAGATAGATAGATAGATAGATAGATAGATAGATAGATAGATAGATAGATAGATAGATAGATAGATAGATAGATAGATAGATAGATAGATAGATAGATAGATAGATAGATAGATAGATAGATAGATAGATAGATAGATAGATAGATAGATAGATAGATAGATAGATAGATAGATAGATAGATAGATAGATAGATAGATAGATAGATAGATAGATAGATAGATAGATAGATAGATAGATAGATAGATAGATAGATAGATAGATAGATAGATAGATAGATAGATAGATAGATAGATAGATAGATAGATAGATAGATAGATAGATAGATAGATAGATAGATAGATAGATAGATAGATAGATAGATAGATAGATAGATAGATAGATAGATAGATAGATAGATAGATAGATAGATAGATAGATAGATAGATAGATAGATAGATAGATAGATAGATAGATAGATAGATAGATAGATAGATAGATAGATAGATAGATAGATAGATAGATAGATAGATAGATAGATAGATAGATAGATAGATAGATAGATAGATAGATAGATAGATAGATAGATAGATAGATAGATAGATAGATAGATAGATAGATAGATAGATAGATAGATAGATAGATAGATAGATAGATAGATAGATAGATAGATAGATAGATAGATAGATAGATAGATAGATAGATAGATAGATAGATAGATAGATAGATAGATAGATAGATAGATAGATAGATAGATAGATAGATAGATAGATAGATAGATAGATAGATAGATAGATAGATAGATAGATAGATAGATAGATAGATAGATAGATAGATAGATAGATAGATAGATAGATAGATAGATAGATAGATAGATAGATAGATAGATAGATAGATAGATAGATAGATAGATAGATAGATAGATAGATAGATAGATAGATAGATAGATAGATAGATAGATAGATAGATAGATAGATAGATAGATAGATAGATAGATAGATAGATAGATAGATAGATAGATAGATAGATAGATAGATAGATAGATAGATAGATAGATAGATAGATAGATAGATAGATAGATAGATAGATAGATAGATAGATAGATAGATAGATAGATAGATAGATAGATAGATAGATAGATAGATAGATAGATAGATAGATAGATAGATAGATAGATAGATAGATAGATAGATAGATAGATAGATAGATAGATAGATAGATAGATAGATAGATAGATAGATAGATAGATAGATAGATAGATAGATAGATAGATAGATAGATAGATAGATAGATAGATAGATAGATAGATAGATAGATAGATAGATAGATAGATGATAGATAGATTAGATAGATAGATAGATAGATAGATAGATAGATAGATAGATAGATAGATAGATAGATAGATAGATAGATAGATAGATAGATAGATAGATAGATAGATAGATAGATAGATAGATAGATAGATAGATAGATAGATAGATAGATAGATAGATAGATAGATAGATAGATAGATAGATAGATAGATAGATAGATAGATAGATAGATAGATAGATAGATAGATAGATAGATAGATAGATAGATAGATAGATAGATAGATAGATAGATAGATAGATAGATAGATAGATAGATAGATAGATAGATAGATAGATAGATAGATAGATAGATAGATAGATAGATAGATAGATAGATAGATAGATAGATAGATAGATAGATAGATAGATAGATAGATAGATAGATAGATAGATAGATAGATAGATAGATAGATAGATAGATAGATAGATAGATAGATAGATAGATAGATAGATAGATAGATAGATAGATAGATAGATAGATAGATAGATAGATAGATAGATAGATAGATAGATAGATAGATAGATAGATAGATAGATAGATAGATAGATAGATAGATAGATAGATAGATAGATAGATAGATAGATAGATAGATAGATAGATAGATAGATAGATAGATAGATAGATAGATAGATAGATAGATAGATAGATAGATAGATAGATAGATAGATAGATAGATAGATAGATAGATAGATAGATAGATAGATAGATAGATAGATAGATAGATAGATAGATAGATAGATAGATAGATAGATAGATAGATAGATAAAATTATGCAATTCCACATAAAATGCTATGCAACCAACACTGACTCAATGCATGCGGTACCATAACATCAACAATTGGTTCACTCAGGAATCAGGTTCACCCTGCTCGAAACCTGAATCCAACATGCTTGGATTCATGACAAGTCACCAATCCACCCTGATCGGATTGCAACTTTCCTTTGTCATCAACAACAACATGAATGCATGTCAAAACACGTCAATGCAAACACAACATAATATTTAAAGTCCCTTTCCGACAATAAATAACATATGCATTGACCCACAATAATATTTCACCCTACTAGAACTATTATCCTACAACACAACAACAATACCAATATCATTCAACATCAATATCATTTAACATTTCAACATCATATACTCAACACCAGCCAACAACCATAATGATATACTTTTAAAATCAGCAAGTATTCAATATAAAACATAATAGTCTAACACAACATCATCAACACCTTAAGAACATTAGCACGACAACATTAGCATAACATGTATATATTTGAACATACAACATCATTAACAACATCATTAACAGCATCATCATACCAACATTGACATAACAACATCATACGTCATACAAAAACATTAATCAATATTAACCAACAACAACATCAACTTTAACAACTCAACATATTCATATTCACAAACATACAATCATGATATTTCATTATAACATTAAAATTTCATGTTAACCAATTATAATTACCATTCTTAACATCCTAATATCATCACAAGATAACATTAACAAATATGCACAATCATTATCACTTATTCATGTTATCATGATAAATTCAGCTCCTAAATTAATTCCATTTGATGGTAAATTGCGTTATCTTTCTAACGCTTCAAACGAGTCACATTTGGACTTACGGGGCAAAAGTTATGGCCAAAACAATTTCTATTGAAAAACACGAACAACAACGTGCAAATTGTGACAGACATAATACAAAACTTTCTACATTTTTCATCGTTGGAGGCCTTTTGGACCTCTGATTTTGATTCCGTAAAAAGCTCTGATCTCAAAATTCGAAATACTATAATTATGTAACAATTATAACATCATACAACATCTATTTATAGGTCCTAACATTATACATTATACAATCATTAATTTAATGTTTATGACCCAAACCCTCGTAACTCAACAATGGAGAAAAACTTATCAACAACCAAAATCATAATTGTCACATAAATAGGAAACACAATTCATCATATAATCATCATATGGCAACAACATCATCATCATCAATTATTTCATAACATTCATTATCAATCCAAAAATGGTGAACTAAAACCATATTCTATCGTTCCCTCATACCCATCATAATTGAAAATAACTACCCACCCTTACCTTAGAATTCTTCTAGAAAATGCTTCTTCAAAGTCTACGGATGAATTCTCCTCTCTTGCCTTCTCCTTGCACTAGTCTCTTATCATATTTTCCCTTTTTTATCTAGTATTACTAGACCCTTATTATGCTTTTCCTCATATGCCGTCACTTATTCTCATGCAATTACCTCACTGCCCCTTAAATATATACACTTCTAATTATTTTATTTTTCTTAATATTTTATCATTAAATCACATAAAACTATTATTTAATTATTCTAAATAATTCTAACATAAGAACTTATATTCCCACAAATAATCCAATCACCATAACAAATCACTAATACTCATAAATAAACACATAAGCATCATAATTCTAAATTTGGGGTGTTACAAGACACATTCCTAGAAATTGGAACTTAATTAACCTGAGATATTATTACAGCTAGTCATTTACTAATTTCTATTAAATAAGGCGAGAGGCATTTGGCCCGTCAATGTATGAACTTTCTTGAGAATGTCTTGGTAGCATCTTTACAAAAACAAAGGTCCCTTAAAAGGGGGTCCCCATCTTAAAAAACTGATGAACAATGAGATTTAAAAAATGAATGTTAGATCCTCAAAGAGGAGCCCTTGCCGCCCTCATAGGAAATATGAATGTTGGATCCTCAAAGAAGAATCCTTGTCGCCCTTAGAAGAAATATGAATGATGGATCCGCAAAAATGAGTCATTGCTGCTCTAAGAGACAATATGAATGATGGATACACAAAGAGGATTCCTTACTTCCCTTAGAGGCAGTATAATTGTTAGGACTCAAAGAGGAATCATTGCCTCCCTTTGAGGCAATATGAATGATGGATCCTCAAAGGGGAATCCTTCTCGTTCTAAGAGGCAATACATCTCCGGAGCTTTATAAAAGGACATTTGGCTTGTTACTCATTTAACATCAAATGAGGAATTGCCTCCACCTTTTCAAGAGACAAAGCCTAAACCCAGAAGGGAAACATGTAACGCCCGTTGATTTAATCAATTATTTAATTAGATGTTTTCGATTAATTTCGAATTATTTGTTGAAATTGTTGACATATTGTGTTATGTTGTGAGTTGTTGGCATAAGTTATGGTGTTATTATTAGTCAGTTAAATTAGTTGATTAATGATATTAGTAATAATATTAGAATTGTAGAATATTAATAATATTAGTTGTTGGGCTTGTTTTGGTAATAGACGTAGTATTAAGGGGGTGTGAATATTAGGCCCAATAGAAATAATAATATTATTGAGTTTAGTTAAATAATAGAAATTGGGTTAATTAAAAAGGGTTAAGAGAAAGAGTAGAGAAAGTGTTGTACGTGAGAAGTTACAGAGATAAGGAGAAGAGGCACAAGGCTAGGTTCGATCAAAAATTGTATAGCGACCTTCAATCCAAGGTAAGGGTGGAGTTCTGACTCTATAATGGGAATTATGATGCATGTTACATAGGAATTGGGTTTTGTAAAATTGTTGTTGTGTGTGATTGTTGTCTGAACAAATTGTTGTTTGGTATCTGTGGTATTTGTGCTAATGTTTCAGTGATTCAATCGATGAATTGAGTGTTGAAATTATCATGTATTGACGTGGTTATGGTTTCTATTGTACTGCAAATATATTGTTTTGGTATGAGACATGTAATTGAAGGAAAAACTGGAAGATTTTATGCTGGTATCGGTAACAAAGTGAAGTTTGTGAAAGGCTACGTGAAAGCATGCCGTGCCGAGGGGCACAGTTAGTGTGACGAGGGGCACAGGTAATTCCGTTGGGAGGGTTATCGTGAAGGGTTTGCCGAGCGGCACGGTTTGGGGGTATGGGTGCCGAGTGACATGTGTGTGTACCGAGGGGCACCATGGTATTCCAAAGATTAACTAAAGTAGCAGAGTTATTAATTCAATTCATTTAGAAGAGTAGGTGTACATGTAGCATAAGTAATTGGTTGGTTATAGAGTTAACAATAATAAGCAACAGAGTTAGTAAATGTTAGCAAAAAATTAGTAATAGCAGACATTATAATGATAATTATTGGTAGCAGTAATTTATGACAGTAATAGTAGTAAATATTTAGCAGGCAAGATTAATGAGTTACAAAATTAGCATCTGATATGGTTTTAGTTGCAGAGCTAGTAGTAAATAACCGAAACCTTAGTAACTAAAATATAGTAGCATTAGAGATAATTTAAGTAGTAGGAAAATAATAGCTTCATAAATTTAGCAGGAACCTATTAATAAGGCTTATCAGCAGAATAATTTAGTAGAAGCATTTTAATAGGACCGTATTAATAACAATATTGGCATGTGTAAGTGGTTGTGCTGTTGTTATTAATTGTTGAAATTATAGGTGATGATTTTTGTTGTGTTGCCTCTATTGATTGGCAATTATTGAGTTGTAGGCTTATGGCCAATGTTGAATTAAGTTGAATTGTTGTTGTTGTTGTTATTATACTCATGTTGTTAATGTATACATAGCATATGATGTTGGAGCTAATGCTCGTTAAGTTGGCCTGGATTGACAAATATAAAGTTGAAAGCTTATGCCTTGTTGATGCCTCTATTAATTGGCAAGTTATTAAGTTGGGAGTTCTGCTCCATTGGTACCATATTAATGTGCATAAAAATGAGTTGCATCTCACGTTTCATATTGAGTTGTCATGTTGATGAATTAATCGTTATATTTTGTTGATATTTTTCCATGGTTGCTGTTTTTTATAAGTTGTGAAGCGGTGATCTTGCATGAACTAATTCTAATGTAATGTTTATCATACGTCCAATTATATTGTTAGATGTCTCACCACTTATGTTTGAATGTCACCCTGATGTTGGTAACGTGCAGGTAATCCAGAGTGAAGGTGGTTTACCTTCAGTAGTTCGAGTCAGTGTCATTACTCTGATACATAACAATCGGGGAGATGAATGCTTGCTGTTTTATTGTTGTTATTATTTCAGTTGATTGAACTTTAAGTTATCGTTTGTTAAATACTTATTATTTGAAGTTGTTTTAGTTGGAAAAAGATGTTATGTTCTTTATAGTCGAATATTATGATTCCGCTGCATAGTTATGAAAGTTGTTATTTTCAAAGGATTAAATTATGTTGTCGTTGGTTCATCCAAGTATAATGTGTTATGTATCTGTAATGAATGTCGTTCTTTTAAGTTGAAATTGTAGCATCCTGATTTGGTTGTTAAATTTTTATAACTCTGATTTTATAATAATTATCGGGTAGAATTGAGGTGTTATAAAACATGCCACGAGGACTAGGCACCAACACTCTAAATAACAGAAAAACCACAAATGAAAAGAATGCAAATAACGAAGATAATATAAAACTAAAGTAGACCCATACAATGCATAAGGTACTCGACTTATAAGTATCATCTGAGGGACTCGACTTGAAATTCTGACTTGAGGAATTTGACTCTAGGGACTCCACCCAAAAGGGTCACCCGGGGTGGAGGAGTCAATGCAACTTTGCCGCAGATAACCAAAATCTTAGAGCACTCAAACTAAATCACTTTGTCCTTTACTAGACATTGTGCTTGAGGGACTTTGTATTAGAATAATTTTATCAAGCGTAAAATGAGATGACCTATAAGGGAGCAAGATAAGTTAAACACATCGACAATGGGAAAGTATCCCAGTAGCATCATAGGTCTCCTGAAAGAACTATGTGTGAGTATCTCAATAATGCCTCAAGTCCCTCACCGTAAGACATCCAGATTGGGCTTGGGCCACTTGAAGTGATTTCATGATCCACTTGTTTAGTGAATGTGTTTAATGACATTTCCTTTCTCCAACAGTTTAAACAATCCAGTCAAGGAGGAAAGCCATATTCCCCATGATTATAAGAGAAAAAGTTCACGTATACTCCACATTTATGAGGGAAGATAGGGGAATAACTGCTCCTTAGGATTTGTTTGGTTGGGTTTTTTTTGGGAGGGGGTGAGAAATAATATTTTAAATGAAAAAAATTGGTTCAATATTTTAGGAAGAGAGGGGAGGGAAGATTAGTGGATCAAAATCCCTCTAAAAGTGATTTTTTGTTCCCTTTGAATTGAGGTTTTTGAAGGGGAATGGAGGGAAGGAGAGGGGAGATATGCTAAAATATAATTTATTATATTAACGAAATTAACCTTAGTTTTTTTTATAAAAATTATAATTTATCCCTAAGAAAATATTAAAAGTTTAGGTTTTCTATCAAATTTTTCTCATCTTTTTTATTTTGGAGTTTTTGTACGGTTAAAAATTACCTCATCACATAAGTCAATCTCTATGTTACAATCATAATTGCTTTATTTTTTCCCAAATAAACATCTTTTTTACGTTTGCCTTTTTCACATAAACTTTATTATTTTCATTATAATGGTTATACCTTTTTTTTTGTTTTCATGCGTTTTATTTTGTTGATAATAGTAAATATATAGTGTTAAGAATATTTGTATATAGAATAGTCCCACATCGACTATATCATGTAATTAACTGTAATCTCTTAATATATAATAAAGTCTCCATAGTGCTTTTCAAAATACACAGTTTAATCTAAATGTTTCTTAGTCTCTCCTAATTCAACATAGTATCCAAAGCCTACTGAGAGATAACCTGTCACCGTGCTTTACCCGGTTGGTCCACTATCTTCCGGTGAGAAATTTTTGGCAAACCGTGTCATAACTCCGATTTGCCTTCCATACACGACAGTGACTCATTCCGACATCAGTTTTCGAATTTATATGGCCACTACCAATGTTGTCGCTATTGTTTTCGACGACCTTCTAACAAATCAACACTACCGGTAGAAGCGCCTCCTCTGATTCGACTGATCCCAATGACTTTTCCACTGGCCCACTCGTCTTTCTGGCTTTGTTCCAGATCCTGCCTCAGGTTTTATTTTCCACTCACAGAAAACTATAATCCAGTTCAAACAAAGTCCTTTTCATCCAGTTCGCGTGATATTTTCTCTCTTTAGATACTCATGGCTACTCCTCATAACTTTGTGCCAAACTACGATGATTTTATCAGGTGGTATCAAGATTATCATAACTTAGATTCTACTTCTTCAGTTGCACACACTGGTAATTCATTTGTTTGTCTCTATTAATCATCTTCTCTTGGACCTTGGGTCCTTGATTCTGGTGCGTCTGATCATGTTACCGGTAATAAAAATATTTTCTCTTCCCTTTCTACCCCTGGTTTCTTACCTATTATAACTTCTGCTAATGGTTCTCAAACCCGATCTGAAGGAATTGATATTGTTCAAATTCTACATTCTCTCTCTATTACTTATGTTTTCTATGTACCTAACTATCCATTTAATTTACTTCAAGTCATTCGTTTAACTCATTTACTTGATTGTATTATCACCTTCACTAACAATAATGTCAACCTACAGAGTCGGGGTTCGGGACGGACGATTAGCGTTAAATGTAATTCTCGTGACCTTTATTACCTCTCAGTGTCATCTCAGGCATGCTCAACCAAAAATTCTCCACTCACTATCCATGCTCAGTTAGGTAATCTTAGTCTTCCCAAACTACAAAAGTTGGTACCAAGTTTATCGAAGGTATCTAATTTACATTTTGAGCCGTGTCAGTTAGGGAAACACACTCGTAGTCAATTTCCCAATCGAGTCAATAAACGAGCTTCGTCCCCTTTTTCTTTAGTTCACTCTGATGTTTGGGGCCCCTCACAGACTCTCTCTACTCTTGAGTCTAGGTATTTTGTCACTTTTATTGATGATTTTTCACGTTGCACGTGGTTATTTTTAATGAAAAATAGAACAAAATTATTTTCTATTTTTTGAAAACCTTTATAAAGAAAAAAATTTCAGTTTGGTGTGTCTATTCGTACCTTAAGAAGTGATAATGCTCATGAATACGTATCCCAACAATTTCAAACTTTTATGTCCAGTAATGGCATTATCCACCAAACATCTTGCCCTCATACACCTCAACAAAATGGGGTAGCCGAACACAAAAATCGACATCACGTAGAAACCACTCGAACTCTACTTCTCCATGGTAATGTTCCACTTCAGTTTTGGGGGGACGCTGTGCTAACAACATGTTACCTTATAAACTGTATGCTATCATCTGTCCTTAACAACAAAATCCCTCATTCAATCCTTTTCCCCATTCCCCCTTCACCCAATTCCTCCCCGAGTCTTCAGGTCTATATGTTTTGTACATAATCTCTCTCCTGGTCTTGATAAACTATCGGCTCGACCACTAAAGTGTATTTTTCTTGGTTATTATTGATCCAAAAAAGGTTATCATTGCTATTCACATACTCTACAATGATACCTCATGTTGGCTGATGTCACATTCTTCGAGTCTGTTCCATATTTCGAGTCCAACCAAGTAACTCTGGAACCTCTTCATCAACCAATGTATGTCATACATGTCCCTGAGGTCGTACATGTCCCTGAGGTCATACCTGTCTCTGAGGTCATTGCAGACTCTCCTCTGACGCCCTCACCATCATCGGATTCGATCCTGCAACATGAGTCTGATCTTCTGATTGCCATACGAAAAGGTATACGTCAAATACGAATTCCTTCTCCATATTATATTGATTTATGCTATCATTGTTTTTCTCCTTTGCAGTATATTTGTTTGTCTTATTTGTCTTTTGTCTCTATTCCTAAAACTCCAGGTGAAGCATTATCTCACATTGAGAGGAGACAAGAAATGATTGATGAAATGTGTGCTCTTCAAAGCAGTGGTACCTGAGAACTGGTTCCTCTACCCCTGGGAAATCTTTAGCAGGTTGTCGTTGGCTTTATACAGTGAAAGTTGGTCCAGATGGTAAGATTGATCAATTTAAAGCTCGCCTATAGACAAGATGGCATCTGTTAGACTTCTTATATCCATTGCAGCCATTCGACACTGGCCTCTTCATCAACTTGACATAAAAAATGCATTTTTACATGGTAATCTTGAAGATGAAGCATATATGGAGCAACCACATGGGTTTGTTGCTCAAGGGGAGTCATCGAATATGGTTTGTAGGCTACACATGCTCTTTATGGTCTTAAGCAATCTCCTAGAGCTTAGTTTAGAAAATTCAGCACTGTAGTACAACAATGTGGTATGGCCCGTAGTGAAGCTGTCAATTTTATCTTTTATCGTCACTCAGCCCAATGGTGTATTTATCTTATTGTGTATGTAGATGATATTGTCATAATTGGTAATGATCAGCAGGGAATACTTCAGTTGAAACAACATCTCTCGAATCAATTTCAGACAAAAGATCTTGATAAATTCTGTTATTTCTTAGGTATTGAGGTAGCCCAATCTAAAGATGGTTTGGTGATTTTTCAGCGGAAATATGCTATGGATATTTTGGAAGAAACAAGTTTGTTGAACGCTAAACCAACAAATACTCTTATGAATCCAAGTGTCAAACTACTATCCAATCAGGGGGAGCCTCTATCAGACTCATGAAGGTATATGAAATTGGTTGGAAAGTTGAATTATCTCATAGTCACTCGTCTAGATATTTATTTTGTAGTCAGTGTGATAAGCCAATTCTTAAATTCTCTTTGTCAGGAACATATGGATGTTGCTATCCGGATTCTGAGATACAACAAATGTGCTTCAGGAAAAGGTTTAGTGTATGAAGATAAATGACATACTTAGATAGTTGCATATTCTGATGCTGATTGGGCAGGGTCACTCATTGATAGACGATCCACCTCTGGGTATTGTGTACTTATTAGAGGAAACCTTATATCCTAGAAAAGTAAGAAACAAAATGTAGTTGCAAGATCAAGCGCCGAGGCAGAGTATAAGACCATGACAATGACAACATATGAACTCATTTGGTTAAAACAATTTCTCAAAGAACTTCAAATTGAAGAAGCCAGACCAATGACACTTGTATGTGATAATCAAGCTGCATTGCACATTGCTTCAAATTCAGTCTTCCATGAGAGAACCAAACATATTGAGATATACTGTCATTTTGTCAGAGAAAATATTGAATCTGGCGACATCGTCACAAGCTTTGTCAACTCTAATGATCAATTGAAAGATGTGTTTATAAAATCCTTGCAAAGTTTCAAAACTAATTATATATGTGGCAAACTTCTTATATGCTCTAGTTTGAGGGGGAGTGTTGATATTAGTAAATATAGTGTTAGGAATATTTGTATATAGAATAGTTTCACATCAACTATATCATGTAATTAACTGTTCTCTCTATATATAATAAAATCTCTGTAGTACTTTTCAAAACGCATGATTTAACTTAAATGTCTTTTAGTCTCTCCTAATTCAACCATTTTTATGAATATATTTTAAATTTTATTGTCACTTTTTAATTATTTTAATATCTTTTTATAATAAACTTATTAAATTTTTTTATTGAATCCAATTATCTTTTAAAATTGGATATTATTATATATGTTTTTACAAAATATTTTATTATGTTCTCTTGATTAAATATTTATATTTTATCAATAAACTTGTGTTCTTATCATGAAGGATAAATATCCTTATATTTTATTAACAAATTTGTGTTTGATTTATAAATAATAAATATCATAATATCTTGTTATTTGTTAATAACTTTTTATTCGAATTAGAAATATATCTTTTGGTCACTATTATTATAAACAAATTAATTTATTTATTTTGGTATCTTTGAAAACTAATTAATCTAGTCCATGTATAATTCAAACACATCTATTGTTGAATGAAAAAAAAAGAAGTTAAATTTTGTCATATATGGTATAATGAATTACATTAAATTATTAAACCAAGTTAAGATTAGGATTGAAAATTGAAATTGATGAATATTTGACATTGTGAGGCAAAAACACAGGAGAAGAGAAGATGGGTATGCTTAGTCAAGATCAACTCAAATCCTTCCAATCTCAAGGTAACCAATCCTTTCACTTCAATTATTCCAATTTAATTACACTCCTTAATCCTCAATCAATCAATTATTTTCACAGGTTATCTTGTGATTGAATCTTTTGCTACTCATGATGAGATTCAAACCATGACAAAGAGGATGGAACAGTTGGTTGATGAATTCGATCCTTCCTCCACCGCCTCTATTTTCTCCACCAAAAACCAGGTTACTTTGTTACTTACTTTTCATTTTCATGTTTAAAGTTTAGTGTTTTTCTATTTGTACTCATTCTCATTTTTCTATATTTTTCAGCAACAGTTGACTGATGATTATTTTTACGAGAGTGCTGAAAGAGTTTCGTTTTTCTTCGAAGGTATCGAAGAAAAAAAAACTCTTTTTTTTTTTTTTTGGTTTTATTGTAATTAGGGTTTCTTTTAAGTTTTATTAATCTGTTTTATGTAGAGAAAGCATTTGGGGATGATGGTAACTTAAAGCAGCCAAAGCAAGTTTCCCTCAATAAAGTTGGCCACGGTAACAATAAACCTTCTTTTGAACTAGAAATTGGAGTAGTCACCCTTAACAATATATGTAATTGATTTTGTTCTGTTCTTTTCGTCCTAAAGTCTGCGCCACTGCGGCTACAAGGTATTGTCCGTTTCGGGTGTTAGAACCTTTACAACTCTGTCCTTTATAAAAGGTGCTTTGTTGGGTTGAGATGTATGAGTGTTGTATATAAACTACGCTTAACCTTGATTCCCGAGCAATGTGAGACTATTTTTGTCAGTCAGGAACAGTTGTCCCTAGAGGCTAAGGGGCACGATGCAAACTTTGAGTCTCATAGATGGCACCGATGTTCTGCTTGAACTAAAAATGATCGATGAGATGAGATCTTAGATCAGGGGGTCAAGTTTTCGGTGTGGCGGAGAAGACGCTGACCTGCAAGGTTAGCAGTCAAACACTCAAGTTAATGAGAGAATAACGAATAATGTGATCGATAGTGAAAAGGAATTTGAATACCTGAAGCGTGAGCGGATAAAACCGTCCGCGTGAGAGAAGGTGCGTTGTGCGAGTGGCCGTTAGATTTAATCAGATGATGATTGACGCGTCTGGAAGGTGGAATCATCTGCCCTTGGTGGAATGAGGGATGCTCTTTCGCTTGATGCCGCTCTTGGGTCTTTCGCTATGGGCCTTGCGAACGACTTGTTTTTTTATAAGCAAATGTTTAATTTGTTAGGAGGAGAGGGAATTTGTTAACGGTAGGGTTCTAATCATTGACCTCATTCTTAATACTCCTTCAATGTCTCAATTGATATCACTTGGCTACACCTTTGGAGTCATGTAGTTGAATTAGTCTGTTTAGGAAAACGTGTGAATGATAGTGAGGAGGACACTACTTTTCTTAGTTTGTATTAGTGTTTGTTTGGGCTAGATGTGGGGGTAGAATTGTTTGGTAGAAATTGATTTAGTTTTCTTTGAATCTAGCTTTTCATTTTTGTGGACTCGGGTTGTGTTATGATTTTTTTTTTGCAGCACTTCATGAGATTGAGCCTGCATTCAAGAAATTTTCTTCTTCCGAGAAGACTTCAAGTTTGATGCGCTCTTTAGGTTACAAGAGACCCGTAATCATGCAGTCTATGTATATATTTAAGGTACATTTTCTGGGTCTATTATGTGTTCAGTTGATTTCTTGCTGATTATATGGTTGCAATAACTCATGCCTAATCATTATCATAATCGGATTACAAACTTTTTATTGGCAGCAACCTGGCATCGGGGGTGAAGTAGTGCCGCATCAAGATAACTCGTTTATTTATACCGAACCACAAACATGCACAGGGCTGTGGCTGGCTTTAGAAGATGCCACCTTATCAAACGGTTGCCTTTGGGCAATTCCCAGATCTCACAAAAGTAGTTTTTTTTTTCCTTCTCTTTCTGGTTTATTTGTTACCCGGATCATTTATCCTTTGCCTCGGTTGATCATATCTAATCATTTTCCTTTCTATTTTATTCTATGGCTGCTGTAGACGGGCTCGTTAGAAAATTCTATAGAGATGAAGACGGTGTTAAATTCGATCGACCATCACCATCTTATGATAAAAAAGATTTCGTTCCTATTGAAGTAAAAGCTGGATCTTTGGTTGTCATCCATGGCAATCTTATCCACCAAAGGTTTGTTAAAACAATTCTCCCCCGACAATGTATTTCTTTTCATGAAATACAATGAAAGTTTCTTCTTTGAAGGCGAGTTACTGATATTCCATCCTTATCTTATTTTCTGCGTGGATGAAAGCTTTGAAAACCAGTCCCCGAAATCAAGACATGCCTATAGCTTGCATGTGGTAGATACGACTGGCTGCAAATGGGCACCCGAAAACTGGTGAGTTTGGATCACAGGGAGAGTTTTTTTGTTGGCTCTTTTTCACTTTTACAAATCAGTACACAAACTCTTTGGATGGCATTTTCTAACACTTTTTTCTGTCAATTTATATTTCAGGATCAGACGGAAAGTGGAGCCGGAACCACTCTATGTAAACTAACCATCTTTGCAAATTAAGAAAAACTGCTGCTTCAGTCTAATGTTCACTTGGCAAGTTTGTAGTAAGACTAAATATTTTTCATTTGTTGTTAAAGCATTTTAGTAATGTCAACCCCACGCCGTCAAAATGATACAAACGATGGCTTGGTGTTATGAATAAGGGGAGACTTGGGTGCACAACATAATATGTGGTGTATGAGTATACAATTAATCTGATTCATGATAAAAGAAATGCCGACTACTCTGCTCTGTAAA
Organism: Vicia faba; assembly: GCA_948472305.1. NCBI lineage: Eukaryota > Viridiplantae > Streptophyta > Magnoliopsida > Fabales > Fabaceae > Vicia > Vicia faba. The sequence continues at coordinate 306,023,507 of OX451741.1, forward strand.
TAGAGTTTATGACTAAATGTTGTTGATTGTTGGTTACTAATTGTAGCGGTAGAAATATTGAGACTTAGCCATTAGATTGACTTAATTCATAAAATCAGTGAAAATCGTCACCATACTTTTATTTTATCCAAAAGAATGAGAAAAAAACGAATAAATCCAAAGTAAAAAAAAAGAGATCAAGATAAGGGAGTTGGTTATGTAAAGAGAAGATATTAGCACTATAAACATCTACGGTACTCTGTAAGAACCTCTTTGAAAATCTGTGTATTTTACATATAAAAAAATATTTATAAAATTAGATTGTGGAGATGAGAAAATAAGTGTTTTTTTTACAATTTTTGTACCTGTCGCGGTTGCGAATCTTTGTACCTACGTATCTCCTTCGTGCAATAGAGGATCAAGGCACTCATAGTTCTCAAAATTTTTGAAATTTTTTGTGTGTTGGTTAATTTTAAGAGTAAAGGTTTTAAAGAGAAAAATTAAACTGGCGAAAAGGTTTGAATTTGTTTTGTATTTTTTTAAGTATTGAAGAAAGAAGTCATATCTTGATTAATATTGACTGATGACTTTATTAAGAAAAGAATTTTGAAAATGCATGGATTTAAGTCCAAGTTTTTTATGAAAGTGGTTTAAGTTAGAAAACAAAAATCCTTTGAAAAAGGGAGAAGATTTTGAAAATTAAAGAAGAATGGGAGGAGATAAAGAGACTATCTTATGTACACAGAGTAAAAGCTAAGGTAAGGAAAAGTCTAATCAAACAAGAAGCAAACACTTGATATTATGAAGTCAATATAAAATTTTCATCATTTAGATTAAAAGTCACAAGTATCAAATGGACCAAGAGCATACCAATCATCCATGTGAAAATAAATCACAAGTAAAGAAGTATCAAAGAAACTCCAAGGTTTTAAAATCAAAAGTAAGGTCTTCAATATTGAGTCATGTGTCATATAGATCACTTAAGACCAACAAAATAACACACGCGCAAAAAAGATTCCCCAATACAAACAAAATAATAATGAAATAACACAAGGTCCAAAGGTCTTAAGGTCTCAAAGTATCAGGGCAAGACTTCTAATCCGTAGTCCAAGAGATCCACAACTCTAATATGTCAGTAACCAATAGTCCATAAAGAGCCTTAAGTCTTTTAATGTTCAAGTTGGATTATTAATAAGTTAAACACAAAATAAGGGTCAAAGTGGACAAAGGGAAAAATGCATAAACATTAACATATGTCCAAGTGGACAAAGGGAAAATGTAAAATTATAAACAAGTTGCATGAAATATAAATGCTAAAAGATAAAAGTGCATAAAAATAAAAGTTTAAAGATAAAGACATAATGTAAAGTTAATTGTTAATGGTTAGTAAGTTAATTGTTAATAGTAACAAAATATGATCAATGATGATTGAATGATGATCTTAGACCAAGGATAATGAAAACTCATTAGAGGATTGATAAAACCAAAACCTCATAACAACAAGTTTCATAGGTATTGGACTAAAGATAACCAATCAACCATACTCGAACTTACAAACATAAAGTTCAGACCACGAATGATCAGTTTTCAAATCGGGATAAATTTAACGTTATGTTAAACAATCGTAAATGGATTTATATAGAAGTCACACATATTTTGAGGTCGGTCAATAATAATGTATGTACCATACATGTTAGAGACATGGTAAAAACCAAGCTCCTAAAACATGTAGCACAAGTAAAAAAAAGAAGAAGAAGAATGGAGATGAATTCTATAATAAATTATCAACGATGATTGAAGATTGAATTTATGTCAAAGTTGATGATGACTTGTCAGAGGATTGATAAGATCAAAGCCTCCTAACAACAAGTTTCAAAGGTTTTGAACAATGACTCAATAATCAATCATACTTGGACAATTTCAAGCATAAAACTTGGGCTACTAATGATCACTTAAAAAGGAAATAAGAGGAGATGAAGAGGGAAAAGAGAATGAAGTAGAGATAGACAAAAGTTAAATCTCACATTTGAACCAGAGAATTAATCAAGCTATCATTAAAATCATTCATCCATTTTGGTGGAGTTTAACTCAACACCCAAGATCCAATGATGTTAATGAAGCTTATGATTAAAATTAACAAGATCCAAGATTAGCCAGAATATATACAAAAGTAAAATTACATTTAATAAGCAAAATATCACGAGAAAATGATTTTTAAAATGAAAATAAAAGACAAAATAGTAAATTATACTCAAAATATCAAAGAAAAATTAAAAGAGGTCATAGAAAAGTCAGAAGTGATCTCAAATATTTGTACAAATTTTTTGGTCATTTTTTAAAACAGAAAAGTATTTTTAAAATAATTAAAATCACTCAAATAAGTAAAAAATGATTAAAAATATTAAAAAATAAAATAAAATTCCGAAAAAATTACACAAAGTTAGAAATAAGATAAATGAATTTTGTGAATTTTTTTCAGAATTTTTAGACGAAAAAAGAATTAATATGAATTTTTGAAGTTAAAAACAAAAATAATAATATACAAATAAATAGAAGAATCTTGTACCACTGAATCAAGTCAACCTTGTTTGATAATTGCTTAAGTTATTCACTAGTGTGAATATTCTGATTCAGAAAATCCTTATTTTGTTGGGCCTGAGTAGCTACGAATTTTTCTATCATTATTCCAAGGTCTGATTTCCTAGGAACATTTGGAATAGTTGTGGCGGCTTTCTAGTATGCTGACGGTGTATATAATATATTGTTATTTTTGTACGAAAAGTTTGGATGGTTTTTCCAGCCTAAGTTATACGTATTACCATAAGGGTTACCTTGAGCATAATTCACTTGATCAACGGAAACTCCTGTTAAAAGTAGACATTCGGGGGCAGCATGCCATGAAGCCCGTATAAATCGTAGTTTGGAGCTACTGCAGCCACGGTGGCTGCGGGAGTTGTGGTCAAGCTTTCTATCTTTTGAGTAAGGGCTTCTACCTTGGCGTTAACTTGGTCTAAGCTACTAACTTCGTACATACCGCCTTTCATTGGAGGTTTCTCCATAACAGTCATATCGCTTCCCTATTGATAGTGATTTTGAGGCATACTTTAGATTAGCTGATAAGCATCTTGGTAAGGTTTATCCATTAGTGTGCCGCAAACAGCAGTGTCTATTGTCAATCTTGTGTTGTACAAGAGACCATTGTAAAAGGTATAAACAATCATCCATTCTTTTAGACTGTGATGTGGACAAACTCTCAACATGCCTTTGCATCTTTCCCAAGCTTAGAAAAGAGATTCGTTGTCCTTTTGTTTAAAACCATTGATATTGGCTCTTAGCATAGCCGTCTTTCTTGGCGGGAAATATCGTGCTAAGAAAATTTTCTTTAACCCGTTCCATGTGGTAACAGAGTTGGATGAGAGAGAATGGAGCCAAGCTCTATCTCTATCTCTTAAATGAGAAAGGGAAAAGACACTGCCTTATTGCTTTGGGGGCTGACACCATTTGCTTTTACCGTGTCAGTGTATTGCCTAAACATTGATAAATGTAAGTTTGGATCATCTGTAGGACTACCTGAGAACTGATTCTGTTGGACAGCTTACAACAATAAAGTTTTTAACTCGAAATCGTTTCAGTTAATAGCGGGGGCAACAATGCTGTTGTGAGGTTCTTCTTGTGATGGGACAACATAGTCCTTGAGAGGACGATTTTGTGGTCCTTCAGCCATACTTGGTTCTGGTTCAGGAACTGGTTCGCGAATAAGAATATTAATTTTGGGAAGATTGTACTTTATACGGTATTCTTGGATTCGGCATCTTACACTAACAAATGGCTCAATTTAGTTGATTGGTTTTGCTAATTCCTCACCTTGAGACAGAGTGCTTGGCATGCAATCAAAAGAGTAAAAAGTAAAATATTGTTGCCTTAGTCTACACTGCGTAACAATGGAATCACAATATTGACTAAATTAGTCTCCGGAAACGGCACCAAAAACTTGGTTGCAATTTTAAGAGTCTATCGGGTTAACTGACTGTAAGTGCACAGTCTAATCACATAGTTTTAAAACATATCGAACCTACAGGGACTAATAATCAAACTAATGTTATCTATCGTTACTATGTAAAGCTAAGACGAAAAATTATCTTGGGGTAAATGAGAATTAATACTAAACTAAGATTAATTGAAAAATATTATAATAACGAGAGATCGGAATGTGCATTCTGCGTATCTCAGGGACTCTGTAACTTGTTGGCTTTAGTGACGTTAGACAAGTGTTTAATAGAAAATATCAATTTAAAGACAATATCTCACACTCTCGTGGTTTTGAATAAAGTCATGTTCCTTAACCATGAGATTTTTCCCTCGCTCACTCGTTCAAATTAAGGAACGCGTTTTAAAAATTGAACAAGTCCTAACGAAACCTAAAGCGCTCTCCCACTCCTTAGGAATCGATGCCTCGTTCTTACTATCCGGTTCGACCCCCATGCTCTCATGGTTCCGGCTCGAACCTTATTTAATTTTTCACTCTCGTGACAAAATTGTATTAAATAATCTCTCACTCTCGTGACAAGATTATTTAAATTAAGTTTAAGAAACAAATACCAAAACTAAAATTTTCAAATTAATTATTAAGCTAACTTGTTACCGAGTCTCGTCGGGTTAAACAATACTCACATACCAAACTCTATATACTTAGCTGGACATGTTACTTATTAAAAACGCATTAAACACGACAATTGATAATAAGGAATACATTGTAATTAAACTAAACAAACAATAATTATAATGCAGTAAATAAAAACCTGAGAAAAACTGAAATAATAAGAACTTTGATTGCTTCTAAATATGCTGGCAGGATTACAGTCAGGAATTCGTTCAAGGCTTGCTTTTTGGTTCGGCAGAGCTTCACATACCAAAAACTTTCACCCTAGAACTATGAAAGCTAATTAATATATAAAGTTACAACACTGCTTCCTGGTTCAAAATCGTATAAAACTGAATTGAGAAAATAAAGGGAAGTGGGGAAAGAAGTGCTCCAATTCTGTTTGCATGTTTCTGACTTCTGGGTGCATGGCGACCGCCATGAGTCATCTTCATTAAAAAACGTGACTGCAGGCCATGGCGAGCTCCATGATCCTGGTGGCTGCAGAAACAGTTATCCATCAAGTGACAAAACCCAAACAATCCATGGAATTAGTTCAATAAACACGTTCAGCAATTACACATGAAACAAGTTCACCCTTCATTAAACCATGTACATAAACCAGTTAGGAAAGTACAAAAATAGTTCATCAACATCATTTAACACTAAGCCTGCCAACAGAAAAATCACCCAATTCAAACAAATTGAAATGAAACAAGGCGAAATCAGAATCACTCGGCTAATTCGAGTCTAACTCATCCAAAACTAACTCAAAAGCAACAACCGAACCTAACACAACTAACACCCTAACCAAGCTAAATAACTCCATTCCAATGACAACAAACTCTAACAGATCGAAGCAAGGTCCAAACCTATCAATCTCCCAAACCTGTTGTCTATTTAAACTCAGTTCTCACCAAATTCACATTCACGCACCATTTTAACAACCTAGTGTTTTTATCTTTTCTTTTAGATTTAGGCTAATCAAAGTGAAATTGATGAGAGATGACTCTGTATTCGGTTAGAGGATGCTAATACGAAGCTTGTGACATAATTTTCGTGTTGTTCTAGGAAATCACCATCACAGCCGCCGCCATGAGCATGCGGGCGCGACAGGTTTCTTTGAATTTGAAAAGAAGAGCTAAGGCTTGATAAGAGGGAAGGAATATTGGTTTAAGAGAAGTTCAAAAGTCATAACCCTAAGCAGCACGTTGTTGTTTTGTCATCTTTTATCCATTTTCTTTAATTTTTTTATATTATTTGGTTGAGCTGAATACATGTATTGCGTTTGGGTCTCATAACATATTCCATAGCACAAAAAAATTATGATCTTACCTTTTGATTCCATACTCCAGTGCTCCTTTCTTGTTCTTTTGCTCCCTGAATTAACCACGAGCCTCAGTCCAGGCCCAACGCGTCTAGTAAGGGCCATACACCATGTTTTGGATTCAACCACCCCTGTATTGCTTTGTTTTCTTATTTTCCATTATTTTTTCATAGTTTTTTTTAATATAATTCTTGCATGATTTTTAATTCTTTTTCTACAAAATGTGATAAAATTTACGAGATAATATGATTTTTATTTTAATAATTCTCTTGAATTTTGGTTCATAAATGATGATGAATATGCCTTAATTTCCCTTTAGAATTTAATATGAATTTTAGGGTTTTGGTATTGTTTCTTGATAATTCTTGTTCCCAATTTGTGTGTCTTCTTGCATCTATCATGTTTATTGCATTTAACTAACTCTTTGGCTTTGTTTTGAGGTATTGCTTGGAGTAATTGTGGTATTATTTTGAATATGGGAAAATGTTGTAATAATTGTATCTTATCGCTTTATTTCCGATTTAATGTTTCATCCCTTGAATATTGTAATAGCTTAGAAGTGCTCCATCTCCCCCATGGTGGGTAAAATGCACCCCTTCCCCGTGGACATGTAATAGCGTAGGATTTATCGCTTTGTATTGTTTATATGTTTGTATGTCTTGTATGTTAAAAAGATAAAACCAAAAACAATCGAAAATGATTACAAAACAAAGATAAAAGCAAAGCTCGACCCAATGTCAAGCTATTTCCAAAATAATTAATTGAATTCACTTTCCACCACACCTCAGGGTTCCACCATCATTCACACCCGTAAGTCAATTGCTTAGGCATCACCATTAACGTATATCCAATTCATTTCATTCATCAGTTAACCAAAAGCAAGAACTTGTAAACCTTGTATGTATTCACACCCGTAAGTTGATTATTTAGGCATCGCCATCAACCTACATCTCCCAAATCCATCACCCTTTCACTTCACTCAGTTTACTTCTTTTCATTAATTCATTTCATTTCACACCACTTAAAAATAACCTTGGTCCATGCACCAAGTGCCTTTTTCAAAAATCTTTTTCTTAATAAACTTAGAATGGTATAGGAGGGTTAGGTGAAGGCTTTTTATTATCCTAAGTGTTTAATATTACCTTTAGGGTTTATTGTCTAAACACTTGTCTTCCAAATCAAAACACTTATAGATAAAATAAATAATGTCATCCCATTGGACTAAAAAGGTAAGATTAAGTGCAGACTTCTTCTTCTTCGAGTACTTGGATGCTCATTTTAGAGTGTTTGATATGACTATTTATCTTTCAATAAAGAGACACAACTATATTCGCCACACATCTTTTCAAAGAAAATATTTTTGGAGTAAAAAGGAATTGGGTACTACCTTTAGAGGTTTCTATCCAAGGACTTATCTCCACCCAAAAATTAATCCAACCAATCAAACGTGACACCTTGCCTTGAGGGCATATTTCAAAACTCTTTTCGTAAAAGGGCATGTTATTTCCGTTCTACCACAATAAAGGTAACACGTCAGTCTCCACACGTGTGAGCAGCAACACCTAATGATAGAATGTGAACATTAACATTGTCCACTAAAAACAACAAACCCATAATTATTTTCTAACCAAACTACAAAGTCATAATTTCTCTATTGCACCGTGGAAGTACGTAGGCACGAAGTCTCACGACTAAGACGGACTAACTAATTTGAAACCTTTTCCCCTTAATAAATAATTCATAGCAAGCATAAACCCTTAGTAACATCCTTACGCATAGAATAAGCGGAATGGTTTCCATTGAGTAAAATTGATGTGAGGGGTGCTAATACATTTCCCTTGCATAACCGGATCCCGAACATGGATCTTGGTTGTGTTGACCATCTTATTCTCACCCTTTGGGGTTTTCTCGATGTTTCCCCTTTCATTTGGGATAAATAAAGTCTGACGACGACTCTGTTTTTTTCGCGTAGTGACAACTCCGAGTATGACCTATATAGTCTGCTGAAGAAAATCACGAAAAATTTACTTCAAATTATCCACTTCATCTTAGAGAGATTTCAAGGTCTTTGTACGAGCCTCGGTCCCCTAAAGAAGGGATTTCCGTTGCTTCTCCATCTGATGAGTTTTCTCCTTAACAAAATCAAAACCATCCTGGTATCGCTTCTCCGCATCTTTGAGGGCATCCTCCAACTTATTCACCCGAGTAACCAGAATAGACAGAGAACCATGTATTTTCATCTCTTCTTGATAAGAGTTGAGAGCTTTTACCTCCTCCTACATTGCAACAACTTTATTTTGAAGAGTAGAACACCTAAGCTCTATAGTTTCACATTTCCCTTTTCAAGTATCAATCTCCTTGTTGGGATTACCCAGGGCCAAGACATCTCCCGGCCTGCAGAGACCATGGAGAATAGAGAGGCATCCTTGAACATATTGTGAGTAATCTCACAAAGGCCGAACCCTTATTCATAGCCTAGAACCTGAAACCAGGATATAATTCACGCCTTCATTGCCACCTTCTTCATAGAAAGAGAACCGATTTGGTAGAGTAGGAGTGATCATCCCAGTTAAAGTGGATCTTAGACCAATACTTTAGATACAAAATATGACAGAAGAGAGAAAAATTGACAGGGAGATAATAGAAAAAAATATGGTTCATGAGTGTAGGGGATTTACTACAAAAAAAAATGCCCCAAGAAATGTCCTTAATCCAGAAAAAAGGGGGCGATTCAAGGGTTAACCTGATGAAAGAAAATGAGTCGTTGATTGCAGAAGTTGTTCTGAGAAGTACACCTCAGATGGAAATGATCTAAAAATAATCTAAGGGAAGGCTTCCAATATTTGTACTCGACACACATTTGCAACATCCTTATGTATTCCCAAGACCCCAAATAAAGTTTTGAAGGAGCAACTTTCAGATATTACAAGATAACTACATCAAAGTTAGAAAAGGGACATCAAAGCCCTATTCTTGTGAACAAACATTCATATCAAAAGAACTACACATCCTCTTTTCTGACTCCACTACAAGAGCTAACCATTATAGGGGATCACTAATCATAATTTCATCTGCATCTATAACAAACTCAATGCTAAGAACAGATGAAGTGCCTGCTACTTTTGAATCCACCCAGTCATGCTCTGACACATCCGGTCGACTTGGAAGGTTCAAGTGGGGTATCACATCAACTTCGTTGGGCTCACAACAATGACCTACAAATGAAGAAATTGTAATCTTTAGCCCATTCTCTCCTTTTCAAATTGGCTTATATATGTGATAAGTGCAAATTGTAGCTATTTTTGTATATACTTTTTGTTGCACTTAGCGACTTTATGTTGTTAATATCGTTGAATAAACCCGACTTTTGTGTAAATAAGTTTAATTTGTGTTTATTTGTGTTTTGGTGTATATAATGAACCGTTTGATGTTTTGCCATTCATTTTGTAAGTATTTGTTGCATTTTTGAGTATCGAGGAATAAGGTATTGAAGGCACGGCTCCAGATGCACATATTCATAATAAAAACCAATTTTGGGAAGTTCTATCTGGGAGAGCCCGCTTAGCGCGTAGAAGGTCGCTAAGCGCGAGTGTGCTCATCATATTTTGTAGCGCGCTGCTTGCATTTTGACATTTTGGCAGAAGCATTGTTTTGAAGCCCGCTTAGCGCGGTTTAGGTCAGTTTAATGTGTAAATATCGCACAAGCCAGTTAGTGTGGGTAGCCCGCTAAGCACGGTCTGCTGAGATTTGTTTTATAACTTTATTTTTAGTTCATTTTTTGTTATGGTTTTAGGGAAGTTTTTGCTCCCAACTCCATCAACCTTCAATTTCGTTAGGATTATCTTAGATAACAACTATGGAGCTTGCATACGGATGATCCGAGGTGGATTGTTCTTCGATCTATGTTGACAAACCGATAGATTTGTGGTTCATTTCTCTTTTTCTCTATGTATTATCTATTAATTGGGTTTGTACATGTATTTAATTTAATCTTATGTATATTTGTCGCCTTTGGCATTATATAAAACTTGCTTTACAAATCTTTGTTGATTGTTATCCTTGATTTTTACTCTGTACTAGGGATTTGAGATGCTATAGACATATACTGCTTGATTTCTTATCTAGGATGATTATCTAATAGTGTATGAATTCTAGAGATAGCTTTAGCGTTTTTATTCACTTAGGGTTTCTGTGATTAATGCCTATGTGTTGTTTGTGTCGTTCTAAGAGATCGTCGATACAAGCGAGCACGAATGACTTATGTGTTGTTGAGGTGGTTGAGAGATTTCTACTGAGGTGATGCAATCGGCCTCTCAATTTGGGTTAGACATGACTTAGGTTATGAGTGACATTGATGAGTATTGTAGGTTTAGTATAACAGGTCGATAGGTTTAAGTCTGTGAGAAGTAGTATATATGAATGCTTGATAAATTATTACTTTTTCCTTTTTATACATTTAATTTTTGTTGATACTTTTCTTTTCAACCCATTTATCCCCACTACGCCGAAAAAGACTTACGAAAGCGCTTTTTTTTGCCTTTAAAAGCGCTTAAAAGCGCTTTGTAAGGTGGCCATGCTATAGGTTTTAGCAGCACTTTTTGTTTAATGAAAAGCGCTCTCATAAGTTTTCTTTTAGCAGCGCTTTTTCCTGGAAAAGCGTTGTCTTAGGTAGGCTTTTAGCAACGCTTTTTTCTGGAAAAGCGCTTTCATAGGTGGTCTTTTAGCAGCGCTTTTTCCTGGAAAAGCGTTGTCATATGTTTATCTTAGACAGCGCTTTTTGTGAAAAAGCGCTTTCATAGGTTACCTAAGAAAGTGTTTTTCTTGAAAAAGCGCTTTCATAGGGTGTTTTTTTAGAGGTATAATTTATATAATTCATATACCTGCATTGTTTGCAGCATATTATTTATATAAACCAGTTGCCATAACCTGTAATTCATAAACCGCGGTAATGCATTGTATACCATTGTAATCCAAAATATATATACACCATTTTTGTACCTCAAAATATATAAAAACCATTGTTATCAGCATTGTAACTCAAAATCAGTCTTACAAAATCAACCCTAACAACAACTAAACCAGTCCTAATGTATGAAAGAAACACGGTCAATTATGTATTAAGGTCCTGGTCCTGCGAGGTTTGAACATAATAACACGGTCAATATGGTATTCCATGTACACATGTAACGTATTCATAACACTTTTCACATAATAATGTATTCATACCTTATATGATTCTCTACTCAATAAAATATTGACACAATTCCTCTTTGATTTCTTCCAACTGAAGTTTCGTGTAATATGCACATTTGTATTCATCGAAGTACTACATAACAAAACATAATATGCATGATTTAGTTAAAAGTAAAAAATTATATGAAATATCCGAGAAATAATAAAACAAATGCTAAGTTATAAATCCATACCGTGACTGAAATCTCTATTTGATTCAGTTGAAGGATTTCTTTGATAAACCGCATAACGAAGTATCTGCAATCTATACCATTTTGCTGTTGAGGTCACTACATAGAAAAACAAATAAGAATATATAGTTGTATTGTTTTATCAAATAGCATAAATATTATAAGCAAAATAGTGGAAATTAATATACCTGCACTTTGATCCAATTAATGTTGTTTGATTTAGACCGTCGTACCTGAGCTTCTCTTTGACACCGGAATACTTGTATTGCTCTAACAAAATAAAAATATATATTTAGAACAATGTCACAGAAATAATTAAATATATAAATACACACAAATATTTAGAATAATATCACTTACGTATCAATCATTAACTTCATATCCGGATAATTTGTCCAATCGCCGTCAACCGAATTCAGATAATAGACCACTTCTTTTATAGGATCGATAGCAACCAACAACCAGTGACGTCTATAAATTAAAACAACAGTTTAGAAGAAAATTTTCTACGCAAAAATTACAAATATTAAAATGAACTTAGAATGAAAATATAACCCTGTAGGAATAGTATTATACGCTCAAAGATATAAGCTTTCTGTACTGCCAGTTGCCATGAATCTTTCAACTAAGTGCTCTCTTACTGAATCCAGTTCCCTACCAATTATCGCTCCGCTGACACGGGAGGAAGACACGAAATGGAATCTATTTGACAATTGATTCCCGCGCATCAATTTGTCATATAACAACCTTAAATAAAAACATAATTAATATTAGACTATATTCATTGAAATGTTTAAAAGATAATCATCGTTGTCCACGAAGTTATGCGGCTTGACAAGCGGGACAACTGATCTCTGCACATCATTAGCAAAGAAACTCAGCACTGTGCCATATCATTGTCATTTTTTTTCTTACAAAACCTAGTATTATCAATCACAAAAAATAGCCATTTGTTCAAATCTTACTACAAAAAGTACTACAGCAGCAATGTATCACAAAACAGCCGTGATTTGTTCAAATCCCACAACATTATAACCGCTACTTAACAACCCTAAAAAAACAAAATTTACATAAAAACAACAACCACACCCTCCAACAAAAAAAAAGAAACCCAAAATAACATTACCTCTTTAGAATACTCATCAAGTATGCAAGGTTTCAATTTCATGTTTTTGAACAGTGTCCCAACTACAACACACTTTTTTCCCTCTTCAAGTCTCAACACCGTGCACACTGTCCAAATCACCACAAAATTTCAAGTAATCAAACATAAAAAAACAATCATATTAAAAAGGCACGATAGATTTAAAGCAAAACCCTAAGTTGAAAAAATATGAAGGAAAGGGTAAAATGCAAACCAGGAGAATTAGGTTTCCATTGGGAAACAAGGGAATACAAGAGAGTTCGCATCAATCGAAGACGAGCGTAGTAAATTTGACTGTACTACTGTCCACAATACATCTCTTTCCCAATTTTGAACGGTTCATCCTGCAACAAAATCGAATTAGCATATCTTCAGAGTTAACAGCACAAACACAGTGAGAGAGAGGGGAAGCACTGAACCTGAGATTCGTAGGAGGATTGGACTCTCTCCATTGTTATGGTTTGGCGGGAAAAGTTCGAAACTCGCAGTTGGCCGGAGAAGTGGAGCGCCGTTGACCGCCGTAGAAGCTCTGGTTTAGGGTTTTTTCATGAAGAAAATCTGACTGAGAATAGAAAAGTGATACGAATTGTGTTTTGATATTTATTATAAAACTACCTACGAAAGCGCTTTTAAAAACGCTTTCTAAAGGTCATCTATAACAGCGCTTTTACATCAAAAAGCGCTTTCGTAGCATATCCTATAGCAGCGCTTTTAAAAGCGCTTTCTAAAGGCCAGCTTTAGCAGCGCTTTGGAAAAGCGCTTTCTAAGGCTGACCTTTAGCAGCGCTTTTGAAAAGCGCTTTCTTAAGGTACCCTCTGAAAGTCCAGCTTTAGCAGCGCTTCCCAAAAAGCGCTTTCTAAGGGTGACCTTTAGAAGCGCTTTTGAAAAGCACTTTCTTAAGGCACCCTTTGAAAGCGCTTTTTTAAGCGAATTTCTTTTAAAACCTACAACAGCGCTTTTTTCCAAAAGCGCTTTCTTTTATGTGCTGCTAAAACTTATTTTTGGCGTAGTGCCCCAAACTCATTAGCAAGAGATTTGTCGAACGAAATTTCAATTCACCAATCTCTGTGGATACGATACGATATAACCTAAATATCATTCGATAAAATAATAACTTACTTTTTGCTTACCGCTTTACCGCGCCAGCAATCTCTTCTTTCGATAAGATGCGAGAGGGCATTGGAACCACAACGCAATTAATTCCTCCATCAACATTTGATAAAAGGACGTCTAATGAACTAGATGAAGAAGTTTCTTTCTCCTTGAAATTCCCAGATATCCTTTATGAGTCATTAATCAATATATAGGGATATGATTTATTCTTTTAGGTCATTGCTACTAAGAGGAGGGAAATGAGAATCAAGGGATGTCTCCATTACAAAGACTGGTGAAGTTTCAACTTCAAAATTGCTCACTAGGTCAATCGTACTATCACTCATCCTGACTAGAAAATAGAAAATACAGAAGATAAAAGCTTAAGTTAGGATGATACATGATTATGTAAGATTGGTGAAGCAGGAGAAGATGGAGAATGAGAAATCTTTAAGCAAAACACTAGAGTCACTTCTAGTAATACTCTCAAGGAAGAGGGAACAAATGCATTTTATGAGAAAGTAACTATTATTTTGAATGTTAAAGGTTGAGAATATTTCCAAACACTCAATTCATCCTATTTATAAGAAACAATAGTTGAAAGATTTCTAACCAACTAGAGAAAGAAGTCACAATATCAACGACTAGATTTTCACTCAGGGGCACACGCCTACTCGAGTGCACTCAAGTACTCTATAAACTGCGTCACACCCTAACTAGTCACGTCATTGCACGTGCTAGAAAAGGGTGACAGTGTTTCAATGATGAGAGCAAATTAATGAGCTTGTTCCCTACAATGTTTTTCAATTGATTCCAAACGTTTTAATTTCTTCACATTGGACCACATCTTAAAGGCCGATCGACATTACATAAGGCTTCTCCTGTCTCTTTCAGTGCCCGACAAAGCCTTGAGGACAACTGTTCTGGGTTGGTCAAAGACCCAAATGACTAAGGCTCAATCCATCTCAAATTCATTCCACTTGATCCAAAGTATAAAAGTAGTTCATACGCTAAGAACAATGTACAATCTCTAAACTCCACTTTTCACTACACTTATCTTGAATCTTGATCATACTTAGGAGTTGAAGTGCTAACCATATAGATTCAACCCGCATTGTCGTAAAAGAGACCAAAACCACCATTTAAGATCATCAATTTTCCACCTGCATCTATTTTTAATTGCCAAATAAAGTTGTATGAAATAGAATATTCGGGAGGAGAAACAACTTTAATATATCTACCTATAAATAAATCTAAGACTAAAGGTGTACCAAAGAGGAATTTTATCTTTCAAAATTTTTTGCCGTTGAACTATTAGCATTAGATTGTCAACTTGAAATTTTTGTTTTAGATGTATGCTCTCTACCAATGAAAATTTCAAAATTAAGGAGGATTATAGATCTTTCTTTAAAGATAGTGGAGATAGGAAAACATGATGCGTTAATGTATTTGCTTTTAAAATTATCTCTTATATTACATGTGGTGTGGCAACTACAATTGTTAAAAAGAATTTTCTCTAATATAAACATTCTCAAGAATCAAACCAGATGCAAAACCGTATGAAAGGTGAATGGTTAAGTGAGAAATTAGTCACTTACATATAGATAAATATTTTTATTGACCTTTTCAAGAGAAGAAAGTCAAGATAATTATAAAAAATGACTATAATCAATCCTTATTTTCAAATTACATCCATGTATATAATTCAAATTAGTATATATTTTTGTTAGAAAAAGAAGTGTTGTACAAGGAGGTTGAATAGTGATATTTCAACATCATCATTATTAAATAGTTACAAGACAAACAGATTACAAAAAAGATATGTTGAATATATTTTAGTGAATGATGTGATATGGGCATAGAGTTGGAAAAGACAGAGAGAGTCTTAGCCTAAGACTAAGAGTAAGATATCGTATAGTATTATTAACATATAAGATAGTCTCTCTCTCTCTCTCTAGACTCTATCTCTCCTCAACAGGGGTCTTTGTTGTCCTCTTCCATTGACACACTATTTTGTTTGAGCTTTGCAGACATGCAGCAGTGATGACAAAATCCTGAAACTTATAGTTTTGCATAATAGGAGACAAACCCTTCTTTCTTTCACCCTTCAATTATGAATGCCACTTTTGCGCATAAATGAATTTTTCATTCAGTATTGTAATTGTACGACTCTATTTTGTGGTCACTTCTTCCCTCTTGCTGGGTCAACGTCACCTAAGGCCCACAACCGTTTTCTCTTTTCGTTTTTTTTACATGCAACAAAACAAAGTATGTGAAATTCAGTGTATTCACCATACACAAAAACGAAACAACACAAATTTATGGTTGCACGACAACACGTCTTATATTCACGACAAATGATTAGATAGGACGACAAATATTAATCATCCAGAAAATCGCTACATACTTCACACTAATAATATTTTTGAAGCAACATACGACAAAATACCTTTTTTTTAACCACAGGTTATTTAATGAATGATGCAATGTGTAAGAATCACGAGGACGGGGAGAATTAACATGCCACCCTAATGACTCAAACATGCCACCCTCTAATATATGATTATCATATCTTGTGAATAATTATTAAATTTTAAATATTTGAGTTTTATTAGAAATTTGGAGGTGTATTGAAATTTTAAAAAAAAAATTGATTTTTTAAAATTTTTGATTTTTTTTATAAAAATACTCAGTCTAATATCGGAAATTTTAGTATATTTTAAAAATTTTAAAAACCAAAAAATCGGAAAATTTGAAAATATATCAGAAATTAAAAAAAAAAACAAGAAATTTCAAAAATATACCGGATTTTTGGGAAATTTCTGAGAAAAATATTAAATTTTTCGAAAAAATATCGAATTTTTCAAAAAATTTAATATTTTTTCAAAAAATAAATTCAGTAACAGAAATTTCAGTGTATTTGAAATTTCAGGTATACCGGAAATTTAAAATACACTGAAATTTCCGATACTGAAAAAAAATATTTTTTTATGAAAAACGTACTAAAAATTTCGCAAAAACTATCAGAAATTTTATTCTTTACCACCCCTAATTTGTTCATGGACCCTTTTGGCATTTAGAAAAATAGAGGGAGGAGGAGGGGGGATGGCATGAATAATTTTAGGGGTGACATGTTATGTTAATTCCTCTAAGGCTAGTACTACTTTTTTGGTTTGAGCTTTGTAGTAACAAGTTTTTTTAGTTTTATTGGGCTCCTTGTAAGTTGTTATCCTTTTCTCACCGGAATTTCTTTTTTCACCCTTACACCTTCTTAATTGTCTCTGGTGAAATTTCGTTTTTACTTTCAGAACTCAGAGATACATCTCCGAACGCACCACATTTTATTTTTTCTGGGGTAAGTTCAGAGATTTATTGCTGAAACACTTTTTTTTTTCAAAATCAGTGGTGTTTCGGAGATATATCTCCGAATTATGGAATTACGGTAACAAATACAAACAACCACCCCTCATTCTCATTTCTTCCAACTTCTAACTATCAAACACCCCAAAAACCTTCAAAATCTCTACTTTCAAAACTCATTCAAGTTTGTCTACTCATTTTCACTTGTTACAACTCACTCCAACTCTCAATTTCAACATATTTCAACAACTCTAAAAGCTTCAAATTTGAGTAAGTTCTCCAATCCCTTTTAATCTTTGCATTTCTATTTTAAGTTTCTTAGATTATGTATAACCTGTAAAAAGCTTTCTTTTAAGTGTAAAAATTGGATTTTGGTTTAAAAATGGTGTTGTTAGGTTGAAGATTTGGTTATGAAAGTCGCAGGTTTTTTCAGAGATACATCTTTGAAAACCCCTCTAAGGAGTTTCAGAGATGCTCTCTGAAAAATGACGTGGGTTTTTTTTTAAATTTTCAAACATGTTCTTATTCGTTCGCTTAATTTTGATTTGATTAATGATTATTTGTTTTTTCATAAAAAATGGAAGAGAACCCTAACCGATTGAGATTTGGTAGGCCTAGTCAAACTGCATCCGGTCGGGTACCACGGGGGGCAGTGGAGGGAACATCAGCTTCTGCTCCGTCGCCTTTCACGTGCATCCTCGTCTAGGGATTATGAGGAGGAGGAACCCAAGCGGGTTCAGGTTTCGGAATCCGAAATGGTTGATGTTCTGGAAATCGAGGAGGAGGCTAACCGAGGTTTTGCAGGAGGGCCTTCTGACACCTCCCTCTTGATTTATTACACCGATCATGTCGCTCGATATGTTTCAAAGGGATATGTATATTAATTTTTGTTTCACTTTTCATTTTAATGATTTACGCACTAATATGTTAAAATTGATATTAATTATTTATCTTTAGAGAAACGGTGGCCACTAAAGTGCGTGAACCACACGTGGAAGATATCCGAGCTGTATCACCCTGATGAGGATTAGTTAGAGAGGCCATTTTTCCTCTGGACTTACCGACCTTTGTTGATCCGGTTATAGCACCATCAGTCACGACATGCACATGGCATTTATGGAGAGGTGGCACAAGGAGACGTCACATATCCACTTGCTTGTTAGGAAGATGACAAACACAGATGATGGCGCCTGCCTGCTACATCTTCCTACCAGAGAGAGGTTATTTAACCACTCCCAGATCGATCGTATTGATGCGATTGAATGAATGGTCGACTATCTGGGAGCTGAACCAGAAGAGGCATTTAAGCAGTGTTCCTCCTTCAATGGGGCTAATGCCAAGTTCTCATTCCTTAAGGAGTTATATCACCAGCACCTCTCTGTGGCAGCTGATTCCTAGTCAGAGGACATATCGAGGGCTTCTTGGTATTCCCCCCACATAGGGAACCCGGTCGTGATGTCATTCAAAGTATATCTGGATAGGATTGTCCATGATAACATCCCATGGATGCCGTTTGAGGATCACCAAGAGATTATCAAGTTTGACTCCATCTCACTGTACTCTGGATGGCTGGCATGTGAGACTAACATTATGGCCAGGCATTTGCCGAAGCGATGCATGCGACAATTTGGCTATGTGCAGACCATACCCAGATCTCCTATTCAGGCTGCTCCCGACATCATTGTTCATTGGGAGCTCGATGGCATATTTCAGGAGTGGGAGCATCATTTGGTGCTAGAGCAGTGTTGGATGATGTAGGCATCCAACAGTTGGCACTATGTTGAGAAATACGTGACGTGGTTATACACAATGTCACATCTTATCATGATATTGTATGCTCCTGGACGTCTGTCTAGGCCAACTCGTGAGGAGATCTTAGAGAACCAGCAGGCCGAGGATGAACATGTCATTAATCTCTTTCCAATCTATCAGCAGTTACAGATGATTGGGCGGGAGGCTTTGGACATAGATATCATTGACCGAGATGGTCCTAAGGCGGTGGCCATTGAAGAACGGATGGTTAGGAAGGTAGGGAGTGCAGCAGGATATAATAGACATAAGAGGGGCTGGGGAGTGAGGATCAGGCATACGCAATAGTCTATGATTTTTTTATTTCAGAATAATTTATGAACAATTCTTGTATTTTTTATTTTAAACAATTTATTGTATTATCGTTTTCTGTTTGCATTTTTATTGTATTATCATATTATTGTATTATCGTTTTTTAAGTCTTATCATTTTTCATTTGTGTTTTTATTATCGTTTTCATCTAATTATTTATCAACACAATGACGATTTAAAAAAAAAATCAATGTCCAGGGTTTCAGAGACGTATCTCCAAAAGAACTAAGTCAGTGTGTTTTAGAGGTCGATCTTTGAAAATATCACTGCATGTTTAAATATAACGTTCAAGTCCAAACATATTGTTTTTGGAGATGCATCTCTTAAACACCATGATTTGGAGTGCATTCGGAGATGAATCTCCGAAGGGTATTTTCGGGTTTTCAGGGGTTTTTCCCCACCCATAAGAGGTGTACAAAGAAATTCCCTTTCACACGAGTTGTCCCATATGTTTCCTCATCACTTGACCTGATCATGGACTTTTCCTTGCTTGTATCTGTTGGACTTAAAATTTCACACATAAAGGGGAGGGGGAGAATTGTGTAGTTTGGAAAAACATTGTTTTGAAATTTTTTGGTAAGTTAAATCATACTTTAAAAACATTTTCAAAAGTTAAGCAGCGAAAATTAAATTTCAAAAATTAAATAGTTAAGGGAAGAAGAAGAACACCAAGAATTATAGTAAAAATGACTTTGTCTTGTCCCCAAGAATTGATCTTGAGAGTTTCCAATAATAGTTGAGAGGTTTTAGTAGGAAAGACTCACAGACTCTCTTATACAAGGAAATGATGGTTGATCTTCAACCAAATATTACAAGACGATAGATGTGGGCGTTTGCGTCTTTTCTTTAATATATTGTTAAGAGCGAAATGTCCAATCTTCCTTCCCAATGGTGGATTGAAGCGTTTAGTCTTCAAGTTTTAAAATATCTGAGCTCAATACCTTTGGTTTTACCAGGACAAAGCAAACAATCTACGATATTTTGACCGGGATGATCTCTAACCTATGGAGATTCTAATACCAGGATAATATTCAATTTATCTTAGTTTTGACCAGGTTAACCAAGAACCAATGAAGATTTTAACAATGGCTAATCTTCAACCAAACCCTAAGACTGATCACACAATCCCCAACCTAAGGTTTTATCGGGTTTAGCTTCGAACAAAAAATAACCCCTAATTGGACAGTATTCAACCAAGGTGTATCTAAAAGATTCCCTTGGTGAATTTTATAATTTTACCCTTTCCAGAATTACAAAAGTATCCCCACTCTCAAAGGAATTTTTCTCACAAAAGCGTTTGGCTATAACATCTAGTGAGAGAAAGTTAAATAAAACTTTAGAGAGAGAGACCGTGTGAGAGATAGAAGTGTCAAAACACGATTCTGGATGGTTTTAAATGAGAATATGAGACTCTATTTATAGGCTTGAGGTTTGCTAAAAAAGGAATTTTCAATCAATGATTTTTCGGTTAGCTAATCGATTAGATATTAAAAACAATTGATTATTATTCTCAAAATGGAAGTTTAAGATATATAGTCGTTGTATAGAATCAAGGTGCGTTCAAACTAGCTTGAGCCTCAAGTTTGTGCATTTCTAATCGCTTGGCAATTTTTTCTAATCAATTTGAAAGGTCAAAATTTTTGCCCATGACTATTTTGATTGCTCCTTATTCTTTTGAAATAACTTCCCTATGTTATTTAAAGTGTTTTCTTTTGGTAAAGCATTTGAAAAAGGTTTTAGTGTGTATGTGTGTGTGTGCTTATATAGCCTTACACTTTTACAGAAAATCCCATTTACTTAAATAAGTTCACTCAGTTACAAAATTAGGAGATTATCTCCTTTTCTACAAGCCCTTGGTCAAATACTATCTTTTATGTTGATACTGATTGAAATCACTTGAGGCTTTAGATTATTTCCACTTTGTTTTCCTTCTTCAGATAATCAAGTTCATCAAACCATAACACTTTGGTTTGAAACTTTAACCATTTAAGTATTATGCTTTAATTATCATTAGTTGTCCTTATAGTTATCATCATCAAAAGTTGATGTCTTGGTTAGAGGTCTATTAACTGCAAAACAAGGTTCCATATTCTCTCTCTTTTTGATGATGACAACACTTCTCTCAAAGGAGGTGGTAAAATAAATAATATAGATATATTTGAAGTGATAAAACTCCCTCTGAGTTAAATAGAATATACCTCCTGGGAGTATGTTTCTCCCCCTTTGTCAAAATCAAAAAGATGGGTAAAGATGCATTGCGAGTAGAAAGTATGCAAAACAAGGGTAATTTAGACATTTAGGAAAAGAAAATTTCACTCATATTATTGATCAAATTTAGAATACAAAAGGGAAATTGCATAATAATTAAAAGTATAGGAAAAAATGCAACATGATAACTAGAACACTTAGTTCATCTCATCATCATCTTCACTTGAAGCTAGTGGAGAGATAAGGTTTTCCTAGCTATTTTCTCGATGAGCATGTTGATTTTTGCGTTAATTTTTCTCAGCTCATCATAAATTTCATTGTAGGGATTGGATGAAGGAGAGTTTCTTTGTTCACTTGTTCTTCTTGGTTTTTGAGGGACAAATTATCCTTCTACAATTGCATATCTCATTTTGCTTATTACAACTTGCCTTTTCTTTGTGTGTTTATAGTTGGGTTCTTCTTCTACTAAAGGATAATCGTTGTAGTGAAGGATTTTCATGATGAGTTTGGCATAGAGTATGGTGTTGTTTTTCCTTTTTCATTCTAGCATGTGGTGGAGTACAATAACTACCCATTTTTTCGGACTTGGTTTTCTAGGAACCAGACAACTGGGATGTCCAATTTTAGGACGGTGCTATAGTTTCTCTTCTTTGGGAACAAAATATGGTTTATGGTGTAGTGGATTAATCCAACGTTTTGGCGAAGGAGTCCAAAATTGAAGGCATATGGAATGATGGAGGTATAATCAATGAGGAGTGTGTGAGAAAGAGTGTCAAAGTTAAAATTTGTTACCTTCAAGATCCATTTGATCACAGTCTTACTCTATGATTGTGAGGTTGCAAATGTTGGAGAAATATTTAAGGGATAACGGTATGAGATGTTTTCTGACTCTAAGGTTGATGATTCCATTAGTGAAAGAGATATTTGTGTAAAGCATTTTTACCAAATCTGGGTGTCGTTCTTGAGGTTTCTCAAAGATAAAATCTTCTAGCCCTGCAGCAGTGAATGCTTATATGAATAAATAATTTTGGAGAGCTCTTCATCTATATAGTGGGTGACAAATATTTCTCTTTCTCAGTAGAAGAGGTTGTAGTTGGTTTCTTGGGCTTGTGAGGAGAAGTTTTTGGAGGAATATAAGGATGATGGTTGGTGTTGTGAGTACAACTTTGATTCAAAGTATTTTGTATGATGTCAAAATCGGGACAAGATGGAACTTTTGTGAAGTAGATGGTATCCCTATGTCTTTTGGAACTCCTTTGCATTATAGGCCTTAGGAATCATCAAAAAGCATATTGAAATTGATCCAAATCATTGAAAAACCATTTTTCCATAATTTTTCATCGCATGTGTCGACACATTTGAGTTTCAGGTCGACACATGTAACTCATTTTAAATCCTGTGGCTTCTGTAAGTCTCGGATCGACACATGCATCCATATAGGTCGACACATACTGAAAGAATTCTAAAATTGAAGAAATTTCCATTTTATGTGTCGACATATCCGTTTTTCAAGTTGACACATCTACTAGCGTATTTAAGCTTATAGCCTCTGAGTTGCTTAGGTCGACACATGACATTATTTGAGGTCGACACATACGACCTAAACACAAAGTATATGTTGAAACATACGAGTTTGAGGTCGACACATCATGTTTGATTCGGTCATATTTTAACTTCTTTTTTATTCCAAATTTTCCTTTATTACCCTAATTGTCCCACAACTATAAATATTCATTAATGCATCGTTCACAACTTGATGATACCATAAAATTAGCCTACTTTCTCTCTACATATTCAACCTTCCAACCTATGCATCCACACCAACATTACATCATGATGATGTTCCGTTAGGGTGCCATCTAAACAAAGAATTATGGGTTTCCAATTGGTTTTGGTTGAGTTCTTGTAGGGGTCTTCATCCAGAAAAACCATCGGGTTTCTCCTCCAAAATCATTTGTTAAATTGGGGATTTTTGTGCAAGATCGTGCAAAGGATCGTCCATGTGAAAAATCTCTTTGAGTGTTTGAAATCTTTTCAAGGAGCCTTAGAGTGGTTGAAATCTTTTTAAGGAAGTAGTAAGAATTTGATGTAGAATAATTGATCTTGTATTAATATTTTGCAATTGGATTTACTCGAGTGAAAAAATCCCTTGGAGTGTTTGAAATATTTTCAAGGAACCTTGGGGTGTTTTAAATCCTTTTAAGGAAGTAGCTTAAGTGGCGAATATGTTGCATCTATCGGTTGATTTGATATTGCTTAAGATAAAAGGTTGGAAGAAGGAGCATCAACACCAAATTGGAGAATTTTGTATTATTGTTTCTAACTCTTCCATTGTATTAAACATTTTTCATATTAAAATTATCCTATTTCCATTATAATTAGGTACAAATGTAACCACATGCGAGGACGACAGTGGGGAACTGTGTAGACAAATTCCTTGTGTGTTTTTACTTTTCCACTTTTACTTGCTTTCTATTTCATCAATCTTTTTATCAAATATCATTGTGATAGTAATTAAATTGTAAGAATTTTTCTCTCAAAATATGTTTTTGAAATAGGTGTGGATATAGCTTATAATCAATATTTATTATAAGTGGTTTGTATATCAACACTATTCAAAAGAGAAATTCTGAAAATTCACTTGCACGCCAAGCATTTGATAAAACGATCAAGTTAGTTCTTTTATTATTTAGCCCTGGAAATAGCATTACAAAGTGATTGCGTTCAAACAATAAATAAAGTGGATTTTTTATTTGAGTTTGTATTAATATATTACTCATTTTGTCTCATAGACTAACCTTGTATCAGAGAAAAACAAGAATAGTAACTCTAGTGATGATGAGATCTCGGATAATGAAGAGATGAGACTATTTGTGAGGAAGTATAATCGGTATGTTCAAAAAAAATGGAGTTAAACATTTTGACAATAATCTCATGATGTTTAGAACGCAATCCTCCTCCCTCAAAGAATAGAACAAGAAAAAGGACAAAGGAAATGTTATTTTCTATGAATGTGGTAAGCCCAATCACTATAAATCGAATTGTCTATCTCTTGCCAAAAAGAAAGAAAAGGCCAAAGAAACAAGACTAGACAAGCCTATGTTGCTTGGGAAAGTGAAAGTGAATCATCAAGTGATGAAAGCTCAAGTGAGAGTGATGAAGAGGCAAATTATTGTTTCATGGAAAATCATCGACAAGGCAAGAAAAAATATGTAAGTTCTAAATACTCTAACATTTCCTCTTTGTCTTATAATGAATTAAAAAGTGAATTTAAAAAACTACAATTAGAGTTTTTGAATGCTAACAAAAGATTGGCCTCCCAAGAAAAAGTTTTCACATTTTTAGAGGCCAAGGTTAATAAAATCAATTATGAGTTAGAAGCATTAAAAGAACTTATTGTAGATAGTTGAAATCATAAAAAAGTGGATGAGTCTTCTTACAAGTATGGTTGTGAGACATGTCAAATTTGGAAACAAGAAGTGAGTACTCTTGCTACCAAATTGTATAGTCTACACCATCTCATGGAGAACATGTCTATTAGGTCCTTGAAGGTTGAAAGCCTCATAAAAACTACTCTTCAATTAAGAAAGTTCCTAATAGCATTATTGATTCTAATCATAGGATATTTTTCCACTATTGTTGCAAAAAGGGTCACACTATTGAAAAATTCAAGTTTAGGACTTTTTTTATTTCTAAAGGTGATTTTCAATGGTTACCCAAAAGCAACATTTATTTAAGTCACTCTCAGGGACCCAATGAGAATTGCATACCTACCACCCTTGTTTGATTTTTTGTAGGTTGAATGTCTTGATGCTATGACAGGAACGTGGATTCTCTATAGTGGATGTTTAAGACATATGACGGGAGACATATCGCTTTTCTCTGACTTTGTGGCGAAGAAGAAAGGACTTGTGTGCTATGGTGATCACAACAAAGGTGCAATACTTGGAAAAGATATTATAGGTAATCCCTTAACTATTACTATCTCAAATATTATGCTAGTTGAATGTCTTAGACATAATCTTCTTAGTATTAGTCAATTATGTGACAATCGATACAAAATATCCTTTGTAAAAGATTGTTGTGTAATTGAACATAGTGAAAAGAAGGATTGTATGTTTAAGGTTTTGGGGGTTAGTAACATTTATATGCTTGACTTAAATGAGATTTACTTGAATAATTATCAATATCTTGTTACCTTGAGTGAAGAATTTTGGCTATGGCGTATACGTTTAGCTCATGTCAACTTTGACCTACTTAATAAAATTGTCTCAAAAGATTTCGTAATCGGTCTACCAAAAATAAAATTTTCTAAAGATCACATATGTGATGCATGTCAAAAGGGTAAGCAAACAAGGTCCTCTTTTAAATCTAATAAATTTATTTCTACATCAAGGCCACCTGAGCTCCTTCACATGGATTTTTTTTGTCCCTCACGGACTAAAAGCATAGGTGGCAATTATTATGGTTTAGTGATTGTAAACGATTACTCTAGATTTTGTTGGACGTTTTTCTTACTTAGCAAGGATGAAACATTCATAACTTTCACACGTTTGGCCAATATTGCTCAAAATAAAATGAATTCAAAGATAGTTGCTATTCGAAGCGATCATGGAGGTGAATTTGAAAACCACCTCTTTGAAGAATATTGTGATAAATTTGGTATTGAACATAACTTTTCATCTCCTAGTACTCCGCAAAAAAATGGTGTTGTTGAGAGAAAAATCGCATTTTAGTGGAGTTGGAAAGAACAATGCTCAATGATTATGGTCTACCAAAATATTTTTGGGTCGATGCTATTAGCACAACATGTTATGTCTTGAATAGGATGATTATTCGTCCAATTCTTGACAAAACTCCTTATGAACTTTTGAAAGGTAGAAAACAAAATTTATCTCATCTTCATGTATTTGGATGTAAATGTTTCATTTTAAATAATGGAAAAGACAATCATGGAAAATTTGACGCGAAAACCGATGAAGGTATGTTTCTTGGAGACTCTCAATCTAGTAAAACATATAAAGTTTATAACAAGAGATTACTTATTGTTGAATACTCCATTCATATTAATTTTGATGAGACTTCCCCAAATAGTGTTGGAAAGGTAGTTCTTTTCATGGTGTAGGTGCATCCACGAAAGACATACTCAAAGACATCGATGAAGGAGTTGATCAACCTAAAGTGGTTGATATTGAGGATGATGGAGATAGAACCCAAGAAAAGAAGGATGATAAAGGTCATGAATAAAATGATTGTCATCCTTTGGAGTGGAGAACATCCAAAGATCATCCTCTTGACAACATTATAGGTGATATCAAAAAGGGGGTAATTACTCATTCTAAAATAAGTAGTCTTTGTTGCCATCATGCTTATGTATCACAAGTTGAACCTAAAAACACTAACGATGCCTTACTTGATGAGCATTGGCCTATTTCCGTGCAAGAAGAATTAAACCAATTTGAAAGAAACTATGTTTAGGATCTTGTCCCTCGTCCTACCAATCATCAAATTATAGGCATCCAATGGGTATTTAGGAATAAGCTTGACGAACATGGTGTGATAACAAGAAATAAGGCCCTTCTTGTGGCTCAAGGGTATAACCAAGAAGAGTGCATTGACTGTGAGGAGACTTATGCTCCGGTGGTATGACTTGAGGCTATACGCCTTTTATTAGCTTATGTTTGTTTTAAGAATTTCAAATTATTTCAAACGGACATAAAAAGTGCATTCCTTAACTGATACATAAGTGAAGAGGTGTATGTATCTCAACCTCCAGGATTTGAAAATGATGAGTCCTAATCATGTTTTCAAGCTTAAACGTGCATTGTATGGTCTTAAACAAGCCCCTAGGGAATGTTATGATAGACTTAGAAAATTTCTGCTTAAACAAGGATACTCTATAGGGAGAGTTGACAATACTCTCTTTATTAAACGTCAAGGAAAGCATATTTTATTAGTTCAAATTTATGTAGATGATATAATTTTTGGATCCACTAATATGCATCTTGTCAAGGAGTTTTCTAAGCTTATGCAGGGAGAGTTTGAGATGAGCCTAATGGGGGAGTTGAACTACTTTCCCGGGCTACAAATTAAACAAATCCATGAAGGAACATTTATGTGTCAAACCAAGTATTGTCTCAAATTACTTAAGAGATTCAGAATAGATAGTGCTAAGGAAATTGACACTCCTATAGCAACAAACAGTAATCTAGAAAAGGATGAAAAGGTAAGGATGTTAAGGTAAAAAGGTATAGAGGTATGATTAGTTCACTTATCTATCTTACGACATCTCGTCCCGATATTACGTTTAGTGTTTGTATGTGTGCATGATATCAAGCGGTTCCCAAGGAATCTCATTTAAAATCCGTAAAACGAATCTTTAGATATCTTATTGGTACCTCAAAATTCGGGCTTTGGTATTCCAAGGGAAATAATTGTAATTTAGTTGGTTATTCGATTCTGATTTTTCTGGTTGCAAATTGGATAGGAAAAGTACTAGTGGGACTTGTCACTTGTTTGCAAAATCCTTTGTAATTTGTCATGGTAAAAAGCAAGTTTATATAGCTTTGTCAACTTTCGAGGAAGAATACGTGGAAGCCGATAGTTGTTGTGCCCAAATATTGTGGCTCAAACAACAACTATTGGATTTTGATATTAAACCATCACATGTTCCTATTACGCGTGACAACACTAGTTCCATTAATCTAACCAAAAATCCGGTGCTATATTCAAGGACTAAACACATTGAGATATGTCACCACTTTCTCCGTGATCATGTTGAAAAATGAGATGTTGTGTTTGAGCATGTTGATAGTAAAAATCAACTTGTCGATATTTTCACTAAACCACTCGTAACTGAATCCTTTGTCAACATACGCGAAGAATTGGGGATCATTGAATTTTGACTAGCTCTCTATCTCCTTATTTTCACATTAAGTATTCTCTTTAACTATGTGTTTAAGTGTGTAATACTTTGTGAGTGAAACTTTCAACACTTCAAGAGTAAGGTATTATCGTTTCAATTTCTCCTTGAACGTAAGTTTTACCTAATTTCATATTTTTAGACTTCTTTCAAAAATGCTTCATATACTTTCAAATGATGAAAACCATGAATGTTCATTTCCAAAAATTCCGATTAATAACCATTGTGTGTTCTTGATATATATGTTTACAATGATTTCATGTATTAATTCTTTCACATTTGTATAAATTTGTTCTTAATATGCAAACATGTGATGTGGTTATTTCCCTTATTTTATCTTGAAATGTATTTTTCATTATGTCATAGTTACATTATTTTGATAAACACTTTCATTTTGATTGTAGTAGTGAAATTATGCTTTTGCTATGGTTGGCACATGCGTGTGCGACATTGGCAGTTTCATTATGAAATGTTAAAATATCGTGACGCTCAACTTAACCTTCATTGTTTTTGCATTACATTACATTTTTTGTGATGTGTGCTGATCATTATTTAAAATTTTGCATCATTGAATATATATGGGGATATGTAATTTTTGCGTTTATATGCAAAATTGCCTTTGAATGATAATTATGAATTATTTTGGGAACTATGGTACTTCTAACTGGTTGTTATCTTCTTTTTTATGTTTTCAAAGGGGGAGAACCATATGCGAGACGAAGATGGGATGCACAAAGTCAGAGGGAGCCTTTTAGGATTACAAGAAATGCATCGTCACAAGTTTTGCCATCATCAAAAAAGGTGAGTTTGTGAGTACAACTTCGCTTCAAACTATTTTGTATGATTTCAAAACCAGGACAAGATGGAACTTCTGTGAAGTAGATGGCATCCCTATGTCTTGTGGCACTACTCTGTATTATTGGTATTAGGAATCATCAAAAATCATATTTAAATTGATCCAAATCATTAAAAAACCATTTTTGCATAGTTTTTCGTTGTATGTGTCGACACATTCGAGTTTCAGGTCGATACATGTAACTCATTTTAAAGCCTGTAGCTTCTGTAAGTCTCAGGTTGACACATTCGTCCATACAAGTCGACACATAATGAAAGAATTCTAAAATTTCAGAAATTTCCATTTTATATGTCGACACATCCGTTTTTCAGGTCGACACATCTACTAGTATATTTAAGCTTGTAGCCTCTGAGTTGTCCAGGTCGACACATGACATTATTTGAGGTCGACACGTACGGCCTAAACACAAAGTATGTGTCGACACATATGAATTTGAGGTTGACACATCATGTTTGATTCAGTCATATTTTAACTTCTTTTTTATTCCAAATTTACCTTTGCTGCCCTAATTGTCCCACAACCATAAATACTCATTCATGCATCATTGAAAACTTGATGATACCATAAAATTAGCCTACCTTTTCTCTTTATCTTCAACCTTCTAATCTATGCATACATACCAACATTACATTGTGATGATGTTCCATCAGGGTGCCATTTAGACGAAGAATTATGGATTTCCAATTGGTTTGGGTTGAGTTCTTGTAGAAGTCTTCATCTGGCAAAAACCATCGGGTTTCTCCTCCAAAATCATTTGTTCAATTGGGCATTTTCGTGCAAGATCGTGCAAAGGATCGTCCATGTGAAAAATCCTTTGGAGTGTTTGAAATCTTTTCAAGGAACCTTTGAGTGGTTGAAATCTTTTTAAGGAAGTAGCAAGAATTGGATGATAGAATCGGTGATCTTGTGTTCATAGTTTGCAATCGGATTTACTCGAGTGAAAAATCCATTGGTGTGTTTGAAATATTTGCAAGAAAGCTTGAGGTGTTTGAAATACTTTTAAGGAATTAGCTTAAGTGGCGAATATGTTACATCTATCGGTTGATTTGATCTTGCTTAAGATCAAAGGTTGGAAGAAGGAGCATCAACACCAAATTAGAGAATTTTGTATTGTTGTTTCTAACTCTTCCATTATATTAAAAATTTTGCATATAAAAATTATCTTAGTTCCATTAGAATTAGGCACAGACATACCCACACGCGAGGACGACAGTGGGGAACTATGTAGACAAATTTCTTGTGTGTTTTTACTTTTCCGCTTTTACTTGCTTTCTCTTTCATCAATCTTTTTATCAAATATCATTATGATAGTAATTGAAATGTAAGAACTTTTCTCTCAAAATCTATTTTTGAAATAGGTGTGGATATATGTTATAATCAATTTTGATTATAAGTGGTTTGCATATCAACACTACTCAAAAGAGAAATTTTGAAAATTCACTTGCACGTCAAGTGTTTGATAAAAAGATCAAGGTACTTATTTTATTATTTAGCCTTGGAAATAGCATTTCAAAGTGATTATGTTCAAACAATAAATAAAGTGGATTATTGATTTGAGTTTGTATCAATCTATTACTCATTTTGTCTCATAGATTAACCTTGTATAATTTGTATATCTGAGTTTCTAATAAGTTGTTTTTAGATGACTTATTCAGTTAATTGCTTCCGCATCAAAAAGTTTCCAAAACAATTAATTTCTGGATTTTTATTTAGAAGAAAATTTTGCGCCTCTATTCACTCCCCCTCCCTCTAGATATGCATCGTCGTCTAATAGGTGTAACACCCCAAAAATAAAATTAATTATTTAATTATATGGTCGTGAATTATCTGATGAAATATATGATTTTATGTTGTTATGTGTGGGGTAATATCTGGTTTGAGTCGCGTTGAGGAGTATTGGAGATAAAATAGTTTATTGGAAATTATGGAATTTAGAGATAATTATTAGAATTATTAATAAGTTGAATAATTATTAAATATTTATCTAAGTTTTATTCCATTAAATAAGTAGAGATAAATTGGTGAAAGAATGTTAAGGGCATTTGGGTAAAGTTAGATGGGATAAGTGAGGTTAAAGTAGGAATAACATATTAAGGATCCTAAAGGAAAATAAGACTTAAGAAAAGTTGGGGGTTTTGTGTTCTCATTGTACAATTGTGAAAAATTTAGAGAACCAGAGAAAGGAAGGAAAGCTAGGGCAAGAGACACCATTGTTAGAGCTTAGAGAACCTTCAATCCAAAGGTAAGGATGGGGTTCCGACTTTCTAAAGGATAGTATAATGATATGTATGTGGGGATATTGATTGTTGTGGTTGTTTGGTGTATTGTTTTGTTCATAAAATTAATTCTTGAGTTCTCCATATTTTGTTCATGGGATGTTTGCCTATTGATGAAATTTTGATGCAATTGTGTGTATAATTGGTGAAATTGATGATGTAAATTGAGTTGGATTGATAGTCATTTGTTTGTGAGTAATTGGTATGATTGAAAGACATTTTTATGATTGAATTAATGGGAATTGGGGTTTTAAAACCATGATTTTCATATCAGGAAAAATAGCAGTTTTTTTGACTCTGTATGTAGTGCAACTGGGTACAACATATGGGGTAACCGGTTACCTGTATAATTTTGGGGAAATTTTGGAAAAACGTGAAGGTATAATCGGTTACTATATATATGGTAACCGGTTACCTAACTGAACAGTAGCTTGTATTTTTGAGTTTCAGGGGTGTAATCGGTTACCCCATATGCAGTAACCGATTACCCTGAAGCTGGCAAAAAATTTTAAAACTTGAAAAATCATATCTTTTGACTCGGGTGTCCATTTGACACTCTGTTTGAACCTACAGGAAGATGAGAACATTTTCTTTCCTATAAAATTAATTTCAAAGACAGTAGATAATTATTTTATGAGGTTATGTCTTTTTGTGTGAATTTCTCATTTTACGTGTTAACGCGATTATGTGGATTTGTTGTCTGTGGTGTGGTGTACTGTTGCAAGTAAGGCACAACAGGTGTCTGGTAAAGGTGAGTTGCATCGATTAATGGTGATATCAATGTGGCATTGTTTTGCATGGTTGTTTCATATGCATCTCATGTCGTGGACTTTAGCCTCGTCACTGTTGTTGGCTCAAATCCTAGATGGCATGGATAGAGAGTGAGGTGAATATAAATATTCACGTTGTTATTTTTGGACCTGATCCTAGATGGAGTGTATCGGAAGATAAGTGAAACAAATTATTCATAAATGATGGTGGCTCAGGTCCTATATGGCGTGGATTCGAGAGCAGTATTAGTACCACATACATAGAGTCAGTGTTGTGTCTCATTGCATGCCTTGTTGTTAGCATAATGATATTGTGTGTGGTAATTTATGTACGTTAATTTTGTTTATGACATAAAGGTGTGAGATGTGGATATAATAACTATGCATGATATATTTTTGTATACTTATTATTATACTTTTCTTTATATTGTTGTGATATCTCACCCCTTCTGTTTGAATGTTGCCTTTATGTGGGTAATGTGAAAATAGTCAGGAGTAGTTTGTTGTTGTGGAGTTCGAAGAGGTTGCTCTTCAGTCTCATTTTAGAGCCGGTGTTATGCTCTGATACATAACACCGAGTTGGGGGATAAACGCTTATTTTATTTTGCATTATTTTGGTAATTGTTGGGGGAGTATTTTATACTCCTGGATAACTGATTTATGATTCATATTCGATTGAAGTTTTTTTGGATGACGAACCTGAATTATTTTCTGCTGCTTAAAAAAGTTAATTTTTAAGACTATGGTATTTGTTTTTTATCCAAAAGGTGTTATGTATCCCTTTTATTACTTTGAGCAGATTGTGTTTTTCTTGAGATGATATAACATCCTAAATGTCTTTGAAAAAAATATTACTTTGATTTTTATGTTATTAATCGCCAGTAAATTTAGGGTGTTACAGCTGGGAAGAACAAGTTCTCTTATTAGCCATTTTTGGTTTGATGGTGATGATTATTTGAGTGAACTATGTGTTTGTATGCAAAGAATAAGTAAAAGAATGATGGAATAACAAACAATGAGAAATTACCTCCTTTTATAGCCTTATGTCTAATCAATTAGATGCATTTTCTAATCGATTAGTAATAGTTAAAAAATAAAGTTTTCTATCAAAAGTGTCTGTTACAACATTTACTCGTCCAACTATCCGTTGAGGGGATCTCTAACATTCAAAATTTTGTTTTTTCAAAATATTTAATCGATAAGGTCAAAGGGCTAATCATTTATATTGGCCCAATTCATCATATCTTTGTTTTGGTCCTTGTGTTCTGCACTCTTGTTAGGCTTTATTTACACCTCTAGCTACAAAACACTTAAATGCTCATTTTTATGAGTTAGAAGTATTTTAATTTTGATGAGAAAATAATTAAAATGATTATTTTAAGGGTTTAATCATATTTTCTTGATTATTTTAACCTTAAAATAATTTTTAACTCTCTTATCAAGAATTTCTTGATAAATATTTTCTAAAGGGAAAACACCACTTGGTATGTCCTTCTCCACACATCGTTGGATGTGAGAGTTAGTAAATCCACGAAATGGATGAGTCTATTACATACTTATTCATTCAACTGATCATTTCAGATCATCAATTTTGAGATACTCTCAAATATTTTTGCTTTGATCATAACAATTGACATTTGTCATCACCGTTCATTTTCGGGATTAGAGACTTTCACAAATAATGTATACTTCTGGTGTATACTAATGCTTTGTACAACTTTCTTCAAATAATTATTTAGACTTCAGTCTGCAAAGCATTCTTGCAAAACACTTAAGGTTTCACCTTTGGTGTCCATATCATCTTCTTGGGCCCAATACCGTCCTGGTAACAGATTTTTTGAATTGTTCATTTTGGAATTCTCCACTATGGTCACTTATAATAGATGGAATGATTACTCCTTTTCATTTTAGATAGTTTTCGAAAGGCAGTAGACACATCTCTTTTATGAGATAAGAATAATACTCAGGTGTAGCAGGAGCAGTCATCCACAATTACAAGGACATTTATATTTCCATCAAGACTTGTGGTTCTGGATAGGCAAAAAGATCCATGTGAAGCAGTTGTAAGGGCCGATCTGTGGAAACTATATTTTTTACTTTAAAAGAAGCCCTTACTTGCTTGAATTTTTGGAACGCATCACATAATATGTTATTTTCAACATGTAATCTAGAAGATCGTCTACGGGATCCTTGCAAACTAACTTGTTTAAGTGGACCGTGTGGATGTAAGTTGTTCTCCTATGCCATAACAAAGATTCATCATTGTTACTTATAAGACATACATCATTTGAAGGAATTTTATTTAAATTCACCGTATAGTTATTTCCACTTCTTGAGCTCATATATAGAGTTTCATTTGATTTAGATTTTATGACCCTGCAACCAAAAAAATCAAAGGTTACACGATTACCTTTGTCACATAGGGATGACAAAAAAACTATACCCGTGGGTATCCACGGATAAAACCCATTATGTGCGCGTGTTGGATAGCTTAATGAGTATCCACGGGTAAATTAAACAAATATTGAATTACTCATTTTATTATGGGTACATATATGGATTTTATGGTACCCGTATCCGCGGATATCCGTAATTGTTAATATTTAGCAAAATTACTTAAATATCTTTTAAAAGTATTATAGTTGATAAATTATTTTCATTAATAGACATTTAATTTAACTTGTAATCTCCTTTTCACTTAAAACCCTAGCTTCATTCATTTTTTCTATGTCTTCTTTAAAAGTTATACACATAATTTTCTATTCATATCATTTAAGAAAAATTAATAAATACGATTTATAAAAAAGGTATCCATGGATATGCACAAGTATTTGTGGGTATCTCAAAATCCATAGATACCCGTTTGACGGAACCCCAATGGCTATGAGGCAGATATGATAATATCATATTTACTAAACGGGGCGGGTAGCGAGGGACTAGTACCCATGCATACGGGTACTCGTTTCCATCCCTATTGTAACATAACTAACTTATGATAAATAAAATATGCTTTAGCTTTTTAACCAAGAGAAGTTACCCAATTGTTGGACTGGGGAACTTACCAACAATGCCACAACCTAAATATTTTCCCTTACTATTATCACCATAAGAGACAAAACCTCACATTTTTGGAAAGAAGGGGGAAAATAAGGTTTTATCACCTGTCATATGCTTTGAACAACTTCTATTAATGTACCATTTAGCCTGATCGACTATCAAGCAATATTGCAATAAAAACCTTGGTCTTTACTTTAGGTACACATATCATCTTGGGCCCTTAATTTTTAGTTTCATAAATGTTCTTTTCATTTGACTTTATAATAGAGACATAAGAATTTCATGAAGGAGGTGGATTTTTTATTTTGTGATCACAATTTTTTTATAGAAGTATGAAAAATGATATCCTTCTTTGCTCTCATGACTTTTCTTAAAATAAAATAAAACATGAAAATATGACCTTATTTATCACAATAGATGTTTTTTTTAAGGTTTTTCAATGAGAGGTGGATTTAGCATTACAAATATTTTTGGACACGTGACTCCATACACAAGAAGGGGGGGGGGGGGGAGATAAATTATGGGTTTTGGAAAAACGGTAGTTTGAAACACTTTTATGATTATTTTCATAGTTCAATAACATTTTAAAATGTTTCAGAAATTAGCAGTGGAAATTAATAATGCAGAAAGTAAAGAGTTAATTGTAAGAGAAAAGACTCCAAGAATTATAGAGGTTAAGTCGAAATGAAATGACCTAATCCTCTTCTAAGATTTTTTCTTGAGAGTATCCAACAAATCTTAAGAGATTTTAGTAGGTTTAACTCTCAAACTTTCTTGTACAAGGAAAAATGAAGTTTCAAGCTAACTTCCAACGAAGCAACGAACACCAGGGAGAAGCAATTAGCTTTGCTTCCAAACAACAAATTAAAGAAGTTAGTCTTGGTTCCATATGCCAACTTGAAGCAGTTAGTCCTTAAGCTAAACCAATATTTTCAAAGGGCTTATCTCAAACCAAGATGAGATTTTAAACCAGACTGAACTCACGAACCGAACCAAGGTTTTGACCAGGTCGACCATGAACCACTGAGATTTTAAACTAGACTTATCTCGAACTGAAGCAAGCTTTTGACTGGGCCGAACATACAAACCGGACTGGGGTTTTGACTAGGATAACTATGAACCAAGTTGATATTTTGATCGGGATGATCTCAAACTAAAAAAATATTTTGAATGGGCTGAGCTTACAAACATATATGGATTGAAATAAGTATCCACGAGTAAATTAAACAAATATTGAATGACTCATTTTATTATGGGTACATATATGGATTTTATGGTACCCGTATCTGAGGATATCCGTAAGTGTTAATATTTAGCAAAATTACTTAAATATATTTTAAAAGTATTATAGTTGATAAATTATTTTCATTAATAGACATTTAATTTAACTTGTAATCTCCTTTTCACTTAAAACCCTAGCTTCATTCATTTTTTCTATATCTTCTTCAAAAGTTATAAACATAATTTTCTATTTATATCATTTAAGAAAAATTAATAAATACGATTTATAAAAAAGGTATCCATGGATATGCGCAAGTATTTGTGGGTATCTCAAAATCCACGGATACCCGTTTGACGGAACCCCCATGGCTATGAGGCAGATATGATAATATCTTATTTACTAAATGGGGCGGGTAGCGAGGGACTAGTGCCCATGCATACGGGTACCCGTTTCCATCCCTATTGTAACATAACTAACTTATTCTAAATAAAATATGCTTTAGCTTTTTAACCAAGAGAAGTTCCCCAATTGTTGGACTGGGGAACTTACCAACAATGCCACAACCTAAATATTTTCCCTTACTATTATCACCATAAGAGACAAAACCTCACATTTTGGGAAAGAATTAGGAAAATAAGGTTTTATCACCTGTCATATGCTTTGAACAACTTCTATTAATGTACCATTTAGCCTGGTGGACTATCAAGCAATATTGCAATAAAAACCCTGGTCTTTACCTTAGGTACTCATATCATCTTGGGCCCTTAATTTTTAGTTTCATAAATGTTCTTTTCATTTGAATTTATAATAGAGACATAAGAATTTCATGAAGCAGGTGGATTTTTTATTTTGCAATCACAATTTTTTTATAGAAGTATGAAAAATGATATCCTTCTTTGCTCTCATGACTTTTCTTAAAATAAAATAAAACATGAAAATATGACCTTATTTATCACAATAGATGTTTTTTTAAGGTTTTTCAATGATAGGTGGGTTTAGCATTACAAATATTTTTGGACATGTGACTCCATACACAAGAAGGGGGAAGATGAATTATGGGTTTTGGAGAAATGGTAGTTTAAAACACTTTTATGATTATTTTCATAGTTCAATAATATTTTAAAATGTTTTAGAAATTAGAAGTGGAAATTAATAATGCAGAAAGTAAAGAGTTAATTGTAAGAGAAAAGACTCCAAGAATTATAGAGGTTCAGTCGAAATGAAATGACCTAATCCTCTTCTAAGATTTTTTCTTGAGAGTATCCAGCAAATCTTAAGAGATTTTAGTAGGTTTAACTCTCAAACTTTATTATACAAGGAAAAATGAAGTTTCAAGCTAACTTTCAATGAAACAACGAACACCAGAGAGAAGCAATTAGTTTTGCTTCCAAACAACGGATTAAAGCGGTTAGTCTTATTTCCATACGCCAACTTGAAGCAGTTAGTCCTTAAGCTAAACCGAGATTTTCAAAGGGCTTATCTCAAACCAAGATGAGCTTTTGAACCGGACTGAACTCACGAACCGAACCAAGGTTTTGACCAGGTTGACCATGAACCACTGAGATTTTAAACTAGACTTATCTTTAACCGAAGAAAGCTTTTGACTCGGCCGAACTTACAAAACGAACCGGGGTTTTGACTAGGATAACTATGAACCAAGTTGATATTTTGATCGGGATGATCTCAAACTAAAAAAATATTTTGAATGGGCTGAGCTTACGAACCAAAACGATGATTTAGAACCTAAATCTCCAAACCAAAGCTTTTAAAGGATTTATATTCTAACCCAAACAAACAATGTCTTATGGATAAATTATTCTACCAAAATAAAAATATTCCTTGGTGAATTTATAATTATATCTCTTCTAGAATATAGATTCTTCAATAAATAAAAAAGAACTTTCTTGAAAGCGCTACAACTAATTTTAAGCGAGGGAAAGTGAAAAAATATTTTTTTAGAGAGAGAGTGTGAGGAGTGAGATAGGAAGCTCACTTTTTCTGGATGAGAAATTGAGAAGGGAAGGGCCTCTATTTATAGGCTAGAGGGTGGTACTAAAAATAATTTTTCTTGGGCTAGAATTGATGAGCCAATAGATTTGAAGGCCAAAAACAAGCAATTATCTAAGTTTAAAAGGAAATAAAAGATATATAGAATGTTCAGTTCACTAAGATGTTGTCCTAAATGTTTAAGGACATTTTTGCGCTGACCAAATCGTCTGGGTGAAAGTGCCAATCGATCGGACAATATAATATTTTGTCCAAAACCATTAAGACAATTCATGGTTCAACTGGCACGACTCTAAAACATTTTAAGAAATATTTTCTTAATATTTAGGGGTTTAAAAAATATTTTTTTAGTGTGTGTATGTGTGCGCGCGCGATTTAGCCATATAACTTTACAAAAGAGCCCTATGTGTTTTTACAAAACATGGTTCACTCGGACGCGATATGGAGAGCTTTCACACTTCCTCTATTTCACACTTTGAAGCTTAAATACTTGTCAAGTAAACCAATCATATAGAAAATTTATTGAATCTTCCCAGAGATGAGGCTTGAGATTTATTCAGGTTAAACACCATCATTAGAAGATGTTTGCAGTGATCATCAAACTTTAACTTCTCGGTCTGCATCTTTAACCGCTTTGATATTTGAATCATCATAGTTTGTAAAGGTTATTATGCAAGCTTAGTTTCCATACATGTAGGTTGCATCATCAAACACTTTTTTTTAGTTTTCATCATTAAAAGCATCAAAAGACCAACCTGCAAAACATGGTTCCACAAATGTTACTAAAGTTCTTATTAGCATTGTTGGATTCATAGCTAGGTCGAGTTTTATTGTAGGAAAATCTTTGATTTCCCAATAGAAGATCAAAACTATATCTTCCTTTGGTGAACTTGACAAGTTTCTTTTTAAGATCACAAATTTCATTTTTCATAGTATGACATTCATTTCACTTGAGAGGTTCATCCCATCGTTAGAAGTGGATGAGTTTTAAACTGAACCGTTTTGTCTTTCTCTAAGGATTTCTATTTCTTTCTCAATGTTTCTATTTTTAGATTCAAGAGAAGAAATAATATCTTTGGATATAGAGACAATTTTTTATGGTTTAATTGTTTCTTTTATTAGCTTCTTACAAACCTGGAAAAGATCGTGATAAGAAAAATAAGAGATCACCTCATCATCTTGATGATTTTCTACGAGACAGATGTTTTCCACTTATTCATCACCTAGATATTTCATATCACTATCTTCTCATGCGATGTAAACTTTCTTTCCTTTTTTTAAGGTTTCTTATATTTCTTCAGATTTTGATTTGCCTTTTTAGCTAAAGGAATTTTTGACATGATGTTCTCTTTCTTTCCGTACAGGTAGCATTTGGGAACAAATGAACATTTTTCTATATCTTTTTATTGGTCCTCTTTTTGTTGTTTCTCAAGCCTTAGGAATCTTCTAAAGTTACTTACTATAAGAGACATATCACCATCAGAGTCGGAGTCTTCGACTTTGAGCATAAGAGTTTTACTTTTCTTTTCTCCTTCCTCATTCTTTAGTTTCATCTCATGTTTCTGCAATTTGCCCCAAAAAAAGTGTGTGTGTGTGTGTGTGTGGGTGGGGGGGGGGGGGGGGGGGGGGGAGGGGGTGTGTGTGTGTGTACGCGCGTGTGTATGTGTGTTTGTGTATGTCTGTGTGTGTATTTGTATGTATGCATCATTCCTAGAAATGTAGATTTAAAAATCACTGTGGCTTTAGGTTTCCAACTAATTTTTAAGCATCCAAGAATTTTCACAACTAATTTCTCATTTGAAAATGTTTTTCCTAGAGTTCTGCTATGACTCACGATATGGGTAAATTGTATTTGCATCTGATTAGTGGTTTATTTAGGTTTCATTATAAAAATTTCATACTCGTGAGTTAATGTGCCCAACCTTGACCTTTTTACCTCAGTAGTTCCTTCATAGGTAATTTGAAGGATGTACGACATTTATTTTGTAGTATCTCAATAAGAAACTCGCAAAAATTCATCAATACTGAGAGCGATAGTAATGATAGTTTTTGCCTTCAAGCCGCACTGGTTATTTTCTTTATCATCTTTGGTCCAATCCTGTCCAAGTTTGTTCACTACAACACTATCGATATCATGTGTAGAAACAAATGGACCTTCCTTTAGAACCTTCCAAATACCATGATCCTTCCCTTCTTTGAAAAAAATTCATTCTCTCTTTCCACAAACTATACCTTTCTCCAATAAATGATAGAGGTTTGTTTAATAAATGGCTTGAATTCATTTTCCTCATGGTATGCTTAGTCTTTAATAGGAGTTAGGCTTTGATACCACTTGTTGGAAAAGTGACTCCAAGCATAAGTGGGGGTAAATTATGGTATTCAAAATTCACGATTAATTTAGAAGTTTTAATACTTAAGTAGTAAATTATGTTAGTATTTTTAAGATCAAAATAAAAAACAGCAAAAAATAAAGGTAGTAAAGTAAATATAAAAAAATTCAAAGAGAAGAGTTAAACATATGGCACCAGAGAACTATCCAGGTTCGGTCTAACGTTGGCTTACTCTTGTCCCCAAGAGACCTTCTTGATATTTTAATAAAATATTAAGCTTTTATAGGCTATATCCATAAACATTTGATACAATTAAATCAATAGATTCGAAACTGGTTTATCCCCATCCAAAAGTTAGCTTTTCCACGGGTTAAACTTACGAACCAGGTGGAAATTTTACTGGATTATCTCAATAACCAAATGAAACTTTTCCAAGATAAGATCTACAACCAAGCTAATATTTTTAAATGATTTATTTCAAGAACTAAACTCAAATCTTGGAATGTATCATACTCTTGAAAATAAAAATATATGGCACGACACTAATATAAGTCTTTCCTCACAAGTAGTTTTTACTCACAAGGCCATAAGGCAACATTTGTAAAAAGGAAAATATCAGATAGATAGATAGATAGATAGATAGATAGATAGATAGATA